>JAPWLS010000640.1:0-217532 GCA_028551675.1 Tineola bisselliella
AAATAAATAGCAAGTCACAAAAAACTGCCATCAAACTTGGTATATTTGTTGAATTTTTGTTATTTTGAGTGATTTTTCTAATTTTCTACTAAAAAAAAACCGTCAAGGACTTCGTGCACCATGATTATCTTTAGTCTCCCGAACACTGCAGTGAATAGGCTTCTAAACCAGCATTCATTTGTTTTGGTGCGTCGAGTCCATCTATGTAAAATAAAACATAATAACTCGTTCACGAGTCAATCCAGCTAATACGTCGCATGCGAGTTCAAACGTGTCTCGATCTCATGCGTGATTTTTATTTACATTACAAATATTTCTCTTGTTTTACGGCCATTCTATTACTTTGTGTTACTGAAGACGACAATATAATTGCCCAACGGATGTTAGATTTATTAAAGAAAATTAAACTGGTATCTATTGCTAACTTATTATTTGATTTACATGTTTAGTTCAAGGTAATTTGATATTCTTAATAACGTGGCAAAAAGGTTAAATTTGCAACAACTTGTGAGATGAGGCAACCTTGTCTAATCATTAAATATGTTATGGCGATAGGTATGCATTTCTAATCATAACTATATTTATTACGTAGGTAGACTGGTTCACCCACACATTGCATATGGTAATGAAATACTTAATCAAATACATTGAAATTAAATACAGTAAGTACATGGAAATGAGAACGAAAAAAGAGTTATTCTTATTGGGTATTTATTTCTGATTCGAAAGATATTTGAGGATTAACCTAGGTTCCAGGCCATACTGTTTTCGTACAACAAATGAACTAGCACAGTGGGAGCTATATCTGTTTATCATTTGTGTTTTCGCGTACAAATTCGTAGGTTAATTAATAGTTGTTAATAATAAGTCGTCTTATTATAAACTTACTTTAATTCTTTCTGTTTTTGATGTATTTTAAAGCTTAAATCACCAATGAATAATAATAATAATTTCGTCTCGGTCGAAGTAAATTATTGTAAATATAATATTGTCAAAGAAGGCATTTAGTTGGGATCTTTAATAGATGATATTCAGAATTATAAATATATCCTTGTTTGTTATTAGGTCATAATTATGAATAGATATTATTATACATTGTTATATTTGTTAATGATTCGGAAGTAATTTGAAATATTATATTTAAAGATTATGCAGGTATTGCGCAGTTCAAGGTGAATGCCACACAGGGCTCACCTGCTTTGTTCTCTGATCGATGTAGGTGATGCAACCTTGCCTCTAGACATTAGAAGTGCTCGTGTACTTTACTATATACATCTACCTACTTAATTAAACGTACATTATTACCTTGTTTATTATTTTTCATTTTTATAAACAATCAATCGTCTATATTGATATAGCAATTGACAGTTGTAATGGAACATCTTTGTGTCGTTGTGGTCGTATCAGGTTTCCATAGAATATGTGAACAATACTCGAGATAAGGAAAAGTGTGCGTTTTCCCTGAGCGCCCCATAATGCAAAATATCTCTATTCTCCATTGTCTACAAATCACTTGGGAAAACAAGATTGTGAAAAGTAGTGCTTTTCTAACGTGAGATAAAAAATATACAATGTTAAAAGTGTTACTTATAAAGTAATTTGTGTACATCAATTATAACTGTACCTTCAAGGCGGTTACGTGAATGGCGGTAGTTAGATTAACTGTAAATAACTGCTACTAGATATCTACTATAGTTTTATATTGACTTAGATTTAGACCACACCAATTATGAGCACGGACTCTTTTGTACGAAAACTACTTACATATAATAATAATAATAATGAGCTTGCGCAGAATGGTTTTTCTATAGACTACTACAGATTGGTTTTTCTAAAACAACTAAAAATGAGTCACTTAGTTATAGAAATTATATTAATTACAATTATGACGTTAACTGTGCAAATTACTTTAGTATACTTACAGTTTTGTATTATAACAATAAATAATCCTTCAACACTTCTGTCCAAGAAATTTTGAATCAAGTGAAATCGTGATACCTAATTGCTCAATTCCTGACTTGTTTAACATCCGGAGGATGTGGCAATGCATCCATTAATATGGTTTTGTAGAAAAGCTGAATTTATGTAACGATTATATCGAAATTATATATATTATAACGAAAATATTTTATGCGATTTTCTATCGCGTTTGTTTTTAATCTGACGTTTTGAAATGTCTATTGATATTATATAATCAACATTAATTATTAAAATATAAATCATATTTATACAAACAACATTTGAATATTGAGTACTATTTTGTAAAAGCATATAAACGAACGTGAGTTACGATAATATATGTTTCTTGAAATATAATATAAGAATAGCTAAAATATAGATAGTGATAGTTATCTGCTATAAAACAGGTGCGACAGGTGTTTTTACCTGAGGTCCCATCCCTTCGCCCTTGTGACGTCACTTATCTAGTTTTTTTTTAAATAAAAATATATATTCATTAATTGTTAAAACAAATAACATGCAACTAATGCAGGTACATATATGTATAAGAATGTAACGTTGATAATATAAGCTATAGGTACTTATATGTAAGTAAATATATAAACATCGTGTCAGCGAATTTTTTAAATGAATATGGAAGTTGTTTTAGCGACATACATTGCAATTTAAAAGTTACAATTTACGGTTTTAAATGAATTTCTCGGTTTAATAATGTCACCTTTTTTAAAATAGTAATTATAATATTAGTTTATTTGTTTGTTATAGCGCCATCTATCGGTAATTTTAAATAACTTTTTTTCATTTGAAAACAAAAATAAATTGAAAACTAAATGAGTAAATAATATGTATAAATATTTATGTAAACTATAGCTTATGATTTAGTTGATGTAGAAAAATACATCTATTAACAAGAGTAGTATTGTTGCAGACGAATTAGTTCTTATATAATAACATAGATGGCGCTACTAAAACATTTTCTGTTCACCACTCATTGTTAAGCCTGACAGATGAATTGCAGTACATACTTATAAATTGTTATTAATTTTATTTTTGCGATCTAATTTGTATAGGCATTATTATTACTATAAATAATTGAAATTTATCTACACTTAAGTAGTTTATAACAAACATTATTTAATCACTTTATGTGCTTCATAATAATAATGGAATCACAATAAGTGCACTACACCTCAAAATTAAGGTAAAATAACATTGACAATGGCACCCCTGCATCGGTATCCGTTGGTTATCGTCGCATCGTTCCGCCAAGTGGTCGGCAGCCGTCACGCGTCGATGCGGACCCGTCTCGTTGACCCTCGTGGTACTTGTACTCAACCCTTCCTTTCAATTATTTTATCCCTAACAGATTTCTTCCATTTGTAGTCTTGATAAAATTATTTTTTAATATGATTCAATATCTAATTTAATTCCCTTTTTAAAGTAGGTATTTTACTACAGATACAGATACGTAGTATTATTGTCTGTGATTCGTAAGGAATTTAAAAGTTACACAAATGTTATTAGTGCAAACACTACTGCGCGGATAGAGGGGCGCTCCCCTCCGTCCGTAGGTTGCGGACGTGCGCGCGCGCAACTACCAGCCAGTTGCTCGCCGCGCAGCCTCCTGTGTTTATTTACAAAGTTGTTTTACGCTCTTTCGTAGTACGGAATGAGTTTTTATTTTATTTTATACAGATTTATCAATAAATTAACTTTAAACGAAATCAGTGATTTGTGAAAGTGACGTTGGTTGTGACTGTGTCTCATTGTAAGCAATTAAAAGTTGTAATTCAAGGTTATTAAATGAACATTGTGGCTAAGATATAGTTTTATTATGATCATAATTTGATGCATAAGTCTTATATTTAATACAAAAAATGAATATCTTTTAAATTTCTATTAAATTTTCAAAATGTAAAGGTAAACTTTAGTCTTATATCATCAATTAAGTTTCAAGATGCAAGCATATTGTATAGCGTGACTGCACGCCGACATTTTAAATGTATTTATTTTTTTGCATCGTGATATTTCTGACTATACTTTTACATAATGAGTTTAATGTTTCGAGGTGAAGTCATTAAACTTAATCCGATGTAGTTTAAGATGTAGAGCAACATTCAGACCAACAACCGATAAATTCAATTGTAAAACAATGACAGTAGACACAACAGGTGTTCTATACGTTCATATCCTTACGTCACATTCATATAAATATGCGTACAATCTGTATTTGCCTTCGAAACTCAATATTTGAATATACTAATCTTGAGAAAACACATACTAAATAAATACCAAGCAATTCACGGTTAATTTTTTCAAATTTAAATAACTCCAATATAAGACATTCTCCATATATTACAAATTATTAAAGCTACGATTGTTGTTTGAATGGTATTGTTCAGTTTACCATTGTTGGTACATGATAATGGGTAGCTTCGACATAGTCCTACATTCCCACTTCGCTAGAAAGCCACTGTGTCGTGAGAAAACACAACACTTTGTACTTTCTTCCGTCTGCTCCCTAAAACACTAAACTGCGCGGTAAAATTAGTCATTTAAATTCTTGATGGAAGTACGAGACTCATAAAAACTTTTTGCTTCCAGACCTTTAAGATATATAGACATTAACATAAAAATAAACAATACTTTCCATATAAAACTATCCTTTTGTAAACTAAATAAATTTTTTATGTGCTATAGGAAACATAAAGCAAAAGTTACGCTTGGCTGCCAATCTCCCGGAGGCCGGATGTTAGTTTTTTTGTCCTTTGACTATGGCGTGATTGATATAGAATTGTGTGAGACAAATTTCCTGATTTAGAATTAGAAGCCATATATTTATATTATCTGCTTGTATAATAAACGCTAGTCAAATTAAATGCAACATGGTAGTCAGTGGCGTAGCGTGGGTATCGGCCGCCCGGGGCGGAAGACAATTTTGCCGCCTGGGGCGGAAGACAATTTTGCCGCCTGGGGCGGAAGACAATTTTGCCGCCCTCTTAATTAGGTATTTCAATTTAATGTATACATACATTATATACATTAATTCTAGAGAACTTTTGGGCAAGAACAAATCAACAAAACAAAATAAAAATAAAAATCCGTGCTCCTTTCAATCGGTCGTTAAAAATATGAAATGGTTCAAATATTTACAATATTTTATTATTTACTGTGAAATTTTGCCGCCCCCTAAAAGTGCCGCCCGGGGCGGGCCGCCCCCTCTGCCCCCCCTACGCTACGCCACTGATGGTAGTCGAAAACGCAACCAGAGAAGTAACGGGAGAAAACTTGACAATTAGTTCTACTTAGAAGTTTCTCACAATAGAAATTATTCTACAAATGAAATGTTAATTCATTAGTGTTTGCCCCTGTGCTTGTTAATCAGTTGGAAAAATCTTGTCTCCCACGTTTTGTAAGTAGCAGAGCGCATCGCTACGCAATGCCATTATTAATCCACAGGTTGACACTGCCGTAACGCAGTTTGGCAATATAGGCTGTAGTTGCAGCACAGTTGATCGTCAATTGTTTTATACATACGTGTGACATCGCCTTGAAGTTTGTGATGTAATGACACACTATTGTTTTCCATTCATATCGGTAACGTTGAATGTTTTCAATAATATTCCTAAGGTTACTTCGTTGCACTTCCGCAAGCAAATATTGCTTTTGATTTTGTTGAGAAACTAATTTTACTCATAATTAGTTTTACTCATGTAGTCGTGTTTTAATTATAAACACTGGCACGAGTAAATAAATATTGTTGAAAGGTTTAATTAGTAAATAACTACATCGAAACACTTCAAATAAGTGCTTATTTGCTGTGTTACAAAACACAAGGACCTGTAGAATTCGCAATACCGCAAAATTGTATGCATCATTACAGATTTCGACATTTCAGGTGGCACTGGTTTTTTTAAATTATAGGTAATTATTTAAAGGATATGTCATCAAAATACTAATTAAATCTTGTAACTACATGCCACATGTACCTATGTGTTACTTCCACTTGAAGATTTTAAAGTTTATTTCTCAGTGCGTGGGCTAGATGATCTAACCTAACACTCAGAGCGTCGACTTTCTTTGTCCCAAATGGCTAGTGACCATATCTGTCACATGTCCACTCTAATTAACAGCATTATTGTAAAAACAAAAAGCAAATTTGCTCTGATAAATCCTTTTGAACCAGTTGCAGAAAATGTGTCTGATAATTATTTCTGATTCATGATTATGATCGTGTCCCTAATCTATTTACAATCTTATTTGTCGCAAGTTAATGGTGTTAATAATCCTTATGATAAATTTCTAATTTTATAAACTCTAATCTACATACGTGTAGAAAGAAAAGTTTGAATGTATTCAATTATGTAATCATCTGTACGTGTGTATTGGGACAACATTATTTCTTATTTAGTTTGACTGTACTTAATACGTGCACTTCTGAGACGCTACATTTATGAATAACATTAAACAATTATTGAGTCATAGTCAAAACTGCGACTACAATTTTATTTCTAAACAATCAAAAACCGTTAAATCTAAAGTTATTAAATGTAAATTATAAAACGCGAAGCCCACGTTTCTAATCGTGAGCGTAATTCCACCACAGATTATTAGATCGAATTCCTGCGCCGGGTACCTTCACTGTATCTAGCTGCAGCTAAGTAATAGCCAAGCTGTGTACCGGTACACAAAGCGGGCAGGTGGGGCGTGTGACGTACTAGATAAGAGCATACCACGATAACGGAGAGGTCGCACTGACTCAGTTGAGCACACTCGCTCAAAAGCAACACTTTGCCAATTGAGTTCATCGGTTAGTGTTTGGTATTGTCCGAACTGAATTGAGTAGAGTGGGAGTTCAATCCGTATAAGCCAGTATGATGCAGACATTTAACAGCACGCGTGTTTTATTAAGTTTTGTATAATATAAGTTTTTTGTATCAAATTATGATATTTAGCAAATACTTTTGTGATTAGGATATATAATGTGAAGTGTTAAAAATGAAGGATTCGTCACATCGTTGTGAGGATGTGGCAGATAAATTGATTCGTCTGTTTGGATGGCGACAAACTTATCCAGTGCAGAAACTGCAGAGGAGCATATTGCCAAATAATGATGATACGGTAGGTAGCGTTAACTGCTAGAAAATCTTTCTATACTTTTTTTTAAATCAATTTACGATATATATAGACCACTCGTTCCATACGCAAGGCCTTATTTACCGGAAATTTTTGACAACGAGTAAATCCTGTCAAAATTGATGGAACTATGGAAGCTGAAATGGTGATGTTTGCATTTTAAAATTAGAATAACATAGATAAGGTCACGTTATCTTTAAAGCGACTTCTGTATGACAATATTTTCTATAATCTGAATCTCTTTAGCTTTCTTTTTTTTGTGAATAATACGATACTAATAATATATTCGAGGCTGCAATATCACGCCTAGTGATCCATTATTGAGTAATTTAATATAATAAAGTGAACGGTTTTAAAGGAACAAATATATGAGTTCTGTTCGGAGTTGATTTACCACGGAGTCTTTTTCCCATTTATCTCTTCTTATATACGAGTGGTGGACGCGACTTTAGTTCCTCATAGAGTCAAGTTGGCATATTTATAATTTGTTTAGCGTGTTTGAAATAAAAATACTGAGAAACATAAAATTGAGTATGAACTGAGCATTTTTATTTTATAAATAATTATTGGGTAACCCATTGGGATCAAAGAAAAACGTGACAGAAGATTAATATGACACATGCCAATTAGTATGCACCTACCAATTAGTTGAAATAAGCAACAAAATCCTAAAACTATTAAACAATTATATCCTTAGCGTCTTTAACTTATTGAATTTTAATGACATATAGCATTTTACTATTTATTTGGCCTGAATATAACACTAAACTAGATGTAGTATATCAAATTTGTTAAATCTATTCCGCGACTTGTGTATGTAATTGATGACATCGCGTGATTGTGAACATTGTAAGGTATTGTAATTCAACTATACTTTCACTTGTTTCTTTTTAAATGTGCTCCGAAAGTGCTGGAAAGTCTTTTTGCTGTATTAGTTGTATATGTTAGTAATTAAATTGTCGATGGCGTTAAAACATTTACATTTCACGCGATGGGTTCAGTCACCTTTATTACTCGTAAGTATAGCAAGATATATTGTTATGACAGTTCCTGGAATTATATTATTAGTACACCTAAGTATAATTAGTACACAGAAAGAAAGCATTTAACGTGGTCAATGCAATGAAACGAAGGATTATATGCATTCAAGTGAAATACTCGTGTGTAGTGTTAACCGAGTATGACATGAGGAAAGTGACGTATACTTATTTCCTTAGGCATACTCATGGCGACTATTCCAGCTTGCAGTTGTCTTAAATTCTGGTCACAAGTCGGACTACTATAAAGGAAATCTCTTTAAAATATCGAATTCCGCATTAAGTTGGTTTTCAAGATAAGTTATCAAAGTATTTTCAAGACGTACCATATGTTTATTTTGCAATACTCATAATTTTAATCTATGTAAAAAGCAAAGCTATCTACCGATAATTATGTTATTTTGAAACCGACACATCTTAGTTTATATAGTACTTAACTATTTGCAAGTATACTTCGGTTTCATTAAGTAGTAGTCCCACGATGTCCGCAAAAATACTTTTCAATTTAGCTCTCACTATCCTGGCGTGTTTTTTCCATTTTCCAAAATCATTCCTGCTTCCACCATTCCTTCATATATTCTAGATCCAGTCTCCTTGCATAATAGAGACGATGCATAAATTAATATATGCCAACCGAAACAATTTTTCTTGTTTTAATTTAAAAATGTTGATTTATTTATGTAAAAATAAAAAATAGCTCAAAAGCATAGATATTATGAGGGCTTTTTATTAGTAAAATATTGTTTAAGGCACGGCACACATTTGTGTTTAATAACGATAAGGTTTTCTACCTATATTTGCATAATGTGATAGAAATATAGTTTTGTAAGTTGTATGGTTTTACCTTATACGGATTAAGTATCGTAAGTCACACCCACATTATGGATTCACTGATAGGAAAATCACACGTAGTTAAAATTTAAAATAATTCTATAGAAACCCTTTAATGATCTTAGAAATTACAGTATTTTGGACGCGTAGTGAATTGTTTTATGTTTTAATATAAATATTAGTTTGATTAATTCCAACTGCAGCAGTCTACACCTGCGTCCATCTATTTATCACAACCCATTGGTTTTAGCTTTCTACCATTAACATTTTCTGTGATATATGCTCGTCTTGGCTGTACATTACCGCTTTTATATGAACCTTTTCGCAGTTTACGTTTCGATAGACAGCGTGTGATATTGAATAATGAGATTAATTCGCCGTAAATGTGCGTCTACTACGTCTTTCACACGAGAATGAACTGCAAGCAGACAGTTAACGCCGCAGCGCGCTCGTGGGCGATCGTGCGATTCGTTCTACTATTATCGTTGTGATCTTGACCTAAAGATTATCACCTCGTTGCAAGTTCTATTGTGTATTGTTATTTTTAAATATTCTGTTTTGTAACTTATTAATTGTGAGAAAAGTATTCGATTTGTGATTTTATTACTATTTATTGTGTCAATTATTTAATTACAATATGTTATATTATTGTTAAAAGAACAATGTAGAATAGGCGTGTTGTAAACGATGATGCGTCCGCGAAAGGCGATAGACACTAAAAGCAATTATTTGCACAACTTTTTCATTAGTATTCTAACACTATTCTGTAACTGGCAGGCGTGTATAAACATTATGTGTGCATAAATCGCGTGAGAGGTAATCTAGGTAACATAGTCATTGAAGCACTTGTGAATGAGATTGCTCTATCTTGATATTAGATTTTTTAACACTAGTAGGTATAACGAAAACATTGTAACACATGATCCAGCAGTCACTGAAAAGTCGTATTAAAGCAACTCAATTTGAGGTTGTGCGTCAAATGATAAACTAAGGTTGTCATAAAAGCAAGGAAAGGTTTAATTATTGTCCTTCTTCTGCAATTATCTTAAATCCTTTGTTAGAGTATTTTAAGGGGCATGCATACCTGCTTTATTTCACACATCACGGAACTATCAGTAACATGCCATTCTACTTTAGAATTTAGTTGGCATATATAAGAAAATACTGTAGGTACATGTAAATCATTAAAAGGTTACAAGAACAGTAAAACTTTATCACATAGTTATTTTGAAATAATTAACTAGTAAATAATTAGTAGTTAAGATCTAGCACTTGCATCTAATCACACCTACCACATATTTAGAATATTGTCAAATTTACGTCTAATGTTTTAAAAGCATAGTAACACATACCGGTCGGTTAAAACATGAGATAACAATCTAAAAGTCTATTACGAGCATATAGGCTAAGCTTTTCAAACCGCGACGGCCACGACTGCAAAGCTTTCGAAAGTGAATAGTAAGTCTCATAAAGTCTTAACTTAGTTAAACCTTTCAAGTTATATTTTGTCTAAATGTTAGTCGATTTTTTATACAAAAAATAAGTGTATAATTTAGATAAAATTCAGTTTATTTAATTTAGTGCATACGGTTCACTTCTATAATTAAAAAACGGTAATACGCTTCTGCATAATGTTTTAATATTGATTGTTCATTATCAATAATTAAACTTTATAGTGTGATAATTTTTTGTCTGAACAACTGTCTATATCAAATTTATTTGTTATAACTATTACCAAATTTCGTTGAAGAATTAATAATATTTATTTAAAATGTTACATTTATATTCTGACCAAGATTTAAACTTTGGTTTTATATAATTTGCACATGGTTATTGCAATAATGATGTAGTAAGCAGAGATAACGGCCGCTTGCAAACTTTACGCTTTGGTGGTGATGATAAAAATGACTCATTTTTTTTTATTTATAACAACATTATTATTATATTAACCCTTAAATGGACAATGTTGTTTTTAAACAACACTCACATTATTGCAAAAAAAAGTATAGTAAATTCATGTCTAGAGGACAATGTTGTTTTTAAACAACACTCACATTATTGCAAAAAAAAAGTATAGTAAATTCATGTCTAGATTTTTTTACTCATTTTTCCTAGACAGTAATACATGTCTATTACACAAATATATTTTTTTAAAACGTGAAACAAAAATCGTCCATTTAAGGGTTAAAAGAAATAATATCGAATGCTTTATATCCTATCCTTATTTGAAATACAAAAATTTTGATTATTTCGCAGTAAATGCAGGAAGGTAATAATGCGGTCGTAATATAAAATAAAACGTAATATCTACGTCAATACATTAAAATTATCCAAAATTATCTATTCCAAACGCATATCAGCTTACGGCTTGCTCCATAAACAGTGTGATTTCCGCTCAGTATCAATATGCAAGCATCAAATACTCCATATGAATAGAGCGGTTTATAATATAGCATGCATAATTGTCAACCTGTATTTAGAAACCCATTGTTTTCAATTGTCATTTCAATTTCAACTCTCTGGTTTGTTAATGACATAATGTTCTAGAAAAAATATATACAAATAATAAGTAATGTAAATAATTATTAATATGAAATTACTACGTAGTTAATTAACCTAATCTTTACACATAGAGCAATCCAATTGCAATGCAAGCAAGCATATTTGTATTTTTTAGAAATACATAAGCAACACGCTTCTTTTTATACCTACTATTAAATGTTGATTAAATGATTTTTGATATTAGGTCATAAGTATTAATTAAGGATAGTAGGTAATAATTAACACTATTGGCATAGTAATATTATACAAACTTCGAACCGGTTTCATTAGAGAATAGAATATCTAAATTCTTTGAATGCAATTTTTTCTAACTTCAAAATCTAGATCATGAGATCATCTTTAAATTAAATAAATGGCCTATACTTATAATACAATATACAAAATAATCTGACTTGTAGTTTCAATACAAACTCAATAGTTTTATAACGGACACTCAAGATTCCAGCAAACAATAATAGAAGCTAAAAAGTGTTATTTTTATTCATATCTCATGTTACGTTTTATTCAGAAATGCATTTGCAGCATGACGCATCTTACTAGAATGAGCATTATGTAGAAATAAAAAAAATCATTCTGAAGAAGTTTAAATAAAATTGTTCTATTTAATAAATGTTTCTTAGAATGTATATATTATTTAAAATAAATATTGATATTATTTTGCGTGTTTCAAAATTCAATATAAATTGTATCAAAAATAACTTGATGTACCTATAGATATTATCCTAAAAGTCAATATCAAGCGGGCATTACGGGAACAACCTGCATATCACGGTTTTAAAACAATTTAAAAAAAAAGACCTTTATTTTTGTGTTATAGAAATTAGTTGAAAAGAGGTGAAAATTGCTTTCTTGTATGTATTGTGATTTCCATAGCTCGATGCGGTTGAATATATTTAACTTTCTATATTTAGTCTTAGTAACGACAGAGATATTTTAGTCAATTTGTTACCAAAAACAGCAACGTCCAAATAGATTGTGTAAGGCCGTATTTTACTTAGGATTACAATTCAGTCATCTGTGAAGGTTAGGAACTATAATAATACGATTGAACAGGTCAAGATAAAGTACTGCTTAACTAAGCAAAAAGATCACGAGAAACAGAATAATAACCTCTTTCAACTTCCGCTCCAATTCCAGTATCCATGCGTTAACTAACATAGACTTCTAACACGAGTTAGGAGATAGGTAATAAAAGTAATAAATAATGATACAATAAGTCGCATAATAAAATCATGTCCACGAATAATCCACATCACTAATGTCCGAATGTTTTTAAATATTACTTACAAAATTGAACCAACATCTTCGCCGCAATCACGATGGCTGTAAAGCGTTTGGACACGTCGCATTAAAATAATAAAAAAGAGACACGATAATAGTTCGTAAAGCTCTAAATTATTAAAATAATGTTTATCGAATAACCTAAGACAAATATTACAATATCTTGAATCTAAATAATTGAATAGAATAACATAAAATAATATCGATTAATCTAGTGGTGCAATCTTTAGGTCAAAACGAGTTTAACTGGTTTTATTTGCATAGTTTTCACAATTTTGCCGGTCAAAATTATGTGAAAATTGTTTAATATTACTGGTGATAAAAAGATGTAATAAAAATGTGTGATGGAACCACATCAGTGTCTGTTGTTTGGATGGAGCCTCCTGTACCTCCTCCAAGGTTTAAAAAGTTAGCACGATTGGCAGCTGCAAAGAATCGACATACGGTAAAATACACTCAAATTATACATTTATAAATTTAGACTAGATTTATATTGTAACGACAATTACTAGAGAAGCATGAAAAGAACCAAGAAACTAATAAATATTATGTCTGTCATTAATATACTCATAAACCCTTGACACGAACTTGACAACCAAACAAAAAGAGGTATACAGTACGTGCATAAAGTGTGTACTCAAACAAATTGAACAAAACATATCTTTTGAAACTTCAATCATGTTTTTGCGTGGGAATATTTACGCTCACTAGTCAAGTGTAGAATGTTATTGTAAGACTCATGTAAAAACTGCAAATCGGGCAACTATTTTTCATGTATTAGGTTTCATACTGAGAATATCAAACCGTTAATGGTTGAAGCTTTGTTTTGCTTTTGATTAAATTCTATATGAAAACTTCTAATAAAATATTCTAGAGATGCTATGTCTATAAAAATATATAATAATAATAATAATATGCCCGTGGCTTGTTATGCCTATAGAGTAAATCAGAGGAGCATAGGCGTAGTTAGGGTGGGCTGAGTCTGACCTGTAACGTACCTAATCAAACTTAAAAAACTTAATTATCTAGGTACTAACTACAATACTTAATATCTGTACGAGAGTTCACACTCGACAGTCGTCAACACAAAAAAAAAAATTAACCGGGGTAAGACCGGGTATAGTTTGCTAGGTACATATTATTTTAGACTGTTGCCCCACCCTGAGCTCATGGCTGGCTACGCCCATGCAGAGGAGATAGATTTTAATTAAAATATAGTTCGGATAAAAACAAATACAATTTTAAAAAAACTGTACGAATGTACTAGCAATAGCCATTTGAACGTATTTAATGATAGAAAAAACGATTAAATAAAAAAGGAAATGAAGTTAAAACGAAGATTGTATGAAAAGATTGCGAACAATCACACAATGTGCGGGGGTTCATTGAAAACGAGATGTTCCAACCAGTATAATATTGTTATGAATACCGGCTCAGTTCATTATAATGAATAGAGATCTGCCATTTAATTTCTACTGGTTTTGTTTGAAACAAACGACAGAGATAAATTGTATGATCAGAAAAAATAATAAAATAAAAGCTTGCTACCCAGTGGAAACGACAATGAGAATAAAAAAGAACAATTTAATTTCAGGGTCCAAAAACATTGGTCGGTGTACGAGCTCTTCGTGCAAGTTCTGGGGGTATTCTAGACCCAGACGATCGAGTTTGCGATGTAGCAGACGACAGGGAAACCCTTACAGCTGAATGCTATAGTTCTGCACCACAACCACGGGCTGCACAGGCTGATGGAGCCAGTGGGTCATCTGCTGGGACTGCTTCCCCTGATATGTTTAGGGTAACTATTGTTTATTAACACTGAACAATTACAATAACTTTAATTAAAAATTATAATAAGTAAAGCAATAAATTTATTATTATGTGTAATTAAATAAACTTGGCATAAATTATAGTGCGCATGCCTCTATTGTAAATTTTTAAAAAATATGCGCGGGAAACGTCCGCATTCTCCATAGCAAATAGCGAAAAAGTTTCAAAAGTGTGTTTGTTTTCAAATTTGATGGATGCAGTTTCGGTTTTTATGCAGGTTTGTGCAAGTTTTGGACGTGTTCTGTGATTGTCGTATATAATGTACGATGTTACGCTCATGTATGTGCTTTGAATTATTGTGTGAATACTTTTATATTTTAATTGTAAATTAGTTTATGATTAATTATTGTGCAATAATGGGAAATAGTTTTTTAGCTTGTGTGACTTTCAAGAAACACAAAAATGTGAGTCGAATCGAATAATTTTGCGTATTAATTGAAGATTAACCTAAATATTATACAATATGCTGCATTTATATTCGTTTTAAAACATTTTCCTATGTTGTCTGTGCGTCTGCAGTTTATACAAAGAAGTTAATCGAATTTAAAGTAGTGCTATGACAATATTATAATAACTTAATCTAGTCGTATTCATTTGTTAACATTTTACATGAATAACCTTCAGTATACGCTAACCCCCAAGGGATCTTTAAGCTTTCTTAATCCTAATAAACATTAATTCAGGGTGGTAGCGCAGTCGGCGGCAGTATGCGAGTGCCAAACACCGACTCTTGTGTGGAAGTCAGTGCAGCAGAACTAGAAGATGGTGCCAATGGTCTTCAGGTGCGGCGAGGGAGTGAACCCACGTTGCATCAAGACACATTACCACTTCAAATGCCTGTAAGTTTTATTTTAAATGCATTATAATATTTATTATAATTATTATATATTTATAAACATTATATTACAGGCAACGGACCACAATAAACGTTGGTCAGCGGCGATAGTGTGTCGAGATGATACAAGAGTTACACAGAGGGTACATCCATTGACTGAAGATAGACCACCTGATCCTCCGCCCCCACCTAATTCTCATCACTTCCAGAGGCATTCCAATAGACTTTCTATGCAATTCTCTGGACCTGGGTATGTTTTTTAAAAATGTTTGGTTATATTAAATGTTAATTTTACAAAGCATTAATTATGATAAGTAGTAGATGTGTCATATAAAGCTGGTATAATTGTCATGCTCATTGAGGCATCTCACATACATGTCAGGGATGAGTTGTCTTAGTGAGTGCCTTTATATTATGATATTCTAATATACTTACAGTATAATTAATTGAGGTCATTATAAATTTTAGTAGTGGGGCATGGTTAGACGCTGCAGACAGAGTGCAAAGCTATGGCAGTAAAAGTCTACCTCGAGATGCAAGACGAGATCCACTTGGACAGGATACTAATATTCAAGCTAATCATAGGTATGTAGGTATTTCATTCTATTTTTCATATTGCTCTTTAGAATTCTTAATAAAATCTATATTTGCTTGCAGAGTGGAAGATATGTTACGATGGGTATCTGGCGTAAATAATGTTAGTGGCATGCAGCCTGTACATGAGCGACAATTAGATTTATTGCCCGAAGGTTTGTTATATATCCTTTTTAATAATATTAAAATTTACAAATGCAAGTACAATGACTATAATAAATGTACATTTTCAGTGCCAAGTTCAGAACGTGCGATATCTGGCGTAGAAGTGCCTGTCAGTCCGAGTAGTAAACATCAGTTGGGTGATGTTCAAACAATTTCAGTCACACTGGTGAAAGGAGAGAAAGGCCTCGGGTTTACAATTACTACAAGAGACAACCCTACTGGCGGCCATTGCCCTATCTATATTAAGAACATTTTACCTAAGGTTAGTGCTATTTTTGCATTTTATTCATAAATTTGTATGCATTTATCAATTCAAAGCTTCATTTTCAGTCAATTATGTTTTATTTCATGACTTATTTTGTAATTAACTTTATATATAGCATGCCAGTGGTTGAATCGTTCTAGTACACTTCTTATTCTAGTTTCACAAATACCGGCCAGTAATAATGTATTTATATAACTTTTATTTAAAAAATAATAATTTCAGGGTGCCGCAGTGACGGATGGTCGGCTTAGAGCTGGTGATCGTTTGGTATCAGTGAGTGGAGTGACAGTTGCTGGTAGAACACAACAACAAGTAGTATCGTTACTAAGAAATACACCACCTAATGCTAGTGTTGAGATTATTGTTGAGAGACCAATGCCACATCGGACTCAGGTATTTATAAAAAGAAGACATTATTATCATTTGTGTGGTAAGAGGTATAAATTTGTACTTCTTAATTTTTTTGGGCTTTCTGAAATAATATTTTTTAGGAAATATATTATTTACAATAAAATATTCATATCAAGTAAAGGTATGAAAGAACATCACAGTGTAATGTGTGATTAAGTTCGAATTAGTATCTAGAGACAAAAATTGTCTTCGCTACTTCTTCTGCATGAACTATAAAGCTGTAAATTATAATTCAAATTGAATAATTTTCGATTAAATGATTTCATAAAAAAAGTGTTTGCACTAATTACATGTATCGTTCTTTGTTTATTTTTTAGAGAGTAGAACCTCAACAAAGTGGAACAAAATACTCTGAAAAAGCGATCGGTTCACCAGACAGCATAATTTCAAATCAGCAAATTGAACCGCCTAAGGATGTTGTAGGAAATGGCAGAGTATCAAGCATAGTTAAAGCGATAAATAATCATGGTTCTACTAATAATTCTATGAGGGGTCGCATTAGTAAGAGCTCCAGTAAAGATGAGCTGGTCACTCCGGATAGTCCACAGAAAGACACTTTGAATTCATCTTCCAATTCTGTAAGTCTTATTTTATTATATATTTCTTTAAAGCTGTATACTTTATTTCTACAGTTTTACTGTTCTACTATCACTGTTACTTATTTATATCATCAGCTCCGTCTTTCTATTAAACACTGATAACATTTATTCTGAAAATGTTCATTTATTTATTTAGAGAAAACAATATTTAAGTGTTTAATCACAACCTAAGTGTTTTTATGATCCTTTATATTAATTTATTATTTCAGATTCTAAGTGGTCGTAACAGGCTAATACTTCGTCTAGACGTGCCGGTCCACGACTCAGAGAAGGCAGGCTTAGGTATTAGTGTGAAAGGAAAAGTAACTGTTGGCACTGATCCTCAAGATCTTGGTATTTTTATTAAATCTGTGCTGCATGGTGGTGCTGCATCCAGAGATGGACGGTAAGACAGTTTCAACTAGTTCTGCTATTATTTTTATTTCAGAGTGAACCTTCTTCCTATCAACCAACTGTCGCTGCCTATCCTAGTTGGCCATGAGCTTCTTTCTACTACTACTAAGCTACTAAGATTCTTATTATCTCTAATTTATTTATTTTAGATTACACACAAATGATCAACTCCTAAGTGTAAACGGGGTATCATTAGTCGGTCAATCAAATGCTGAAGCAATGGAGACACTACGGCGTGCTTTATTGCATTCTCGACCACATGTGCATGGAAATATTTCTCTTACTATTGCGAGACGAACAGGTAAATATTTGTTATAATTCATATGTAATAATGAGCTAAATTAACAGAGGTTAATGGGTAAGCCATATTCATAACTATTTACATACAGAAAAGCCGTATTGTTGTACTTTTATGGTTAATTAGAAAGTAGTCAAAGCTTTTAAAACAAACAATTGTTGTTAATTTCAGCTAGTATGGATAGTCTAGCAAGGTGGAAAGATGACACACCGCCCAACGGAAATGACACAACAAACTCAAACGACAACTTCACTAACACGGTCATATACAACAACGCAGATAAAGAAAACAATAAAATAAACATTCAAATGGATAACAATTATAATCAAGTCAAACCGCCATATAGTAATGAAAAAGAGATTAGGGGAAGTAAACGTCACGCCTCAATTGTGACAATTAATAATAATAATAGTTGGGTTTCTAATCAATCAGATGAGAGTAAAGGTTATTTAGAGAGAGATAAAGAACCTAATAAGAGGGATAGCTTCGAATGGAGCCGCTTGGATGGCTGGAATCCTGTGATAGATAGACTGACCGGGCTAAGGAATGAGAGTTATTATATGGCGACTCAGGCGGACGGACCAGTGACAAATGGACATAGAGAATATAGAAATACAGGCCATGTTCATATTCAACGATCTCCCCCACCACATCATAATGTTATCATTGAAGAAGATTATGGTACTACAAGGTGAGATGAAAAAACTGCTTTCATACGTTTGATTATACATAGTGTCAGTCGTATTTCTCTGCAATGATTAACACCTGCGTATTGTTTTAGGAATAGTGGCTCGGCAACATCAGCAGCCCCGTGCGAGTCTGAGTCTGATTGCGGCGAGGGGGCGTTCACACGAGACGCTGTTGGCCGACGTTCTATGTCAGAGAAACGACACGCCGCTATGGATGCTAAGAATACGGACACTTATCACAAAATTAAAATGATGAAACAGATTAATCATTGTAAGTGTTCATTACTAAGTGTTTTTATATTTTTATTGATGCTAGTACTGCTTTAACATAAAAATAATTTAAAGAAAGCTACATCTACAACTAATTCTAAAGTTTATTTAGTAATTAATAAAATTTAATTTAATTAATATTATTCGCAGTACAAGTTGGCCCATCACTAGGTATGCGTAAATCTTCAAGTTTAGAATCACTACAAACGGCCATACAAGAAAACCAAAGGAACCCTCATAAGGAACCCACTTATACACGTAAGTTGTTCATAACATGTTTCTATTATTATACTATTGATTTTAAAAGTAATCAAATAGAAAGTACCTTCTTAAATCAGCTGGATTATTTTTGGTATTGGTATTAATGTTTTTAAATTTTCATTTTCAGCTCTAAAACATTGGTTGACGGATGATCAAGGGCCAGACGGCATGGTCAGAGGATCACCCCAGCAATCGTCATTGTCACATAAGAAACCATCAATATTTAAATCATTCCAATCGATGTTTAGGTAATATTATTATGCCATATTCTTTAAAACAAAACAAACTACGTACTTTATATTTTAATTAATTTTAATACAAAAGTTTAACGCAACGAATATTTTTCCGTTCAATTAAATTGTTTTACTATTACGGAAATAGTTATACAGTATTTTAATTGTAAATTATAGTGAGGCGTTTTATGATATAGTTATTAATATGTTAGCTACGATTGTGATAGGTTTTCTACCAGTTTAACATTCTAAATAAATTATATTACTGATTTATTATATTAACAGGATCGGTAAACCTCACAAGAAATCAGAAAATGAAATCTATGGCAGATCTCAACCTGGACGGTCATCAGAAAAATCACTAACCAGGGACGCTGTAGAGAGGCATTCACGGATGGAAGATAGGCATGAACAGAAACATGCACAACAGCAGAGGTGAAATATTTTGTTAATAAAACAACATAAATACGCTGTTTTGATGAAAAAGTATTTTATTGTGTTTATTTATTGATATATTATCACGCACACAACACTTATTTGTTTGTGATTTAATTTTTTTTAATACCTACTACTGTGTTAGTATTTGTTAGGCATTAAGAAGTTAAAACATATTGTGGTAAATGGCATTTATAAAAGATAATGTAATTTTGTTTTGTTCAGGCCGACCGTACATCATTCGCGGCAATCCAGTGGTGAACGTTCGAATAAATCGGACGAAAGACAAACATCTCCGCCGTACAGAGCACCACCACCTAACTCTATCGCAGGAGCTAAGGTATATTTTTATAAATGCATATTTCATTAGTTCGTATTGATGTTATGAAAGTGTTAATGCAAAGGAAAATTGTATAAACCGACTAATTAAAGTTGTTTTTGGGTAATAATTTTTAAATTGGTCGAGTTATAGCAGCCAATAAATATGCCACAGAAAGGGCATTCTGGACATTCAACAAATGCCAAGTTGACTTCTACGAGTAGTATATTTGTGGTTTGATTTTAGGTATTAGATCCTGCATGGGGACCATCAGGACATTATGCTAATTATAAAGAACTTCAACATAATCTCAAGTAAGTTATTATTATGAAATACAACGTTATTTACTTTTATAATGACAAAATCATATATTTATTGAAATAATTGCAGCATTCGTCGTGAAAAGCTGAGTGAAGTGCAAATTGGACAAATGAGACAACAAGTAAATGCACAGAGAGCCAAGGCTGAAGAGGAGAGGTAAATATTGAAACATCTTAAAAGTTAACATAAAATTATAGGCCTCACTGTTGAGGCAGAATTTAAAAGTTACTAAATAAATGAATTATTATATATTTTTTTATGCATTACGGGTTGGTGAGGGTAAGAAGATATTTATGTTTTGTGTTGTCCATTTAGGAATAGGCTGAAATATCAAGAGGTAGGCTAATCAAATGGAGATTTTAGTTTGTTTTCCACACACTAATTACAATTATTTGAAATGTACTTTTATCATATTTATGATACTGAATGTGTTCTTTGATCCAGACAAATCTTTCATATCTCACAATAGTTTATTGTTTTCTGATTTAATATAGAAAAAATACTTATTCTGAAAAGACATGGTTTCATAAAACAAATTATCATTTCAAGTCCAACTTTTTTTCCTTTCACATATTGTATTATTACATATTTACATTCTAAGAGACATGAACCTTGTATGCGTACGCTTTGCTAAACCGCACAACGCAAAACACGCTTGGACAGTCAAAGTGTTGATGGATAATATATTTTTCAGTCGTCGCGTGGCAGTGGGTGGTTACCACTCACAGCGCTCTTGTAGGGAAGTGCCTCCGCGACCGCAATCTAATTATTATGAGTACGAAACGGCACCACCGAGGAGACCAGGGAAGCTGTCACATTACCATTGATGTTTTCAAGGTTTTAATTTAATACGTAATTAAATATTTATTTTTAAGGTGAAGATATTGTATATTTTTACGCTTTATCGACGTAAGTTTTAAGATGCAACTCTACAATGTTTTTCAATTATTCTTGAAGTCGTCATAAAGGGACCAGATATTTTGAATCCCAGTTAATAAAACTGTATAAAAATTATAATGTACACAAATATGTATATAATTATCATTAAGCTATGCTTCTATGTGCCCTTCTTATGTTGTAATAATATAAATTTTGTAATCAATAAAGACATATGAAAATATATTTGACGCCAAATAACTGGAGCACACGTAAGTGTGGTAGAAGTCTGATAAACCAATCGATGTAATGAAGTTTGGTAATTACTCTAGTTTATTGTCGGCCATAACAATTCTGAACATCGAATTAAATATTCTAGAGCAGTCATGGCAAAGGAAATGAATCTGAAAGCCATGAGTTAGTTGACTACTTTTGCACGAGTGCTCAACCCATGTGGGACACAATATTATTGCATAATCCTTAATATGTTTAACTCGATGTTTTTGAATTGATTTATTTTCTAGTAAGGCAATAATTTAATTTAAAATTTTTAAAATTATATTTGTGAAATTAAGCGAATAAACGTACATTGTATAGAATTAAGTGTAACTGTTCCTAAAAAATTGAAAATAAAGACAATATTTTTTATCCGTCCGTGCCTTTTTCTATAGTTATTTTTCAATCGTAAGGTGCCATCTTGAGCTATTATTGAAATTGACCATTATTTAAAAATAATTCCACGAATGCCCAAATTACATTCCTACTTATATTTAATCTACGTAAGCGTGTCACGAAAGCTTTAAAATTAGATATAATGAGTAGATAGCAATATTTTAGAACATATCTAAATAGTATCTAAAATATTTTTGGTGAAAATCCGTAGTTTTTAAGACTAAATATATTGTAAAAATAGTTTTACTTTTAGATATGCTTATGTGAAGGTTTTAAGTTTGTTTCAATTGGAATAGTCTCAGACATTTTCAAACAAAACGCGGCTTAAAGCAATTGTTAAATGATACTAATATACTTATTTAAAGTACATTTTTTTAGTTCTTTTATTTCATGATAATTTTATAGATTGCGCATAATGAGCAAAAATGTTAGTGCATGAAAATACATCATTTATTTTAATACTGTATGTTGTATTGCTGTAGTAAGAAGCTGTGGTTTTGAAACTCTTTTGAAATACTAAGTGTTGAAGCGCAGACGCTATGGTAAAAGCTCGTTAGGCACGCGCGTTCGTCGTAAACGTGACCTATGGAAGTTAACCTTAATACTTTAATTAAAACAAGTTGAGATGACCCAACTTTCACGTAACTTTCCATCATTGTTGCTGTGACTTTCACATGTGAATTGGAAGCGTACGAGAAGCGTATTAAATAATACGTTTCTGTCGTCAAGAAATATATCAACTATACTCAGCTCGTAAGATCAAAAAAAGCGTTGAGCAATTTTTTTCTTGTTATGACGGCGACAACGACAGGGTTAATTGCTATGTTTAAAAGTTAAACTATTTTTTAGTCTTTATTATTGTCCAATGACGTACTTCATTTTTGTTAAAACGTTTTATTTTAATATGCAAGGATTTTCCCATTTTTTTGTGATACTGTATTCGTAAGGTAGTATGCTAGCAATCAATCTAGTATTACATTTTTTATATAGGTATAGGAAATCGCAGTTTTATATTTTATAGATATTATTTTTTAGTCATCGTTTAAATGACGTTGGTTATAATTTCTCTTTGTCAATTAGACGTATTTTTAGATAATAAAATGGAACTGTTTATATCACTTAATTTTTATAAAATCGTAATAAATTACGATAGTGCATTGTAGCCATTCTTTTTTTGAAATTAAATGCGAAGTAATATTTTGAGTAAAGTGTCCATAGTTATGTATGTATAAATTTCAATCAAAAATAAAAATTGTATCATGTATATATTTTATTTTGTTAAGACATAATAAATTGGATATCGGCCATGCGTACGTTAACGAAATACCTAATTTTGTAGTTTTATTTTACAATCTCCTTTCCTAATACGTATTCTATTTGATTTCACTCAATTATTATTGTGGGTTTCAAACAGGCAAAATCAAACTATGAAATTACTAAAATATGGTACGAAGCTGATGAACATCAAGCCGAGATATCTATATAAAAATGAACTATGAAGAGCAGATCATGTATTCCAGTTAAATTGTTTTTTACGTGTACTAATTTACAATTCCCTCAGCCCTATCTAGATTTTACTGACAATCGCAATATGCAAAAAAGTTCATATAAAAAAGAACATCTGTCGTTATTTTTTCAAATGACCGTAAGACATAATGCATGACAAAAAATCTTAGTTTTTTTATACCTTAAAGTGTTCGCTTTTTACATAGCACATCTATAATCCTATGGCATTCGATACGAAATTACAAACATGTGACACCCCAGAAAGGCAGAGTGCCACGCAATTACCCTGCGGTATTCCAGTCTTGAGGAACCACCTCTCTTTCAGGAATAATGCTTAAATTAAATATATTTACAACTCACCTAGGTAGACTACAACGGAATCACCTGTCTAAATTGCGGTACAGACCCTTCGTACTATCTCATTAACCAATATTTCGGCGGTGAGCGGGTTGCTACCTCTGCGGGCTGTACATTAATTCTTGTGGATAAAATTTTAAATAATATACACAAAATATCAACTAACTTATTTCTACAATCTCAAAATATTGTGTTTTTTAAATTTCACTATGTATAATAAAATTGCTACTACGACCAATTTCCTATTATTATTATAATATGAGTTTCAGTAAACGGAGTTGTTAAGGGCAAGGACATAGCTCGCGTGTTTTCAGTGATAACTTTAATCTTTATTCTTATAAGAATGGAAGACCTTGCTTTGAGGAAAAATGCCATTATGATATATTTTAAATTTATTATAAACTTACAAAATATTTACCGAAATTGTTTTTATATCAATTACAGTATGGTCCGCCGAGCTTTTATTATTGAAATGTCATCTACGTCACTTCAGCAAATTATTTTCCGTTTGTACGTAGAAAAAAGGTTATAATTCGTCGTAGAGGTATTTCTCAAGAGAACGGTTAATCTAAATGTATCTATTAATGAGACAGTGCGACAGCAATGTTACTAAAAATAGAATTCAATTAAGCGTTTAAAATTATTAATAAACTATAGCACAACAATCACTACCTACATATTATATAATTATCTACACATTTCAACCTTATGTTTAATATTCTGAGTATGAGTAATCATCTTTTTACGTAAAAAACAACGGAATTAGGAATGTAAAAAATTGCTTTGTCATTCAAGTTAAAATACGCAGTTCAATAACTACGAAATAAAACGTTTAAAGGAGTGCGTGGTCTGCGTCGTTTAGATATTATAGCTTATGCCTAATGCCGACTACTAATTTTAAGAGTAACACCTCTGAAGTGGCTTAATTCTATCTATCAACATTGTATTCTATTGAACCAGTATAACGAAACCGAAACTAGCTAAACACCGGGCTAGTAATGAAAAACAAACTACTATTAGGCAATATGTATATAATAATTGTTGTATAAAATAGGGGAATTACTTTTTTAGTATGTATAATTAGTTCACAGCAATTTGATGTAACTATTAATTTTCTTAAAACACCCGTCTTTGAGTTAATTGACCATATAACTATATTTCTTAAAGCATTGGTACTGTAAGCGTGAAACCCATGACGTCAATCTGACGCAGAAATAACCGCAAAATAAAGGTCAACCCCTGGTTAAGATGTTAATCAGATTTCCTTTAACCGCAGACCAATTGTAACATCGGGTTTAAGTGGGGATCTCTGTGTTTTAATATCTGAGAAAAAGTATTTAAATCTGTTTTGTTTGAGGGAAAAACAGAAGGATAAGAAATAAGGACTTGTTTGTTTCACTTTTGTTTCCATTATTTCATTAATCCAGTATTTATTTACATACAATACCTTAAACAATATGCCTTATTGGTATCTGATTCCTAGCAGTTGGAATCGTCTCCATAGTTCTAGAAAAAACTACATTTTTATTTTTTAACCACGGTCAATGTTATTATTTTATGAGAAAGTCGATATCAGTTATCTTTTTTCAACATAATATTATAATATTATGTAAAATAATATAAGATCTAAAATGAAACAGAAGAGTACATCCTTGTTAGGCTCATTAGCATTTCCTTCCCACACGCGACACAACGCTTGACTTCATGATATTGGGAAACGATGTCAAATCCATCAAACAAGACGGTTAGATCAATTAATTTACAAATTAAAGGAACGTGCCTAACGTAAACATTGCTGATTACTTACCTAGCTAGTTATTTAGAACGATTACTAACTACTATGTACCACGGCACGCAACGTTTTACCTACTTTTGTGGAATAATTTTGAGCAAGTTAATTGCCTATTGATTTTTAATTGAGTAAAGAAGAAATTAATCATTATTATTTTCTATAGGTATAATTAAGGTGAGACTAATGAAGACAAATTTTACAACTCATTATTACGTCATGAACCCGGATCTGTTAATTTCTATAATATAATATAATAACATATTTTTGCCAATTAAAGCAGATGTTTACTCATATGCTTTACCCCATTGTTCTGAAAATGTCTAACCATTTACATTAGACATTACGTGCTCATTTCAGAAAATTTTCCATATTAGTAGGCATAAGTAGTTCTGAAGAAATCGTCTGGGACAGCGAAAGCGAGTTATGCACTGAGCCGTGTACTGTTTGACCATTTCTAGGGCGCAGTTTGCGCTTGTTGCGCACGCGCAGCCTCGCGTGTCACTTGCACCAGCTAACACCACCACTCCCACAGTGGGAGTAGCGACTGCTCCGCCGTCTCTGTCGCTCAGTTTCGTAGTGTTGCGCGGCGAATGACCACGAATCATCATTATCGTGAACTACCCACCAAAGTTTCCGAAGCGGTTTTAATGGAACAAGTTTAAAGTGTGTGATTTTTAACAGAGTAAACATTAGTTTATTGTACGTGAGTTGTCAACGTGCGAGTGTTTGTGCAGATCGAGCGAAAGCGGTCAAGCGAGCCGGAGCTAGAATCGGACCACGGAATTTGGCCGAACGAGTGTTTTCCTAGTGCATGTCGCAATGAAAATAAGTGTTAAAATGTTGAAATCTGGTTTATGAGGAACGCAGTGAACGTGCTCATGTACCAGTGAGCAAGCACCACCTTATGTAACACCCACCCGAAGCAAACACAACATCAAGTGAGTATTATTAATGTTTACTCCTTTGGTAATTAGATGAATGGCGGCCGTCCGAGGTGGATTTAGAAACAGCTTCCTGCTCAGATACCTATCTTATAATTAACTGTTTCCACACATATGCGTAAGGAGGTTGTAACATAACAATGGAGTATATTTAAGTTTTTAGTTAATGATGTTTTATACCATTATTTACTAGAAATGAATCACGTGTACTTTGTAATTCTTTTCATAAGTGTAATGCGCATAAATGGATTCATATTGAATAGCAATAATTGTCATCTAGGTTGTAAGAACACAAACAAAACCAACCATAAATTACAAAACCCATTCGTTGTAAGCTTTATATTACTTTGGATCAGAGGCGGCTCGTCCTAAAGAGCGCTGGTGCAGTGCACTCCCACGAAAATTACAGAAGTAATCTATATTTCTTCATAATACATACTATCCTTATATTACATTCATTCTATTCTACTATGCCTATACAATAGTATATTATATTACCTATATCTACGCCGCTGTAATATAAGTTCTGTAATTTTCATAGGAGTGCACTGCACCAGCGCTCTTTAGGACGAGCCGCCTCTGCTTTGGATACACTCAAATGTAACGGATGACCATATGAAACTTAAAATAAATATTTTAATTTTCTACTTATTTAGATATTTGTATGTTAATAATAATAATAAATTCTTTATTGAACTTAAGAAAACTCCCTTACACATACATACTAAATTTACCTTATAATATGAAAACTAACTGATATTTATAAATTTCAGAACGCTTAAACTAAACACCTGACCCATCACTATGCGCACAACCATTTACCCGTCTTCCTCGTTGAGTCAATTAATAGAATTACGAAGTGCATACTGAACTTGAGAACGCAATTCAGACGGTCACTTTAACCCCAACACAACATTTTTCTTGCATAGGTTCAGAGTTTTAAAGATGGCACAGAATAATTTCCTTATCTTTTTTAGCTTTCGCGGAAGTATTGGCCTCGTGCCCAGCTGTTTGACTAAATGTCTGTTTACAAAATAAATATTAAGTTTTTTAGTTCAAATAATACTATTGTTAGAATTATTGCGAATTAGTTCTTACCTAGAAATGCCGCAAACAACATAAATAAGAAAGTTCTAAACCTCTAACTGTTGGGTTTTATCGCATAAAAAAATCAAACATTCCGAGCACACGAAATTGTTAATTAGATTCCGCTGAATTAGCTGAAAATACTATGTTAAATGGCATGAACAAATTTAAACATAAACATTCCTATTCCGAACGGTGTAGTGCCTATTATTGTACAGGAACTCCGGTGAGTGCTAGTTATAGAATTGATTTAGAAAACTTATTGCTTCAGCCTTGACATTTCTGTCGCGTCATCTGCACCCTTTTGACATCTAGTCACTCGTATATCGATGAGTAAGGTCTTTGTGAATTATGGAACTAGCGGATGTGATAACAAACAGGATTTTGGATAACGTCTCGTGCCAGTCTGCTGGTTATCACGACTTCAACCCTGAACCCTGGTCCATAATCTAAAGTGTCATTCACAAATAATTAATTGTATACATTGACTTAAATATACTAGAGAATATATCTTTTACACATCAGGTGCGTGTGAGCACTTTTGCTCATAGAGTAGTGAGAAAATCAGATGGGACACAAGTAGATATTGTAAAATAAGTTTGATTTTGGTATAAAATTATAATTAACCATTAAGCTTCAATGTGAAATTTTACAGTGTAGATGTTTTCATATTTTCTTATCTATTACAATAATTAATTAAAATAAGGTGTTATTGAATTAATTTAAGTTGCAAACAGATTTTTGTCCCTTAAAATGTCACCCACAAGATATTGCAGAATTCACGTCACATGTTTATTATAAATTAATTATGATATTAACCATAATACTTTTAGATCGTAGGAAGTGGCTGGGAAACCCCAAGGCCAGTCTACTATGGATCACATACAATTATCTTCATGCGAAATTAAATTACTGCACTTAGGCATTATCTCCAGATATTCTTCAACGAGTTTAGTATTATCTACTTTTTTGCTAGTAAAACGTCATTCTAACGCGGTTTACGTATTAATAAATAAATGAAATATTTTTACTGGCAGATCATATTCCGTATTACATATTTATTACAGATTGCAATAAGTGAACAATTTAAAATTACTATGGCGAGGGATTAAGCTCACCAAGTGTTAATGCACAAACATTAATAGGGTAAACTAATACTCTTCGTCAATACAATATGCATAATAAAGCGCTAAATCGGCTAAAAAAATCCAAAATAGTACGTTTGTATTTGCTGTCCCTGTTTCACGATACATGGAAACCGTTCGACTTCGGTATGAATAATTTCAAAAGAGAAGTGTTTATATGATATCGTCATCGTCATGGACACTACATTTATTACTATGTTTATTGTTATTATTAATTGTTTCGTGCTACTAAAACAAGCTATATAATAGTGCAGCCCTTGCTACCATAAAGATAACGCATACAACTAACAGATAAGAAATTCGGTATTACAAGTTACCTTAACAAATGCAAATCTTTATTCAGAAATCTAATTTGAGATAGGAACAATATAACATGGGTATTAGTTTTATTTGTGAGTGATAAATGTCTAATGATACTCGTAAGCCTCTAATATTTCACGCTTTTACGATTTTATATAAAAACCCGAAGTAGAATTTATTGGTTTTTACGAAATTGGGTCATATTTCTCGCTATCTCCAGCGTCTCTTCAGGATTTCCGGTAGATTGGGTCAGCCTCAATATTAATTTATGTAATGATAAAACTTTCTTTGCTATACACAGAAATATTAAAGACATAAAACGCAGAAACTTTTTGTTATTGTATTGTATATTAAAGAAACGGAAATATTTTTTTACTGCTTTACCAATTTCCACATTAAATCACAACGTCAACAAACAATTGAAATACGATCAACGATCAATTGACTTTTGCGAATATATTCTGTTAATTAAAGTCTCAATATTAGACCAGTAATGGTATTGTGTATAAACAAAATATTACGTATAGCTTTACGAAAGCTACTTAAGTCGGGACAAAAATGTTATAATTAAGAAGGGATTGAAAGGCGATTTTTTAAAGATAATATAGGAATAAATTTAATCGACATTATTTCATCAAAATGCATTCACTTTATTTTAATAACAGTTGTATATTAATTTCCTTTTTAATTCGAATATTTACCACTAGATGCCGCATCAATCATATTTTGCACACAACGTCTCGACTCGCGAGCTATTGTTAGTAATTAATATATTGCAAAATAATTCCGGAAAAACTTCTTCCGTTTTACTATTGTTTTTCTTTTACCTTGTAAGAGTCAGGTGCATAGACATCTTCCGAATGCCTATTTACCTGCGCAGAATAATTAATGTTCATTATTATTTATAGGATTTTGTACCTTCTATACCTTTACAAGGCCAGCCTTTAAGCTGTTGCAATTGTTTCATTATAATGCTTCTTGTTAGTCTGACCATTCAAAAAATTCTTGGTTTTTTTGCCGATAGCAGCTACCAATTTAACAATTTCAATGCTTTTTAATATAAGTGAGATAGGTGCATATCTAGGTGGCTATGTATTATACATTATGATTTACAGTTACTAAAATCACAACACGTCTTTTACAATTACAGTTTTGTAGTGTTTCGACACTAACATGTTTTGGGATGTAAATATTCCAATGTAGCCTACAAAAGGTGAGTATTTTCATTAATATAAATTTAAATTCTTTGTGACTGCAATAAACAATAAAAACAATCAATTACTACTCATTGTATCCTCATTGTAGTTCCAGTAATTAATTGCCTGAACCTACGTAGGGTTAATAAAGCATGTAAACAACTCATAAAATAAATTTTCAAGGTAAAAACGTAAACAAGCGTAAATAAACCTCGGACTGTAAAGGGAAAGGTAGCTGAACATTTTTTATTCATTTTGGAACAGGATTGAATAGCACGCAAAGTATAAAGTGCCATGTTCATTCTCGCTAGCGTCTGCTTATGTTTTGTTCCTTTCTAACATTACTGAATCAACAGAAGTGTAGGCAATATTTTGGCGGCAAGCAAGCTCTCCGCTCGACTTCGATAAACATCGTGCATCTTCGTCAGCTTGAGAGCGCTCATTCCGCTCATTCGCCGACTAGCCGGCCGGTGCGCGTGTCGTGCTGCGCTTCGTTCTTTGTTTGTGGTAGTTATTTTGGCGATTCAGATTTCATCACTGTAAACAAAAGATAAATAGTGCAAGAAAAGTATTTTGCGTTAATTCATAACCCATTATTAAATTGAAAAATTACATTGGTGTAATATAATAAGTGTTTTTATTGAATATTGTAAAAGTAGACCGGCTGATGTGATTTTTACGGAGGTGTCATTCGGAATAGTGCATTTAGTAATAATTGCACCCTGCGATCGTTTTTGTGTTAATTACTCTACTTCACATAATGTGTTTAATAAACTGAGAACTTGTGAGAGTGTATTTTTTTGTTAAGAATGTTATTGACAATGCATCGACGACGCAAGTGTATCATCAGCTGTTTAAAAATGTCCACATCACCAATATCTTGAGCTTTTAATAAGGCTTGAAAGTTTATCGAAGAACAACTAAAAAGTAAGAGCTAACTTTTAAATTAAGAAACTTATTTTACACTTGATTGGACCTATCTAATGTAAAAAATATATATCCCAGTTCACGATCAGAAAAAAGTTGTAAATTAAAAATCAAGTAAATTGCCTGTACAGTTTTAGAAATACGGAATGTTTTCAATATATCTGCAATGTTTGGTAAAACCCCCATTTCAGCAGTTTACACAAGAACGCGTCGACAAGACCCTTATCAAAGGAACCATTCAAGTATTCAATGGGTTACTAGGTACACTGAATCTCGTCACACACAGAGGTTCTAAATGAACAACCAACCCCCGACAGCCTAGTTATGTAGTTTTTCTAAAATAATAATAATAAAGTCATGAATAGATACGTATTTGTCGAAGCTATAAGTAGCAAAGGGCCCCCAACATTGGATTCCTTTATTATATTATTATTTTATACCTATTATTAATTTAAATATTTCGTATTAATTTTAAGATAGTATGTCGTCTATTTATTGTAATTTTAATGCGTCTTAGTGATATGGTTACTTTACGGATTAATTCTGTGTATCACAAATCGAAACTATGTAAAAATAAGTTAAGTATGGACTTTGAACTGATGTGCTAACAGCTGTTATATGATATCCGCGTTAAGTGTACATTTATATTATTATAACATTTATTCTCTTTATAGAGAATCAAAAGCGAGTCAAGCTAATTCAAATAAAGAATTTTTTTGAATAGTATACAGGCGAAAAAAAAAATTTGAATAAAAATCGGAATTTAAGCAGGTTATATCTAAAAATACAGTATTGCTACAGACAATAAGACATCAAGAACGTGTGCACATATAATATGTACTAACCTACAGTAAAATTAATCAACCCTTTATAGTCTGAAATCTTTAAAACGAGCTTAATTTTGAAGACACGAAGTAAAAGTTGAAAATATGAAGATTATCTCCATTGCCCTACTTAAAGACTTTAACGATGTTAATAAAATATTTGAGGAATAAAGATAAAGAATGCGGTCTTATATCTTGAACAATTGAAACCATAATTTGCATTACATAGATACTTATAAATTATCTGCTAATAAAAATCTACCATATTTTAACTAAGGGGCCTGAAGACGATCCATAGCGATTGTCAATTGATTACGCGAACGTCAATCTTTGGTCTGCTTTGATGAAAAACTAGAAAAGCAGATCAAGGTTTACACAAGATGACAAGACACAATTAAATTATTTTAATAAAAAGAAGTAATGCATGAAGCCTATATTCAGGAGGGGCATTTAAACGTGATCCTGTGGCTATTTATAATAAAGCAAACATATATTTATGTAGACATTATTGTAAAAATATTACTATTCTGCGCAGAATATTTTCAAGTACTAACTCACAATTTGTTGAGTCACGCCCACGATACCAATGAGGCAAAAAGATCTGCGCTCAAATTTTGTTAAGTAAACAAAATAAATTTATTATTTGAAATTAAAATTGTATTTGTGAATGTTGCATATGTTTTTAAATGGGATATATTTCAAACTATATGTAATTTAGGGGCTAGAGGTATAGCCAGCATTAAAATCTGTGTAACTTCTGATATAAAAATATCTAATTAAGTAAAATTAAAACTAATATCTGTATGTAAATAACACTAGGAAGGTAAAGAAATTAATAACTTTATTGTACTAATTGAGCCAAGTTTCCTGTTCAAATTAAATTTATTTTAGCGTTGTCTTAGTCGTGGACATGATTTAACTAATTTAAAAGACTTTTCGCGTTCCTTTTTGATTATTTAATCCAACATAATTTTAATAATATGTTGTGTTTTTTGTGTGCTCCTTCCAGTCCAAATCCAATCTTCGTCACATGTGTGTGTGGTAGTGTTTTCCATTAAAAAGCAATTTTATTCACAATCGATCGAGTGTGGCGTAAATGACGGAAGTGCCTTTACTAACACAGCACGTGGTGTGGTCCTTTCACTTCACTTGTTTCTCTAATAAATCTAAGAAAGTAACGCCTTTGATATTATTATTTATGACAAGACTATTTTTACTATCTTGTTTCTTAGTATTTATTTTATACTTAGTTAACATTTGCATATTATTTATTATGATTTTAAATACCCCAATACATTTACATGGAATACATTTTCGTGTAAATTGCAATAAGTTTCCTTCATTACTATTTTCATTACTTTTATATTTGACGTTTCGAACGCTGTTCAAATTTGTCGCGACCGCTGTAAAGTTTTATAATTAGTTAAATCTGTAGTAAGTGTATAATCTAAAAGAGCACCACAATATGAAATAGAACTTAATAATTAGGGGCCGGTATTATGATTAATGTTGTCTTTACGGTTTACTTTATGTCGTATACAAACGTTGACTTAAACAAATGCCTTAATTCGCTTTTAAGTGACATATTTAGGATAGTTTAAGCTCTCTTAAGTGTCTAAGGTTGCCTTGGATTACTTTATCTTACATGGAACTACTGCGATCCCGTCAGTAAGTGAGTATTGAGTTACCGGCCATATATTTTATTATGTGATTAGATATTATTGCAAATCTATCATTTTGTTGGAAATCTAAAGCTGCAATCATAGATATTGAAATTATTGTTGGAGAAAGTTGGTCTACTTATTTTTGTTTTTCACCCAGTTTCTCTGTTATGTGGAGATGTGAAGCTCACAAACAAAGTTATCACAAAGTTGGAAATTGGAATACACGAGATTAACGTGTTGATTTGTATTATTATTTCTACAATAATTTGACGCTAGATATTGACTTGGTCTAATTTTTTGTTTTAAACACTCCATTTTGCAAATAAATGTACATTAACCAGGTAAATATAAGAGTGACGGCATATCAAATTAAAGCCAACATTTACAATAACAATTTTGCTTATAGAATAATGCGTAAATCATCTATGTAATATCTTAGATGAGAATTTATTTTAAATATCGTAGTACTTTGAATCTGGCGCCTTCTCTAGTTTGAAACTGAGTGAGATTAAAGGACATTTTCGCGTAATACAATACTCACTAATTAAAACGAACGAGCGTAATTATTACTGTACCGTCTACAGTCTACACAGACTTGAAACTCGAGACTTGAAATATTTCAAATCAGTTTGTTTGTTGCATGCTCTTAATAATATATGTATATTTGTGCCTATTAAATAAAAAAATACACAACTAGGCAATTTGTTATAATAAAAATACATTATATTAAAAATAAAATATTTGTCTACTAGAGTTTAATTGCAAAATAAGTAGGCTACAAGTTTTGTTTTTAAACATGAATCATAACTGTTCGAAGGTCGCAATCTTTTAACAACGAAGAGAACGTCATATCTCGCTATATGTAGTTGTTACATTTTATTAGGAAAGTACTGACTTTACATTTATTTATGGGCTAAATGAGCCAAGTATATTTCTTATTTTAAGCTTATTGCAGACAGATTTATGCTGTACTAAGCTTATTTGCATAACCATCTTCAAAAAGATATATTCTTAGTGTCACGACTTTAGGGACTCAACAGGGAATCTATTCACAGTAAATCGCCATTTTCCACGACTGTAATTGTTCCATTTCATTCGTTGTTAATTTTATTTAGTATCTCACATTTTAGCAACTGGGAAAATTGCTCCTACAATCCGCAATAGTTTCCTATTAACAATGTAAATGGTTTCTCGAATACAATCCTTATGGGATGCGTTTCCAAAATCTCCCGCTATCCGCATGCGGTAACTAAGAACCAATGTGAATTGTCATTACAAACTACCATTTCTTTCATATGATATGAATCAGAAAAATATTATAATCTATTTGTTGTTTATTTATTGTTCCTTCAATTGTAATTTGTTACTTTCGAATGGGTCAGCTGAGGTTATCATTTTATAGTAATAAAAAATATTTGAACAAAAAACGATCGGTTTTGTGGGTTCCGGCATCGACAAACTAGGGTTTGCTATAACGCGGTCACTTAAGCAATTATTTCTGTAAACTGCAATTTTAAATGTTAAAGTAATGACAATTTCAACGTAGTAAATATTAATTAAACAAAATACATACAAAAAGCCGAAGTTGTAAATATAGCGTGCAGAATTCTTCTAGTTTTAACCGGGTCATGGTCACGCATTGCCTTACAGCCAATTAAACCAATGAACGATCAACAAACGTCTATCTACAATTTGCCTTTGTTTAAGAATATCAACAATATGAAAACTGACATTGGCTACACCAAAACTGAATTCTTAAGTTTATGTTAATGTATATTAATTAAAGTTAATCTGCCCTTCCCTTGCCTAATATAAAATAAAATTAATGTAAGTAGCACATTTAAATATTTATTACAACCAAAATTGTACCGTCATCGTAATTTCAAATCGATTTAAAATTTAATTTAGTGGGTCAACAACGAACCGACCGACGTAAATCAGATATTTTCCTTGTAAATTTACATAAATCGTAAGATTCAGAAAAATAAAACGAGTTTATTGCTTATTTATATTTATTAGTTGACAAAGCAGAGTTATTTGAAAAAATCTTAAGTTAATGTTTGTTTAATTATAAATTCTTTATTCTTGTTTTTAAGATATTTATAAATATAATTACATATACATTTTTATTGACTTAATTCAACTTAATTCAATATTGACTACATTAATTTATTTGACATAGAATTTGAGCAGTTTTCAAAATTTATTATTTCAAAGGCGCAAAAAATCATTTTATCACAAGGGCTGTGCTCACATTAGGTTTACTTCCTAGCTGCCTATTCAAGTGAGCAAGTATTGAATTATAGATTACTTTACTGAATTAGTTAGAGCATGTATCACAGCCGATTGAACGATATTTGTATATCAGCCGGTTATTGAATTAGTAGGTGAATGCTTCAATTACAAATTGCGTACTTAGGCATAGTCTGAAACCTCTATTCTAAATTCTTCTATTGGTCGCTAACAAAAGCCGTGAAGTGGCCTAAAAAAGAGCAAGATATCAATGATAAAAAAATCTTTGTGAAGTTTAATGATGACAACAATACAACTAGTTATCTGGTACTATACAACATTCATTTACTTGTTAATCTGAAATAAATCTAACACTAAAAAGGCGGGAACAGTAATTTAAATCGAAGTAACACTGAATTTTATTTTGTATTATTGTTAATTTACATTTACAACTTATTAATTATGGAATTCATTTAACGTTACGATACTTGTGGGTTTTATTAGTTTTTGCATCCTTACTAAAATATATAAAATTAATAATATGTATCAACTCACTCGTCGTCATTTCAGTGGGTAGGCGAATTTACCCTTCTTCCTATTGTTAATATTTCACTCAAATGTTATCGCTTGCATTTTTGATTATATATTTATCAGAAAATTGTCGCGTAATAAAATACAATATTTATTTTATGATGTATGTGTCTTACTTAATCTTCTAGGATTTTAGTGGATTTGTTTTAACAAAGAAACTAGATGATGTAGTGGAAGTTTTTTTTATGACTGAATCAGTTTATTAGCACATTTTAAAATTATAGATGATTCGTTCTACGAATGCAAATCATTATAACGTTAACGTGAGTTGTAATGTGCAAATTATTATAAGTTTATATTTAAAACATGATTGTAACTACGCCGATTACTTTGATTTTGTCCTGATTTTGTTTAGACAGTAACAATTATACACGAGCAGAATTAAATATAATTATATTAAATTAAATAAGGACAGTAGGTTAATATTTAGTAACGTGATGTTTCAAAACAATTGCAATTTCAAGCTCAATTTGATCAAGGACAGATGCACAGAATCTTATGTTCTTGTGACATACTAAAGTGAGCGAACTTCAAAGTGAATGCGACGCGACTCAATCCGATCCAAAGCCAGCCGTGCCTCTGCCTCTACCATGCGTTTGTCGTTAGGTTACTATTTTCGGCATTTCAAATTTTGTTATCGCTCATAGAAATAATTTACTGATGGTAATGAGTATTAAGCGCGCCGCTTCGTGTTCGTATTAAGTTTGCTTACGTGGGGTGATGGCTGAGAATTATAAATTAGAGATATTGAGTTTTGTCTACTAATTACGTTATTTTATTTACCTTAGTGCTCGAACTAACTTAATAAGGATGCACGACCCATAACTAATTGTTACGAAAGCGCCTAATAAATTATGTATTTTCTAAAGTTCAGTTTCATAAATGAAATCGCATATAATAACATACAGCGACGAGACAATAACTTTCTCTCCTACTTATCAATGAATACAGTATTGATTTTATGTCATCGCCGCACGTGGATATTGAGCAGGTATAAATAGATAATTAAACCCCAAGTTAATGAGGCGATAAATGTAACCATAGTAATAAATATGAGCGTATACTTTACTTGTGCTATTTACGTAACAAACGCTGCTTTAATTACTTTACATGGCTTACTTATGATGAAGGGGAACTAGGGAAAGAGAAGTTTCTGTGTGACGAAGTTAATCCCGGTGTTAATTTTCAATGGGGAGTTTTTAGTTACAAAAACAATTGAGTAGCTATAAAAATTTATAACCAGAACTACTACGGAAAACACTAACGTTTAACTAAAGCATATTAGTCAGCAGGGCCAATGCATGTGGGCGTAATAGTGTAATTCCTGGTTTCTTCTTTATTATATTTAATTCAATGACAAAAACGTCATTTACATGACTTAGACGTATTTTATGACGCTATTAGTATATTACTAAATAGGTACAATTAATACCAGTGACTATAAAACACTTTTAGAATTGTGTACAGAAACTGGTTTTATATGATATTTGACAAGACAACTGATGTTTAAAGTAGCATCATAAGTCCACTAGTATAGTCGAATTTTTATTATATAGATTTTTTTTGACAAACTATTTAAAAAAAAGAAGAATTTTCGTTAAGTCTCCAAACCTAACCACGTCATTAAACTAGCATTAATATGTAATCAAGTTATCAAATTTTACTAAAAATATATATATATATATAAAATATATAATATACAATAATAATTCTTTTATTAATTATACAAGTAATTTTGTTATCACACATTTTAGCTAACTAACCAAGAAAAATAAAACGTAACTTTTACCTTTCAAACGCAATTTATTGATTTTTTATTATGACTACAAGAAAACATAAAGAAATAGTTTTTTATTCCTTCCTGCCTCGTATAGGTTTTAATATGTGGTAGAGAGACTGACTGCCACCACCACTTTCAAGTGTAAGGAGCTACACTAGTATAACGGAAGGAGATCAGTGTTTCATGCCAACCTGGATGATAACTGCTATCTTCTGACCCCTGGTAATAGTTGTCTTAGCTCATGAATCACACTAGCTTAACATTTGTGGTCACGTGCTGGACATCCGTACAAATATGTAAGTAGGTATATATGTCAATAAAAAAACAAACTAAACCCGTTTAAATATTCGCGCAAAATGTTGAGTAATAAGTGTACATGATATGCAAAACTCGCCAGGCACTTGCTTTCTAAGTACCCACTAAAGGTCACGCTTTTATCATTTAAACACAAAGTGAAAATGTTAACGTGTTTATCTGTTGCGAATATTTGAAATTTTTGACAATGTGGGAAAAAGTTTGCCCTTTGGGGAGATCTGTTTCAGTGATGTTAGGTAGTTGTTTTGCGTTTGTTTAAAATGTGCTAGGTAGTTTTAACAAACGTATGTTTAAAATTCATATTTTAAAAAATGAAGCATTTCATCTTTATTTCGAAAGACAAAATTATGAATGTAATTAATATGATATTTACAATCTTAGATAATTTTAGTGTTTGTTAATAAAGCTATTTAGTTATTTATAGGTATTATGAAAAGAGCGATAATTGTCGACTACTGCTCATAAAATTAGAGATGGCCATGTGCTTAAATGTAAGTAAAAGTGGTGGTAATTTTAATTAAAGGACAAGACTAGTCCCTCGAGTGTCTGTAACTCCACGTGTCGTATTAATTAAGAACGTTGTTCTATTATTTACTTTGTAACTCATGTTTGCGTCCCAATTTAATTGGATTGGTTTCCCGGCAAAATGGTTTTCACCGCAAATGTCATGCAGTATTTTCATTTCATTTATTTGTAATAAAATGTTTATTTTAATGTCAATTTATATTGAAGTTTTGAAACAGATGACAAATTGGTACTTTTGGTGGGTGTCCTTGAAATGAATTATTTTCGGAAATTTATGTTTCTTCAAGAGTTAACGTATAGCAATAGTAAATTATCAACCATTAATGATTGGTGCATGAATTGCTTTTGTTATATATTATGAATAAAGACGGGGCCTCTTAGCAAATGAAAATGGGTTATTGACGACTATGCTTCATGCACTCTTTTTTGCTGTACAAACTTCGTAGTTTTTCCTTTTATCCAATTTGTGACTAGCCAAACAGGATTACCTACTTATGACGTAAATGTATAGAATATTTTGCTATTGTATAGGCCAATTAATATTCTGTTTTCCTGTCTTTAAATAATAGAAAATACCTGCGAAACCTTTTAACGGTTGAATTGTAAAAAAATCCATTAGCTTTTTTATTACACTTTACAAAATACATCCTTAGTAAACAAGTTAAAAATACTCACAATGAATGAAATCCATGGGTTTTTAAAAATAAGTACTATTTAAGAGAGCATTTCCTAAACAAATTATACTGTAATAATTTAGTTGTACATTGTGTTCATTTTCAAACACATTTAGCCATATGACCACACTCTATCTAAACTCAAGTTAGAGTACATACAGTTCATTGGTGGAGAACTGCCACCACAGATCGCTGCCAGCGGATAACAGTCGCCTTCGCTATACCGGTTTAAGACGCCGTGAATGAATGGCGAGGTTGTCCACACTGATACTTGCTTCTCCCAATATCGGGTATCTACTACATCCAAGCTGATCCCGAAACCCGACTTTGCCCGATTTCACCCGATATTTTTCATTCTATAAATCTACGTATATTGATATAACTATTTTATTTATCATTTAATTTAGTTCAATTATACGAGATACATTCCCAATAAAAACTGTCTGTAACAGAGTAAATGGAAAAGATTTTTCCGAACTAAATCGAACAAGCATAATGTAATGTAAGTCATGCTGTGCAGCGGTCGTTGCACTCAAGTATGACGTCAAGAGAGAATTGCAGACAATATTGACATAGGGTTGTTGATTGTGTTTTATTTCAATATTTGACTCGTTTTTGTTTATTAAAATAAATTAATAGACTCTTTTAGACAGACATAACTAATAATAAAACATGAACTGTAATTTTTATGATTCTTTATACTTTTTTATATTACAATAAGAAACAGCCCAACGCAATAGTTAAAAATAATTTTCCAATAACAACAATATGAAGGTATATTAAAAAATAATAAAAAGCAATAAATCTTAGCTTCAAGGAGAATTGTCCTTAAGCTTATCTTATATATTTGTACTTTGGGAGAAATGAGTTCCTTCTTTATGACTTTTCGCTTTTATTTATTAAATTCATTAATCACTTGAAAGAGCGCCCTCTTAAGTCGTTTTATTTTATGTTTCTTATTAAACGCTTTATTATTAATGCAAAATATTTAACAAGGTAAACTCGTCGGATCCGGCATTCAATGTGCCGACGTAAAATTTAATGAACGTGGTGCAGTGCTGACAATCACTGTAATTTTGATCTACAACAACATGCACTACATGACGCATTCACTAAACGGAAGCGTTTTCGACTGCTTTAAATAACACCGAAGTTTGTTTACTCATTACTCTGTGAAATACGTACTGTCATTTTCTTAACCCTTCACTGGTAAATGCCACCATACGGACGTGGTGCAATGACACTCGTGGAATTTTTACGCTCAACACCTATGAATTACTAAACACAAGTGTTATTTTGTTAGATATTGTTATTAAAAGGCTAATTTAACAATAATTTAAAATTAATTTATTATGAAAAAGATAATACTGTCATTTTAAAACTTTATACGGCTCAATAACGCGTTTAAATATTTTAGTCCGATGTTTCGTAAGCCTTGCTGACTCGTCACGACGAGGTTAATCGAAATAAACCGCATAAAGTCCTTAAATATTTATTTCTTTTACACATTTATTTTTACAATTATGATTATGTACTAAATATGAAACCTGAGTAGTGTTTAGTGTATTATGCTATGTACCAAACATATTGCTTCATATTACATGTAATATATTCTCTGTAGTGGCCCTTACAATTTACATTTACTCGTGTGTATGATTTGCATCTTCGTTGGCAATCCGGAATTATTGAATTCATATTCGTGGACAACCGCAGACATCAACAAGAGAGTTTAAGTTGTAACGGGTATCCTCGCGGTGAATGGCATTATTTATAGCTACACATTCTCCTTTCGAATCAAATAGATACTTTGAAGATTAGATCAATGCCTCATCTCTCTTCAATAATATCGAACATTTAATCGGTGCGTAAAACCAAAGTTAAATTGGTTTGACGTAACTTCCTACGTTTTTTTGGTATTTAGTAATTTATGTTTTTGTTGACTACTACTTTTATTTAATAAACAAATTCATCGTTTTGAGTATATATTTTTTTTGGTAAAACAATTTAACGGCGCCATTATAGTTTTACATTCTATTGAATGGTATACTTCTTTTTTTTATAATTCTAAATTAATATTTTTTGTATGACAATGTTTACTAAGAAACTATAACTCTTTTCTCTCAACTTCATAATGGCAATGTTATAAGTTACTTTATTGCATATTATGTACGATTCTTTTATTATTATTAATAAATCTCGTGATGAAACTAATGACATTTAAACAAAAAAGTTGTTAAAACAGTAATGACATTTCAAAGCACGTTTAAAACTAAATCGTCTATGTAGGTATTATATGCAGTCCTAAAATTGCGAAGGTTTAATTAAACGTCAAACTTTCGACAGCTAATCTACATAAACAATTTTATTACGCCACGTCACCCTCAATCATTCTATTCATTAACCAATTTCGTAACCAAATACCTACGAATCTTAAAAGTACAGTACTTATTTTAGAACTTTTAGCTTTATTTACCTCATTTTAAGTTTCATATTTGATCGTGTTTGTTAGTTTTGATAAAATTTTGTTTTCGTATACCTTACTCGACATCTCGACATCGTGTGGGCGTTGTGACGTCAATAGTCCTGTCTCAACATATTGTTTAATAGGAGTCCTTTCATCCCGCCATTATTAAGGAGCTACACATAATCTGCTTCTTACTAAATATACCAATGTCAAGTATAAATAACAACTAAGTAGGCATATAATTGAATAGAAGAATAAACCTTTTCAAATTACATAAAAGCTTTTCTCATAGTCTTTATTTTGGGAACAAAAAACATAATCCGATAAAAGGATTTTATTCAAAAGGGAAATTTCAAGCTTGTAAATGAGTGAAAATATTTCGACTATCTATTGTCCTCTGCGAATATAACCCCTGAGTATTAATTGAACACTGCTTTAACTGCTTTGACACGAAAAAAATATACATAAATAACAGTCAGGTGCCTTTCTAACATTCAAAGTGAGTACCATAATTTAATATCAGTTGCGGAGAAGGTAATATAATTTTACTGTAGTCATAGAACTTCATGAGCTAAAATAGCCTCTTTATGAGATATCTTGCTGTTTGAGTATGGTAGTTTGAACTTCGGTAAAATATTTGGTTAGGACCTCGTAGTATAATTCGTATGCTGTCTACTATTATATATTTACATTCTGTTAGCTAGAATGTTAAATATTTTTCTTATATTCTTATAATATCATGCATTCAACCTTCGATATTATTATTAGTATAGGTCTAAATCTCTATAATGCAAACGATGGACATTGAAGTTAATGTGAAGCCATCTGACGACGCAGTGTTGCTCAACCATCGATGCATTTGCATTTCGCAACTTCTCAGAAGAACCTTTAAGACTAGGCTTCTTCTCATACATTTTAAGTGATTATAATGTATAATGCTATAACAAATAAATATATATCTACTATACAATTCATTACTGATCTATGATCTAATAGAGTGTCGCATTAATAAACAATTTTCTTTGTCACGTGTATTAAAAACTATCGATTAGAATTTGTATTTACCCAGAAATAGTTTGGGATTTGTTAAAGTCTGTGGCGGAATGGTTTGTGAACGTTGCGTTACGTGGAATCCAAGATTTGATGTTTTTGTGAGTTTCTTTGTTTGTCTCGTGCCCATAGTAAGGGAATCCAAGTTTGGTGTCAGTGTAATGTAGGTATTTATTGAATATTGCCAATGAACGCAATTATAATCACCTAAGTATGTAGATAATGTATTAATTATGCGCATAGCCTTGATCGTAATAAATGTTCTAAACGAAGAATAACAATGCATTTCCGGTCTCCTAGGTCAAACCATTGCGTGTGAACTCTGTTAACGCAAAACACTTATTTTTATTAGTCAACGTGAAATCCAATTTGCAAAATTAATTTGTTACCTTATAAATATTTGTAGGTATGTATGCAGATATAAATGATTTTCTTCTAATTTACTAATGGTTAATAATAGTTGGTACAAATTTATTCATAATTGTGTTCGTATCGTGTAATTTTACTAATTAATTAAAACAAACTAATTAGAGATTCAAGTGCCGATTTCAACGTTGAAAACGTACTGTTTAATAAATTGCTTTATTTATGAAAAGCCAATCAGAAGCATAATACAAATTAAACGTCTGTTATGTATTTAATTCCACTTCATTTTATTTAAAATATTAGTTTGGGTAGGTTTAAAAAAAATATTGTCAAAAAATTACTGCGTTTGTCAATTCATGTTATCGTTACAATTAATTTTGATATATATACAAATTAGGGGTTTATAATGCCAACATCAAGCGAATAGAAAGATTTATCCAGATAAAAAAAATCCAGGTTAAACTTTTAATATCCAGCCAATTTAGATAATTGCTCTACTATTTTAACATACGAATTCGCGAGTCATATTAAGTGTTTATAAAACAGAGATATTTTAAATTCTAAATACAACGATTTATATAGAATAATAATGACTATAAGGTTTTTATTTAATTAAAGAGTACATACATGAGGAACTGTTTTAACAGGAAGCTTTTTGGTTTAATTGTATAATAAACTTTATTAGCAATAATTTTATTTGCTTTATCAATTGTCAGGTGTTAGTTAACACATTTCTATTGTAAATTGTATTGTACGATTGAAGTATATTACATTAATTTTATGATAAGTAAAGCCATTAAGATAAGAGTATATAGTTTTCATTGAAGTGTGTTTGATTGAACTTCAATCAACATTTCGACAATCTCAGTCTCAGTTACGTTTCATTCAGATAATATTTATCTTCCGTAACAATATGGCATGCATTGGATATAATTTATTGATTATAAATGACTCCAACTAAACTGATTGTTAAGGGCTTTCCCCAAGATAACTTGCCCTGTGCTGGGCGATGGCCTTTTACGTTTTACGAATGCAATCACTTAAGTGTTTTTGTATATATTTATTATAGAACCGTGCAATTTAATCTTAGATGTCAGTTAAATTATAGATTAATTAAACTTTACTTTTCGCGTATTAACCCAAGTTACCCCTCATTGTGTATTGCTAATAGTGTACTATGACTGCATGGGAGCAGCGTGCGTAAAAGCATGAGTTCATTTATAAATATTATTTATTAACGATGGGCAATTGTTATAAAACGTTGAATGAATCGGCAATCATCGTGCATTCGATATTTATAGATATTCCCCTTAAAAAACGAATAACCTCGTGCTCGAGTTTTTATGGCGACTCGAATGTAACATTGTTTCTTAGTACTTTTGATACTTAATTTAATATAAACATAGTAAAATATTGATCATATGGCGTTACATATTAAATTATAATGTCTTGTTCCAGAATGCCAGCTTTGCGGATGCTGGGCCGCAAGTGGCTTGCGGCCTCCGACGATCTCGTGTTCCCAAGCATATTTGAGCTACTCTTTAGATTTGTTTGGTAAGTAATTGTCTGCTTATTTTAAAACATTATTGAAGGCTAGATATTAAGGATCAAGGTTCTATTTCGTGTAAATACAACTATTCATCAAATAACAAATACCGAGATTGTGGTAATATTTTACACGTTTGTGAAGAGATGCCACTCTAATATAAACCGGTATAGCATTACTAAACAAAGTTTAAAACTCAGTTATATGTAGAACGTTTTAATTTGACAATACCGCTATAACAGCTGAACATTTTCCTTTTTCGTTTTCAAAGTACAAACTCTTTGAGTCTGTACTTATTGATACAAAAAGTGATCTAAATCGCTTTCGTAAAAAAGAATATCACTATTGCAATCTGCAACCGCAGTTAATCACTTTATTTAAATCAAAATTAAGTTTCCGGTCCTATACATTGACATTAAAAACTTAATTAAATTCTAAGTACCTGTTTAATTGTTTTAAAAGTAACTTTAACATACATTTATTTTATGTTAAGAAACCTATTAAAGTCAGAACATTAATACAATGCTAGTGCTTTGAGTGTACGTGTATGAATGGACTTAAATAATGCTCCCACCGCGTACAATGTGTATGTACAATAATGACATATTAGATTTGACTCGTGTACGAGCTTATTCATCATAGCCTTCTTTTGTTATACAAACCCCTACATATATATATATATATATATATATATATATATATATATATATATATATATATATATATATATATATATATATATATATATATATATATATATATATATGTTATTGTTTATGTGCGTTATTTGAAAAAGAAAATGTACAAATAATTAATAATAATAATCTTTATTGAAAAAAAGCAATATAATAAATAATATATTAATAAAATAATTGTTTATTAAGACTTATTATTATTATTAAAGTAAAAATTTAATAATGTCAGACAATGTTAAATGAATGTTTAAAAAGTAAAAAAAATAACTTAAAATGTAGTAATAAATTGCCTAAAATACTGATTTGTATTCTTGTGTAATAATATTTAAAATGTCACATCTGATTAACCTTGAACTGAGAAGGAAAACAGTATTAATATCCGCTTTAAGAGTTTTCTTATTTATGTAAAAATATATCGAATTTTCTATTTCGTTTCGTATTTTATTATGAATAAATTACGTTCTTTATTTATTATTAATAAATATTGATGCTGATGGAAAAGAGATATACAGTCTACTCATTCATTTTTAATTGAAATTAGTACAAGATTCGGCTTAAATTCTAAAACAATTAAATAATAAATTATCAATTTTTTAATTTAACTGTTTTGGTTACTTTAAAACTCGTATACTTGCATAATTAAATGAAAAAATTGTATAATAGTATGGCAATGTTGTTTTATATAGTATTATTCTCGTCAAATGTGGGTGATATATCGATATCGTTAACCTTTCCATGTCGGATTGATTCATACTGATAGCACATAATGTTTCCGTCCTTGACCGTGAAATATTATATTATGCACTATATTATATTAAACAGCACGGAACAAATGCTTTAGTCAATTTATCGACTATTCTAAGACCTATGCGATATGCATGAAATTGTAGATTTAAAAAAAAGCCATCTATAAACGAACAATCATATTACCTTAGTTCTTACGGCAACGGCAGCATCTGTTCTTTGTAGGATCCCAAGTAGAAATGTTTCCATACTAGTGTGAATGAATACACGTATATTCCTTTTACTTCGTGGAGCCGCATTTTACTTAGTAGTCTATAGTGCCCCTTGCTCATTAGCGTTTTTATACATTTTTAAAAGCTGACGTAGGCAGATTTGTTACCACCAATTAATTCGTTATAAGCTCATACGCAATAGCTCTCATGGTCTATTTATAACTATATTTATTAAAATAACAGTCAGTGTTATTTTAGCTCTTTCATTATCTGTAATAATGATGCAACATTAAAATTAGTCAAAAATATTCGTTGTCCAGTCTGTCAGTTACATCATGTTCAGAGATCGTTAACTTTCACCACCGAATATGAAGATATCAACATCGCCCGATGTTATTTCATGTCTGCTCGTCCTGCGAAATATTACTTATGTAATAATAACCTACTTTGCAATAAACTTGTACTAGATTTTTTTTAAAGTAATAAAATTTGAACAAATGGTCAGAGTAGGCATCTGCCAATTAATTGAACCATATTATGTTATTAATATTATTAATTAAGGATATAAATGATGTTAGTTTCGATTATTAAATATACTGTACACCTCTGTCTCTCCTTACTGATCTGGCAACTGAGACTGCTCTTCGCAGTATAGGCCTTTGCTATTATTCTTAAATATCAATTATGAGATTTTTTATTATTATTAACCACTGAATTAGATAAAAAATGTTCGTATTATTAAATTTAAATTAAATTTTAACTTTATGATAGTCATGTTGTCAAAGTTTTTGAGGAAAAATCCCACTTTTATTCTAGGTAATGGCATAAGATTACACATTTTTTTTGTGGCCGTAATATGGTTTTTACTTGATTTTTATTTGATAATAATAAGTTTTCTCTTTCATGGATTTTGCGCGAACGTGTTTTACAAACTAAAATGAAAAACAATTGTTCAGCTTTCAACGCGATACGATGACATGCATAACTTCGTAACTTTGGATTAAAATAATCAAAATAAACGTAAATAGTAAACCGCATAAAAATATTCAATTCATTTTTATATAAAATTGATATTCTAACTTTTACGGTCGAGTCTATAAAAACTTTTCAAAAATCCAAATAAATAATAACCCATATAGTCTTTTATTGTTGTCTTGTTACGTAAAATCCCAATTCAGTTGAGAGCGGCGTTGTTTTGCCAAGCATAATAAATATTTACGAGAATGCTAACAAAGGGTCGTGGGCGAGATGTTACCCCGTGGTGGAATCTATAGGGTGTACATTAGTTTCAAATTATTTGAGGAAATGGGCGGCTATGACGTGAGCTGTTGTATGTATATTATGGAGACGTTTCAATATAGTAGCATTTAGATTAATCTTTGGACCGCACTCTAGCTTAAAACAGACTGAGTGCGGTCATATCATATGTGAGACAACTATAATAAAACTAATTATTCTGAAATAATTTCTAGTATAATTTTTATATGAGTGTTTTGAAAAACCAAATAAAAAATCAATGTAAAATAAAACTAAGATCATCAATTATTAATAGTACCTAAGTGACAGTAATGATGTGATCATTAAAACAAGATATAGTCAATTGAAAATGCTGATAAACTAATTGGGTAATATAAATTTTATGAATTGTTGGCTGAATTGAGCTATTTTTACCTATTCCACTATATGTCCAGTTTCCGTTACTTACGTCATGACGAGCCCATTAAGATGGCAAATACTCAAATGTTAAAAGTTACTCGTAAACAGACAGGGTGTTTGACCGCTATGTAGAATTTGATTTTATTTATAAACCTTTTTCCTCTTTATCGTATCTAGGTCTATAGATGTTAATATTTTTGAAAGGGCAAGGAAAACAGCCCTTAATAGGTAATATAATTTAATTACACTTTACATTGCAGTTTTTTGTTTAATATGTTTTCTAGACTTCATTTTAATATATTAAAAGAGAAGCATGAGGTGTTTTTAGTTTATGACTTTCACGGTTATATATATTTATTTATTTTAGAATTTATCGAATAAAGAGATTGCACTCGACTGTAATAGGTATACAAACATATACAGAGAGAACCATCTAAATCCACGTACACACCTACCATAAGCAATAAATAAAATAAATATTACGAATTATATTTGTTTGGAAACTTGAGACCTTTTCGCAATCGCATTAACCACTGCGTCACAGGGGTCGTCGTGTTCGTAACTAATTTATTTTTCAGCATAAAATAGAAGTGAACCGAGATAGTAGGATTTATTAGTTTTACAACAGACTCTTCTTTGCAGGTTGGTGCTAATAGCATTGGTGGTTGAAGTATTATTCCCCGTGACTTGGAAATGCGAGACTGAGGGGTGGAAGGGAGGATCGTTCGTGCGGCTCTATCTTTGTGGAACATTGGCATTGCAAGCGTCTTTAATGTTATTATTGGCTGCCTTGGCCCAGCAGTCTGCTAGAGGGACCATTGCTGATGTAGATGCGAGAAAGATGGTGGCGCCTCTCCTATTATTTAAGTAAGTGTGGAGTTGGTATGAAACATTAAATTCAAATATGTTTTATTTGCATTGTGATCAATTGATTTCGATATTGAGAGTAAAATATTGTAATCTGTAATTTACTCAGATTATTAGTCAGTTAATTATTTAATTTAATACTGTTTTTATTGCATTGACATTGAAAAAAATATATAAAATCTTATATTTAGTTGCTATTTAGGTTCTTGACGAAATAATGAAGCACGAAGAAACCAGCTTGATATATCCTAAAATAAATGTATAATTAATATATGTAAAGATTGAAAAATATATTTATAAAAAATGCTACGGGTGGATAATCTGTATTAGTGGGGGCTCCGATCATCTTTACATAATTAACAAAAAAAATACATTTAAATTTAGGTATTTTAGATATTAGGTATTCATTGAAGTGAATTTCTAAAAGAGATATCTAAAAATCTAAAATCAGCCAATATGAATATTTCATGCACTATCTATTCTATATTTACACATTGACTTATTTGAGCTTCAGATATTTTCAGCTTCAGGTCATACGGTCACAATCATTTGTGTAGTTTTCTTTCTATTTAGATAAGTGCTTTTGAATATCTCTAATGGAGTATTTTATTTAGATTGGATAAACAGACATGTACAGTCAGCGTCAAAAATATCAGGATGAACAAACTGTTAAAAATTATTTGAATTATTAAGAAATTAAATTAGATATATCTTAATGTCACAATATGTATGTTAGATCGGTTTATCCGTTTGATCTTGTCATAATGTAAATGTGCAATTTATGTAGGTAGTACATGTCGATATACCTATGTTAGATCTGGAAGATTTTAAAGTAATTCTAAAACTTTATGATACTTGCTATCACTTTTAGTTTGATTATTATCCGGCCATCGGGCCATTGTGGTGCAGCGAGACCAAATTAATTAGTTAATTCATTAATTATGTTCGATAACTCTCTAACTTCGCTAATAGTCTGGTTAAACTAAAATTTAGAGAGAATGTAAAGCAATTATTTTTATACTAGAAAAACAAATGCAACACAAACGTAAGGAATATTTGTTTTCTACAAAGAGGTTTGTTGTGATCGATACTGAGCTAATAAGGGGGGAACATAGTTTACGATTAGTTATCTATATTTGTTAACGCTTTTATATGTGAGTTATTATTAAGTTACGTAATTCAAATATCAAATAATGAACTTGATATTCGGTCGTCTACTAGAAGTCGTAATTTCAGTTTATGCTTTTATTAGTTCATTATGAAATTATGCTCTGAGAAGTTGAATGTTGAAGATGTCTGGAAGATGAATTGTCCTTTCTAGGGTTTCTTCTCTTTTTGCTACCGCAATTCTTTATATCGATACTTGAAGTTGATTGACATGACAATATACTTTTAATATAATAGGTAATATAATAATCTCCAACAATTTAATGGAAGCATTGGGCTAATAGCGGATGGACAGATTGACTTGGATTAGATTATACCATAAGCAGTGAGCGAAGTCACATTGATATCTGCTGGAATTTTAAGAAATTTGTCGATTGGTCGTTCAGTTAATAAATCAAATATATTAATTACATTTACAATGAATGTAGTGTAGTCTTAGTGTGTTTCTTTTTTCAGAGTATTACTAGTATTACCTGAAATAGCGTTAAACGTAATGGGTACGATGTGGATATTCTGTGACGTCATACAATGTAGTGTTGAAGACAAATTTTCTAATATAGTTATACAAAGTAAGTTGGTTTATCATTTTTATATAATTTATTTTAAATTTTAATAAATTGTATTAAATACGTCATTTTATTATACAGTTTTTAAGCTTTTTTTTTTGTATGTTTACGGATTTTCGTCGATTTCGATATCTTATTTTTATTATTATATATTATCTTATCGTAAATTTATCATTTATTTTTGTCTAAATAATTCTTCATTTTAATTTATTAATTTTAATGTACAAGAAAAGACAAAATTTGTGTAGAAACCAATATATGTATCTGCTGGACCAATCCGCGTAATGTAACAACTGCGTGCTTAACGTTTTCTCTAATATATAATATTTAACTCGATGTTGTATTTATTGTTTTATTATTTTATGCTGTTATTGTTTTAATTGTAGGTATAGTGTTATTCAATTGGGTGCAGTTAGGATTAACTGTATTCGGGCTATTCATGGTATTCGATCCACTCGGATCAGTTAACTATGGAGATATGCAAGACACGCCAAATCAGGTGCGACATCACAGGAAGGTCACTGGGTTATGGTCTAGAAGATTTAGATGGGTGTTCTGTTGGTTAAAGAAAGACGAGCACGGGAAGGAAGCATTTCAACAAGTCGCAGGTAATATATTTTGTTTAATTATATATTTCTATAGATGTGTATTTTCAAACAGTAAATCATGAATTTAAGATCATAAAATGTAACTTGTATGCATTTGAGTTAGTAGGCAGACTGATATAGAGCCTTGTCAATCTGATTGATGTACATTCGTCCCCTCAAGACTGCATTGTGGAGACGAAGAAAATTGATTAATACGGTTTTGTCCATCTCTAATGCTTTTCGTGATACGTATTTGAATTATTTTTTCAATTGTTTTTCTTTGTCTACATATTTTAATATGGGCAAAAAAGTGACGCGAGCTCTTTGGTTTGAGCGTATAACTTGTTATTCTTTATATAAACACGTGTACAAATATGATTACAACAATTATAATATTGTTTAATTGCCAAATAATACAGGTTTTATTTATCATTCATGCGTTGGCCTATTAGTTGGAAAGGCTATATATAACCAGATGTTACTAGTGGCTTTAGTTTTTTTATTAATACATTTTGTCATTTATTTTTAATTATATATAGCTCTTAATGAGTTGGTTGCCCCAGATTTCTTATTGCGTCAATGTACAGTTCAGAAATTGGTACTTGATGGCTTTGAATTTTGTTTTCAAGGTGTACATTTTTTGTACTAATATTTATAAATATGCACACGGCACCCTGACCCCAAACTAAGATATTCTGCGTCATCAGTAACAGGACAAGGACAACAAAAACACCCAGACCAGAAATAAACAGTTTTTAAAGAACATCCAGTATAAACAAAAATTACCGGGTATCGAACCATAAAATAATATTCATTGTTAACAAGTCATTAATCGGCTACATCTTATTAATTATATTCTTAGAGGCTGTTTTCATAAATCTTTGTACTAAATTTACTGCATGTATTAGATACTGTTGTAAAAAAGTATTGCATTTACTAAACTCGATTTCTAGAATCTTCTGATTTTTTTTTGTTGAGAATTTATGTGAAGTGAACTGAGTTGTATAATGATCGAATAAAGAGTGTGAGAAGCTTAGCAATATCTAATTGGAGCGACCTACATATCTTCGTTGTCATGTCGTCATGCAGAGGATGTACAAGATCTACTTAAATGCAATTTATAATTGACATTTCCTTGGAATTATATTAAAGAACACATACAACGTTTCATTAAGATTTATATTAGTTACAACATTTCGTAAGATTAAACTGGAACTGGGGTTATGAAAATCCGGCTCGAAGGACCATTTAACATTCATATGCAATCGTATTTTAAATGTTTTATTGTAAGAATTTTCCAATGATGGCGTAAGACTTGACTAAGGGAGAATTGAATCCTGGTAGATTAATAAAAGCAATCTCATAATTGAAATAGTGTCCTAATTTTGATAATATATTGCGAATAAACCTTCAGTTTTAGTTTGTAACCGTGTCTACAAATATAAATATTACTTATAAAACATTGATCCAAATGTAGATAAAAGATTGTTTTTTTACAGTTATAGTCCTCGTAAAAGTATTACAATAATTGTAAAATTTCTCTTTACAGCATTATTAAGTGCGCTATTTCGTTCAACGGACCTCGTACCTTCTGACGTAGTAGCCGGTTGTGTGCTTCTCAGAGTCCGACAGAAACGCGAAACAAGAGAAATGAGGAGGATACAGATGCTCAATGACGAGGAACCAATTTATACAACGGATGTGAACAAGATATTTTCGGAAACACCCCCTTGGATGAATTTAGAAGACGCCTTCCATTACTTAAGACTTTCCATTGCTGCCTATGGATGGCCGTATGTTTTATACAGACACTGTTTTACTGGCTTCTGTAAATTGGCGAGGCATTTGACTTGCTGTTGTTGTAGGTAAGATTTTTTCAGTATTTATTTAAATGGCACTTCTAAAAAATAACTTCGGTTTAAACTCCTCTTTCTTATAGTTTCATTATATACAAACACACACATACAAAAGATTCATATTAACCCAATTTTTTGTTGCATTAAATATATTGTGAATTCCATTCACATGTGCTACTTTTGTAAAACTATTAATTAAAGATCGCTGTAATTCAGCGCCCAAATTGATTTTAAAAGACTTTATACTACTCACAATGACGTTTACTTTAATTAACTTGAGTTTAGCAGCTATTGTGATCTCGCCGACGAGCAAAGCTTTCGAAATAGCTGCTCAAGTTAATCAACATTAGTCCTATACTAAGCCGCATAAATGCTTTTAAATTGATTAAATAATGTTGGCGAACCCAAGCGTAATAAAAGATTTTTGTTTGCAAATTGCTTAATTTTAAATAAAATGTAAAATCACTGTATATTTTTGCAGACCTAAAAACTCCATCGTAATCGATGACAACTGCTGTTTGTGTCACTTTGCTGGTGTCAAATATATGGGACAAGTAGCTGCCGATGACATTGTCTTCGCTTCATTTAATAACAAAGTCTTTGAGGTAATTATATTTTGACTAATTAATAAAGTGGTGTATTATAAGATTAAGAAACTGCCCTTTTTAACCTTGCGCGTGCACATACACCGAACTACTAAAAAACATATTTCTATATTGAATATTTATTTATTGAAATATATTTTTCTAACTAATTAAATATGTAAGCGGATATAATAATTATCTTATCGCTATAATCATAAATATGGTTGACATAATATAATTTTAATCAGCAAGTTTGTGTAAATTATACTGACAACTTAATAGCTATTACTATGCCCAAACGTTTAGGGGTAGACAGGAAGTGTAATAATCCTATTTTGAAGTTAAATTACATAGGTATACTGTTTGTAATGCTTAGTTTGATATGTGTGATGATATACTAGAGTGCGGTCTATGAGCGGAAATAGCTGCTGCTACAGTTTCTTAGGCATAGGGCACGTTTCTAATATATCCTATTAACTAATCCCGAAACTATACTAAATCTTTTCATCGTTGTTACTCTTAAAAATAATAATTAACAATGAATTTAATTTATATTTTCAATTTAATACTATTTTAAAATTAAAATAATAATAAATACTATATCATAAACGGTATAATCCAATTTGTGAGATAAGATATGACCAGATTTAAGTGCAGTAGTAGGTAATAAACTTTTATCGGTCAACAAGCGGCACTTTTTTGTCAACAAATCGATACAATTACAACGGTTATCAGTTTGCCGGGTGGCGTGATAATTTATTTTTTTATGTTTATGATTTTTTATTTTATATTAATTATCAAATCTCAAGTATGCCTTCTGTACTATCGAGTATGGTTCCTTCGATCTTTCTCCAATAATTTAATATCGACGTTTCTCGTTCGTGTGGTCTGCTTCCGTGCTTAGATCAAAAGCATGTAGTCTAGACAGACTTTAAGGAAATTTCCAGTTAATTCTGGAGAATATAGGAATTGTCTTTAGTTCTATAGCTGCAGTAGCAATTTGTTTAATTTTTACCAGCTGTTATTATTTTTAGTTACCGTTCTGCGTAATATTCGACCATGAAAGAGAGAGCATCGTTGTAGCAGTCAGAGGTTCAATATCTTTGAGAGATATTTTTACAGACTTAACAGCTGGTTCGGAAAAATTTGAAGCTGAAGGTGAGTCGTATCGTATATATTATATAAATAAATTGCACATCCTGGCATCTCTTTTGCAAACTAGAGTTACTCTTTGCTGATCTATTTGTTTCATATGTTAACGGCATTTTGGACTATAGTTAAGTCCAATTTATTAAAACAATTTTTGTTATTTTCAACTAATAGTGTTGTTTAAACGGTTATTTACATTAAATATGTATCGATTTGTATACAGATGGAGTGTATTAGTTAGCATTAATGACAATGTGTTTGATTTCAATGTTTAAATCTGTCCATAAAATTAATTAAAATAAATGCTTGATGGGTGTGTTTATACCAGAATTATGATTTCAGGGTTACCACAAGACACAGCAGCCCATAAGGGAATGTCAATGGGAGCCGCCAAATTATTAAAACGACTGTTACCAGTGTTAGATAGAAGTTTTCAGCAATTTCCACATTATGATCTTGTTTTAACAGGTATGTTTTTTTTTCAATTTTAGCATACATTGCTACTTTTGCTCATAGAATATTTCCTAAACAAGATTAACACGATATTGTTTATTATTTTTTTAAAGTGATAAATAAAAATAATATTTTTTTATTATTAAAAATTGTATATAAATGTAATGAAATAAAAAATGGTTAAGGTTTTTTTTCTTATTCTAGGTCACAGTTTAGGTGCGGGTGTCGCTGTGTTAGTGGCACTCAAGTTAAGACCGAAATATCCGCATCTTAAAGTATTTGCGTTTTCTACACCTGGTAAGTGATTTCATATTATAGTAAATATTTAAGCGCTAATTAGGCAACTGTAGAATGTCTTAGTTAATTTTTTTTCACGTCCAGCCGGTCTAATAAGCAGAGAAGCAGCGAGGTATACGGAGAGTTTTGTTCTAACAATAGGCGTTGGGGACGATCTGGTGATGCGGCTCAGTGTTCATAGCATTGAGAATTTGAGGACCAAAGTCATACAAACAATACATGCTACTAAACTACCTAAGGTAAAGGGTGAAGAGAGATATATAAATTTGTATGGAGTTAATTTTTTTAAGCTCATGTTATTAAACTTAATTTTCAGTACCGAATTATGCTGAATGGCTTCGGATATGCGTTATTCGGAGTTCCTGCGCGGGATTTAGAATCAACATGGCGGCGGCCTGAGGACCTGGAGGCAAACCAATCGGACGACTCATCAGACGCGCTGCTCATACAGAGCGTGTCCACCGTGAGTGCTGTCAGTTCTCTTATCCTATTACAGGCTTGGCTGGTACACCGCTTCTACGGGCTTTCAACACATTAATCATCGACTTTTTTTTTAATTTGTTGTTGTATTTTTGGTTTGTTTATAACTTTTTTTTAACTTATAAACATAGTTTTTGTAATGATTTTCATGAAGGGATAAAATTTATTACATATATTATGTTAATATAAAATAAATCGGTAGATTTGGTTGTTTTATGGTAGACTCATCTACGATTTATAATTGTGCTAAGGGCTGGTATTGTAATTGTAACTTTCACTTATATTAAGATAATTTATTTTGTTAATCCTCTCAATGAAATACCGGCCCTTGTTATTATTAATTATAATTTGGTATGAATTAACGCAATATAATATTAGTTATTTGTAAATTTAAGTTCATATTTTCACTGTATTTTTGGGAATCATTCAGCATTGAATTCATCGTGTGCAGTTTTTTGTATTTTGGTTGGGTAAGTTCGGAGGTAGATTTTATTAGGTTTTTTTACTTACAAAGTAATTTGATTGTGTTTTTGGTTGCCTGGTAATGTTTTTGCTAATATATTTTTGTAATTGCTAAAGAATTATTTTAATATTAATTTTAGTTTACTTAAAAATTAATCCTTTTACTTTTACATTATGATCTTAATTTTAAAAAAATTAAACTTGAACTTTTAAGAAGTTGATAAATAAACATATACTATACAAACATATACAAAACCCTGATCCCAAACCAGGACACCCTGTGCTTTGGTACTGCTTTGTCAGACCAAGAACATCACAAACATATAAATGAATATCCTGGCTCCGAAACAAATATGAACAATAAAAATTTTTAAAGAATCGCTCGCTTATAGTATGTTTTGGTTTCTACAATTTTTTATATAAAGTATTTTTTTAAAGTTAAGTTTTTAATTGAAAGCAGGAGGCTGCATTGTTATCACGAAACGTATACGCCAGAAGATTCTCATCGGCGCGTCTCTTCACTGCTGGAAGGATACTCCACATTGTACGACGAAAAAGAATGGGTATTGAAAAGTGAGTTTGATTTTTATGTATGAAAAGAAATATTGATATTGAGACAAAAAAGGTTTGTAAAGGTAATAAGAAATAACTTACACGTATATTTATTTACGGTCATAGTGTGTAAGATCCTGACGTTTGATCCCCGATGAGTATAAATTTAAATAAATATAAATCTAGGTATTCTCATACATCACATACCTACTCATCACACGTATATCATTTTTAATTTTATCATTAATTATTAATATTTAATGTTTATTTATTGCTTACGTAGCAGTGAAGAGGAAATAGAGGAGAGGTAATTTTTTTTTATTTAATTGAATTTAATTTAAAAAAAAAAACTTTATAATTTTTTTTTGTAAGACCTAATTCTTAATTTAGAATATGCCTGCCTTAATATGAATTTAAACACCTATAACCTACACTTTTAGTAATTAATTGTTAACACATCCTGTTATGAATTACAGAAAAGTGCGAACACAAGAGCCTACATTCGAGATGCGCTGGGCTTGCCCCGAGGACTTCATGGAACTGCAGGTGATGCCGCGGATGTTGCTGGACCATTTGCCAGAGAACGTGTACGAGACCATGGAGACAGTGCTCAATGAAAGACAAGTATACAGAGTGACACACATTTAAAAGAAAGCATTTATTATGAACATTATTTTGTAGGTAATAAAGTTGTGATTTTTTTATATTTTTTAAACTCCCTAATGTTTTTTAGAAGAAATATCTTTTTAACATTCTCAAACATAAATTAATATTCCGGTTTCGGAATATATAAAATGGATTTGCTTTATTTAATTTCAATATTATTTTTTCGGTAACAAAGGGAATATCGAATGGGAACAAAAAAATATTTTTCGAACTAGAAAGTTCCTCAAGTCATTTGTGGAAGGAATCATATTGGTTTTTTGACGTGACAACGTCTTATAATTCGATTGAGCCGGCTGCACGCACGAAAAAACATGACTCATGCGGCGTTACCTCGCTCTGAGGCGTTCCATGTAAGGCTTGAAGTGCAAGCGAGAGCGCGGAACGAGCGACAAAGAGGCACAATCGGCCTTCGCGTTCGGCAGCGTTCGACATCCGTCTCTCTCCTACTTGAGTGAGCTCTTCAGAGGCGGCTCGTGACATTGGTCAGTGTTTTCTTGTATATTAAGCAATATAATATAATAAGCAAATCTATTAAACAAATGAATTAAAATTTTCTTTTGAAAAATGCTACCATTCCATCAGTATTTTCTTAAGACGTTGTCACGTTCAACTATCGTCAGTAAACCGACTTTACAGACAACCGATTTTTTCTATTATGTTAAATATACTAGAGAAATCATGGCAACCAAAATACGTGCACGTTACTACTTGTTCTTAAACAATGGACAATGGTACATATTAGGTTGTTAATAAAAGAATTCAAATAAAATTATAAATATGGAAAGCAATTCGTTCCTGGAGGGCTACTCAGGCGCACTTCGGACGAAAATACGGACGTTTCCTACTCAGAAACACTCACGTAACTATTCACGAAATTACGGATTTGACAGCGACGTCACGACGGATAGGCCACATAATGCTTATTTTACGGATATTTGACAGGACTTTTTACGGGCTTACGTGTCAAAATTCACATAAACTATAGAAGTGACGGCCGTATCACGAAACTTCGGATACGCCTGAGTAGCCCCCCTGGCGTATTCTCTAATATATTTAACCGCATTGTTTTCTCTCTGTATTTTAGACCAATAAATCTTGTTAGTAAAATTCTACTTGTTAAGGGAGTATTTTTTATAAGTGCGATTATGAATAACTAAAAATTAATGAAAATGAATTGATTGAACAAATGATTGAGTGAATATAGTTTTTATGAGAAGACTGTGATGACGTTAGTTGATATTTTTATTATAGATTAATATGTAATTTAAGTTTTTTTTGTAAATATTTTTTTAATTATATTTGAGTAAAAGCTCATACTGGCCATTTACGAGTATATGTCACACGCTGTGTTACAATTCATAGTTTGGATAATAAATTAGTATTTGGATGCTCGTAAGTCGGTTGTGCGATGAGGCCCTCTGGAATCTCTCTTTGACAAATAGGCTAGCATATCAAGTCTCTCTCTTGCAAACTTCAACTAGATCAATTCAATAAAACGCAACTATAAGTATTTCCCTAGAACTAAATGTTCCTAGAATTTTAATAATTCATTAGATACTTTGAATGCAGGAGGGTACTTTGGGTACTGGAGTTAGTGAATTTATCCAATAATACTAAATTTTATTTTAAAAATTACTACCATAAGAATTGGGAGTCGAATTGAAAATGCACCTTTGAATTTATCTAGTTTGAAGTCCTGCTCAGAATTAATTACCTGACATTATAACTAACATTTAAACAAAAACGAAATACTACGTGTTTTGTATTTGAACAAATTTTTAAAGTTTCTTATCTTTCTAATTTGTTATCTCTTTTTTATTAGCGCTCGTTTTTAATAAATCCAATTCTATTCTTTTTACTTTTACCATAAAATGTCAATAAATAGATCAAAATAATTTATTAGAATCTGGTATTGAGTTTAATGTACTAGAGAAGATTTATTAAACAAAATCTGAGGAAATCCTATATGTATATTAGAAATCACGCGACCTCACTTTACATTCATTGTACATTCAATAGTTAAGATATTGTAAGAAATAAAAAATGCATCAATTCGATCAATCCAACATAGTTAGTTGCTCCTGGCGTCTTCTCTAGTAATATTTACCTCGATAGTATCAGATGTTTTAATTCGTGCTAATTTACGTAACGCTTGCCAATTCAAAGCTATGTATTATTTTGCTCAATTTGAAGCAATTATTTAGTACTTAAATTTATAAAAGTATTTTGTAAACGTAAGAGCAATATGACAAAGCTCATGTTTGTGTTTATTAGTTGATTGTTTAATTGTGTGTGTTCCTCAAAAAACAAAATACAGTAATAATTTCGTACTTCTCATATATTTATTTTCACTCTTAAAGCTAAATGGGACCAGTAGATAAAGACAATTCTGTTCATTCAACAGTTGGCCAAAACAGTGGTATATATCATTCTAAAGTTGAAGTTTGTGTGACAATAGCAAATATTAATACTGCCTTTATTATTTTCTGTATTCATGTCGCTTGTTTGATTCGACTTTAAACCCATAATATACGAAGCTTCATTTTTTTTAATAAGTAAAGATTGTCAAAATTGATAGACCGCTTACTTGGCCGACTGTACATGTAGCTAATCAAATCAAACAATAAAGGTGTGTTTATACTGAATCAAACACAAATGAGATGAAAGTAATTGTATCAAACATCGCTTAGGGTAAACGCACCTTCAATGAATTATAATGATATTATAGAATAAGGAAAAGTATTTTTTTAGAAATTGTAATAGTTACTGTTAGTATTTGCTTATTTTTTATTGAATACTTTTGTATTTCTATTGTCCTTTGTAGGAAAATACGTTTGTTTTGTCTGTTTAAGGACTATTGTCCACAAAACGTTTATTTTTAAATGCGGAATCGTTTTTTGAAATACCTCTGCACATGACTTATTGTTATTAAAAAACCAATCACTTACAATATAAATATGCTGGGCAATAAATACATCACGGACATTGCTCCTTATTATAAAATATACAAAAATGTAAACAAATAAAATAGTTTTCTTTAACAAAAAAAAACATGTCCTAAATATTCTAAGTCAATGGTTGTCAATTAAAAGTTCAAAAAAGGCATTTAAAAGTTATAAGAAAATCTTTTGTTTACATTTTTGAATTGTATGTATTACCAAATTATAATTTGTGATTGACCACACTATAATAAATAGCATTTAGTAGCAATGCTGGAAAGACAATAATATCCATTAGTTAGTGAAAGATTGTACCCTCGAGTGGTTGCATAGGTTTGTGCCAATGTACAGTTTATGTTCTTAGTATTATTGTCTTTGGAGCATCATATAAAATATTTTTTAAAATACGTAATTCATGATTTTAAGATACCAAAATTAAGTCAAATTGTTGACTGGGAACAAACTTTTTCAATTTTGTAGTGATGACCATGATATTAAATATTCTTTATTTTGTAGAGATGTTTATAATGATTTATTCTCTAATCGTATTATTCATTTTTAAAACAATATAATATTTGTCTGTTTCGTAATAAATACGCATTTGCCGCATTTTTCTGTCAAATTTTAATTAATTATTTAACACGTATAAAAACATTCCATAAAATGTGTTTTATTTAATGCAATGCGTTGTAATTTTAATAATCGAATCTCAATAATAATCTCAAAGGGAACAAAAATGTTTAACGATTTGTTTCTTGTTATTTTTAAAATTTACTATGACATACATGTTAGTAGCCGTATTCGATGCTTTATGTATACTTTGTGTTTTTTTTATACACCTCAAGGATATGAATAAAATAATATTTTAAATTGTTTTGTTGTGATTTGTTTACTGTACTCGAAATTTAATATGTCGTTGTAAATGATAAATATTATTTGTTACATAAATTATTAATTTTACGATTAAATATTTTTCATTTGCAACATGGCCACCAATCCAATTTTCTCAAGTAATCCGAAGTATTAGGACTGAGGTTCTTTCTCTGGTACCCTAAATTTGGGCTTTTCTTTCTCTATAATCTATCGAGTACAATAGAGCCAATGTCTTTGTGTTGGGTATGTGTTTATTTATAATTAAAACAAAGTCTATTATAAATGTTTTTTATTTCTTAATTCTTCTAACTAATAAAAATAATGCACATCACGCCCGTTAGTATATATATATATTAGGGCAGACTTCAAGAGATAAAATTATCTTTAAAACTAAGAATCGCAACAATTATAACATGTTATATAAAAATATATTTAAGTCCAATAATATCACAGGTTAGTATAAAAATAAACAATTTAGAATTTAACAAGTTAAAATATTAATTATTTTAAAATATGATATAATATTATGATAGTTCTTATATAGTAACAAAAGTTATTATTATGTATGTCAAAAATATTATTGTTTTCTTTCATTCACATTGCCTTTATTTTATTTTTATTATTTTGTACGTCACGTCATATAATTTCCTCCGTCGCCAAATTCTTCATCTTTTTCTTTTATTAATGGCCTCAGATATCTATTAAAGACAATTCTGCCGATGTCGAGTATTCAATAAGAAATTATAAAATTTCAATTCGCACGTAAACCCTCATGTCAAAAAGCAAGCACTTACATCAAATTGAAAACTATTTTTAACACTGACGGCGAGGCCTAGAGGTGCGTTTATGGTCATCATTAAGTTTTATACATAGATCATCTATACTTAAATAAATTGTAAAGTTATTTTATAATGTCATCTGCATAAATTTTTCAACTCTGTCATGGCTGCTTGTGAGATTGCGGTTGTTTTCTTCTCAGTTTTATATCTGTAAATTAATTAAAATAAGCGTCTTTGAAAAAGGATATTATTAATTAGAGTCAGGTTACTTTAAAAAGAGGTATGTTATATCTAGAACGAATTCATGGTCACTAAAAATTACCGTTTCAAAACATCGACGGCAACATCCGGTCTATATGCGACCATATCTCTCAAATAAGCTTGATCGTTGGACAGCGCTCGCCGGTATGATAGCTCCCGCCACTGGCTCTGACGACCAATTAAAAGTACGAGTCCTTCCATGAAGCTGGAAACAAGATTAATCCTTAATACTATGTAATATTGTTTATTTACTTAAGCTTTTTCAAAAGTAGAATATCTAAAATACTAACCTCAAATACTCACTAACAAGGCTATAAATTTGATCATTACTCCTATTTAAAATGAGCCTTGTAGGCGATGCATTTAAGAGCGACATTTGCAGAGCGATTTGTTGCGCCAAGCCCGCCATTTCTCCAGCGAAACCCATACAACCTCCTTGTAAAAACAATTCGGCCGCATCAGTGCAGTGATTCAATGCAGTCTCCAACAAAGTCCTTGTACTTAAGTTGTCATGTATTAGAACCCACTCTGGTGGCTTCTTCGATGTAGCTTTCGCTGTATCGATTGCCATTTTTTCCAAAGATTCTATTAAATCGTAACATTGTTTTTTCTTAACATTGGCTGCTTCCGCATACATGTTGAAATGGAGTGCCACTAGAATGTAAGTATCCGTATCACCTGGGCAGTGGTTCTTTAGGAAATCGAGTAAACCTGCAATAATATTATCCAATTATTGTTAACTAAACATAAAAATATAATACGGTAAAATTAAATAAAAAAGAACAAAAAAATATCCCTCTAGTAGTTCTGGAAAGGATTTCCATTATTATTATTTTTTGTCTAGATTATTTGTTATTTTCATTAAATATTATATAAAAATCGAATAGTTTTCATTTGCAATATTAATCATGTAGTGCAGGGAGAGGAGACACTCAAACTCAATAGAATGCGAATCTCGATTAGTACGTGCAACTTTGTTATATGTATTTCAGACATATGGTAGATGATAGATGAGCTTAGAATGTACCTTGTTTAAATGCAGTAATTTTATCTTGTTGTTGTCCTAACATATAATCGAATTGCCCCAAGAGAAACTCGAATTGATGGTTATCGCGTAACGCTTGAAAGACATACGCCATTTCTGTATATCTAGCAAGTCCAGTTACTAAACGCACCTGGAAATACAAAAAGAAATATGAATACGTAAACGCATTTGGCTCAAATTTTTGTTTGTGTTATTCTCATTCTGATACCCATGGCACCGGGCGTTCTAGGTTGGGGTCAACAAATTGTGTATCATTTTCGTTTTAATAAGAACATGCCTACCATTAATCTCCATGATCTTGCAGCTAATAATTGCGCAACAAGCGCCTGTGCAGATCGTAGCACAACAGCAACCCCTTCAGTATCACATGCACACGAAAAACACTCATGTGCAACCACCAGCATTTCAATTGATATAATATTAACCTGAAAATGTACTCTAAATCAGTACTCGACATAGATTGCCGCTTCTAGCACGAAGTCATGGAAAGAATTAATATATAGAATTAGTTTTCGTAAATTTGATTACCTGTTTGGTAGACAATTTAGAGCCTTTAGTAATCCTCCTAATATTAGATTTAATGTCATTTCTAATATGGATATTACTTTTTGTGATTACATCAAAAAGATTTCTTCTTGTTTCCCGAGTTAGTTTTGTTCCAAGGCTATACACAGTTGAGACTGAATATACAGACTCTGTTTCTGCTGAGAATAAAGTGCCGCCTTCAGTGGTTGTTAGGCTGTGAACTTCTTCTTCGTCCACGTTTTGATACTCCTCATCAATTAAAGTATCTACGTCTAAAGAACTGTCATCTAAATCTTGAGTAACTTTCAAAGACATATTGCATTTGTAAATTTTGCGAAAAGCTAGTAAATTATCGAGCATTAATCTTCCGATTTGACAGCAGGCGTCTGGCCGCATGTTCAGGAACATTTCGATATCAGAGTTAAGTGGATACCCCCATAGTGTGTATTGAAAATGTTCTTTTTGTCTAAATGTCGAAGTTTTGACTAAGTGAGGACATATTATTGCTGCTGCCATTTCATTTGCCAAGTATTCTGATATCTGAAATTTGGCAAAATCTTAGTTAAACATTTTTTAATAATATACAATTGAGCAAAACAACTAACCTGTCCAGATGAAATATTAAACGTCCTAAAAACGAGATTAGCTAATGACATACGCGCTTTCCCACTGACATAATTAATAAAATCCATAGGATTATTTTGATATTTTAAGACTGTTGTATAATTCCATCCAATTTGTAACGAAATTCTGTAGTAATTTGCAATTTGTTTAACTATTGAGGAGCTGCTTCTAGCTGCTAATGCTTCTAAGGCTGAGAGACGATCAGCATCTTCACGACCAGCTAAATGTGTTGCACTTTCAACGGCATTATCTTGTTTTTCAGATATGACCACTAGCTCTTCAAAACTTGCGTCTGACGTTTCGGAAGCTGTTGAAATTATACAACGATTAAAGTATCAATTATATATATTATTGAATGACCAAAAATATTAACCAATGCTTGTACTTTGGACTATGATGGTAAGATTTACAAACTTTACTAGACTTCTTGCTCTGAACAGCCAAACTGACAGATGAACAAACTGTAATTTTAACTGATCAAAATAATATTAATATATTTTATAATATTTATAGTGCTAACAAGCATACTCGTGAAATGAAATAAAATGAATAATACAACTTACATGACAGTTTCTGTTGTAAACAAGACGACGCTATGACCAGTCGCAGCTCTTGTGGCAATTCATATGGAGAGCATTCCCCTTCAGCTAATTTTAAACAAGTCCTTATAACCTGCACTGGACATGGAGGAGGTCGGTAACTGTACTCTGGGGAGGCTCTAAACAACGCCGCTAATCTAAATGCTTCAACTGTTAGTTTTAACTCTAACAAATTACTGATTGTTTTCTTCCACACATTAATAGCTTCGCTGTTATCTAATATAATTACATTGTTTATATTATTGACATCAGATTCAATTTCAACTTCGCTCAGTAACTTGGAAAAGTGCTTATGACTCAATACGTCAATTTCCGTGGGCTCCTTCTGACCTTTGAGAACAAAATTTGAAGTGCTCTGATAGTCATTAAGAAATATATCATTATTTGATTCGCAATCAAAATATGCAGACCACATGAAGTGCTCAATCTCTTCTCTTTCCTTTCCAAATTCAAAATTAACTTCATACCAACTTAAAACAATTCTGTATGAATAGAATTTCTGCACGGAATTTTGAATTTCAAGTATGTATTCATTCAAAAATTTAACAGCAGGCCCGAAAGTAACTGATGCTTTTTTGAATGCTTCACTAGCTTGGGCAATAAAATTTGTGTAACTCTTACAATCAAGGTCATCGTCTTTTAAAAGTAATTCTTCGTATTTTTGTTTCCATTCTGATATAAGAATATCATCAACAAGAAAGTTAGATATTTTAGCTAATTTTAAAGCGACATCATAATATTGGTTAGCTGTATAGGACTCTATACATTGTGATACGTATTCAGAGTTATTGTCATATATTATTTTAGATACATTCATCGCTGTTGGTGTTTCCATTGATATTTCTAATATTTGGTGTATAGTTTCAAAATCTGGACATGGTACTGCAATAGAAAATAAATATTTATTAGAAGATCATAATCATACATAATTTGAAATACATAGTATGAAACTTACCCAGAAAATCTTTTCCAAATTGAGTGTCAACAAGACACTTAAGAAAATCTTTTTGACGTTGTGCACTATCAAAACAATCAGTCAGTGCAATTTTCACTAGCTCAACAGCAACACTCTGCAAATTTTGACGTGGTAATGACCAAGGGCTCGAACTGTCCATACTGAACTTTCTGAGAGATTTTTGGACAAAATTGCCGAGTATTTTCGTAGTTTCATTACCGAATGACTTCAACCAGATGCAGCGGCAAAGAAAATCTGTTAGTAAAGTTAATGGTGTTTCCTGTAAAATATTTGTATACTGTTGCAATTTATATTTGGATTAAGATTAACATACAGTCAAGTGTAATTATTCATTCATAGAAAAATATTTTATAGTGATAGTATTTATTATGCCTTTATATTGCCATCAATTTGTATAAAGAGTAATTAATTTAGAAATTTATGCAGCCTTTTATTATATTATTTTAATTAATTCTATGTATATGAATGACGTCATAAAGTAGTACAGAATAACTTCTCAAATAACCTCAGGTATGAACCAAAAATAAACTTATACTTACAGGGAAAAATATAAGCATAGACTCATGTAGGGTCCTTACATATCCAGCACGCAAACACAATTCAGAAACTCTTTGAAATTCATCATAGGAAAGGCACTGTTGACTGATATCCCACTGGGCATTTCTTGATGTAGCCTCTCCAATCGTCGCTAGGATCCAATATGCCCAAATCACACTTACAGCATTTGGCTTAAATGAAAGTTAAAATGGTTATTTTGAATAATTTAGTTTAATAATTGATAAGATTGAACACACTATGATCATGCTCCAAATGATAAATTAGACTGAAAGTTAGCTGTTGCAAATTAATTGTCAAGCCAAAGGATGAAATAGTACTAAAATTAAAATACACACAAAAGTTTATTACACAATGCATACCTCATAGCAAGTAGCAATAAGCGCTAACAAAGGATCACGATGTAAACCTGCAGCCTTTACAAGGGCACCAGGTGGATCTTCAGGGCCATGACAAGCAGCAGCAACTTCCCATAGATCTCGTGCGTAACCACCAGCTTCGGGAAATTCAAAATTAGCTCCATAAGTAGGGCTCTGTCAAAAGAAAAAAAAATGGCGTGAATTTGGCAATTGTTGTTGAATTTATTAAGTACTCTAGATACTAAACTCCCAACACGTTGCTTTTAAGGCACTGAACCCAAACATGGCGAGGCAGTCCGCCATATATGAAGGCAGTGGTTCTTCAAAAAATTATAATAATAAATTAAATATAATCATTCTAATGTTTTGGTATGTTAAGATAATTTCTTTTCCAAAAGGGGGCAATGCCCCAAAAAAGGTTGAGATCATTTGCTCTAAATTAACCTAGATACTTACAAAATCAACAGAATAAAGTCTGGTAATTTTCCTATCACCATTGTTTATTGAAGATTTGTGTTCTTTTTCTATCATATCTTCAACATTTCTATGAAGCAACACATGTTTTAAATGTTCAGCCAAAGATGCCTGTTCGAATTCTTGCGACAATTCCAGCATTTGTGGCAGGGGATATCGATACACATCACCAAATAATAAAAAGTTGAACCACAATTTCTTCTGCACAAACTCCTTCAATAGTTGCTCTGGTAATGGCAGATTATGTAAAATAGCAAATTTCACCATCGTTTGACATTCATACAAGATAACAAACATTTCTTGTTCATTCAATTCTTTTATATTATACATAGTAATTTCTTCCAGAATTCTTAACATTTCTTGAGCACCAATCACATTGCTTTGTGATAATTTCAACATATACTCGTTTACTTCTCTAAGAGCTTCATCCTTATTAATTTTCTTTACATTTATCATATAATCTTTTATCATTTTAGCAGCTGTCACATGTACTCTACACCTTACAGGGTTACAACCGATCATAGCTACAAACGCAATTGTGCAAGCTGTCATGGCATCATTATCCCATGACTCCAAAGCTAGTGCATGAGCCTCGCCACATGCATTCTTAATGCCTTTCTCTTGAAGACGATTGTACATTTGATACTGTTGAGTTACAAATGATTGACTGGCATTGCATGGACGAAATTGTTTCAGATAATATATATGGTTTAATTTGGCAATGTAGCCATATCTCTTCATTAACTTGTCATTAGCAAAATGAGGTATTTCAACAACATTTTGTGATAGCACTCTCATATCAATGTGCTTAATATCACTTGCCAACAGACTACCCAGACTTCTTCTATCTGGCTTTTCTATGTTAACATTTTTATATATCTGTTGATTAATTAATTGAAATTCAAACACTTTGGCGACATCTAACCCTCTATATCCAGTTAACAATTGATATACATTAACATCTCTAACATTAGTAAATTGGGATGTATTACAAAACCTCTTATACACACTGAATAAATGTGGAACTTTTTCTTTGTAAGATAACTTTGGCAATTGAAATTCATTGAAATTAAGCTCACAATCAGTAAAAATGTCAAAAAGTTTAGAATTATCATCAAGCAAAATCATTCCAATGACTAATTTTGGATTCATTGAAATATACCTATTAACATTGTCTCTAGCAATTTGTTCACATGTCTTGTACACCGGAATGACGTGGCTTTGTCTGTCAGATACTTTCTCAATGCTTTTAAATAGCAGCCACAACTCAATACATTCTCTAACATCCTCTTCAACATCAGAAAACTCACTCCCAAGATCATGATCCTCAACACATGCTGTCAATGCTTTATACAATTTGTGTTTAATGCAATAAGTAGCCAATTCTATGTAGAAAACGCTTTTATTAATTGTACAGCATGATTCAGTAAAAATATCATCTATAAGTTTTAAATTGTGTGTTCTAGCCAGTCTTGCAATAATTGCATGAAGGTTTTTCTTCTCATCCTCATTAACAATACCATATGAACTAAAAGTGTCATAAATGCACATTTTAGTATAGCTAAAACATTTGCTTTCTGTCACCCTTTGAAGCATCTCTTTGGTAACAGGCCACTGATGAAACATGTTGTCAAGTTTATCCAACACCTCTTTATTCAAACCTTTTGTGTCAACATTCAAAAGTTTATGTACAAATTTATCATTATTAAAAAATATATACCGACTATTCTTGTCTTTTACCACCTCTGACATTTGGAGATTTATCCAACGGACTAATATCATCGCTTTATTGTTATCTAATAAATGATTCCATATTTGTGAAGGAGTTGAAAATTCTAATAGAGAAAAATCTGAAATAAACAAGAAAAACAAGAGCAGTGTAATAAAACAAACTATTTAATATAAATAGTAAAATAAAATAAAGCACACAATATTAATATTGCTTACCATATGTATCAAAGAATAAGTAAGTAGCTATTTTACATTTCCAATTCTCAGGATATTTCTCAATTTTGTCAATTGTTAATGCTTTTATTTCTGTTTCATTTACAATAATTCTATCATTGCCCACACCAAACACTTTATTTTGTTTGAATATTCCTTCACTTTCAAACGATTTCTCCAAATATCTTAGAAGAACCCAATGGTAAAAAAACAATAACCAATTGCCCTGTTTTTCAACTGGGAAATCTTTAGATATTTTTTCTAAATGGTTAACAATAAAATCTCTATATTCTATTTCTACAGATTCTCTTGCTAATGCCATGAGATGATCTTCTACATTAATATGGACTTTGTTTAGAACATGGACAGCTTTAAAGATTTGTTTCCTTTGTAACAACTGCACAATCCAGGTACGGACCTATTACAATAAAGTAATATAGTAATATGTTTTTCCAGAATAATTATTCAGTACTAAAGATGATTAGTGTTTACAACAAAACATCTATTATTGTAATAATAGCTACTTACCTCAGCATGAAACCATTCCTTAGCCGTAGATTCATTCCACCCATTTTTGTGCATAAGATATTTTGTTGCTAAAACTATGTGAGTGCCTTTCGCAGCAGATTCCCTCACAACCTCTCGTAGACTTTTTTCCCTCCAACATGACAATATTATCTTCTCGTTTTGTGATAGGTCCTCCATAATAAAATACCGTAAGTTTCACAACTGAGTCACAAGCGTCTAAAGCAAAAAATAAGAGATATAGATAAAGAAACAATAAACAACTTCATAAGAGTTACGTTTTGATTTGTAAAACAACTTTTGACATCTGTCAAAATTAAACAAAATAGTGTTGTTCACAGGTTTACCAATTTAATGAGATTTAAGAAATTTTTTAATAATTAGATTTTATTAAAGTAGATTATTAATTAATTTTTTACATAACGAAAGACATTGCGAAAAGTGAAGGCCGAAGCGAAAGAGACTAGCCATTCATGCCTACCTCTACATATACTCAACCAATACTACACCTATTATTAAAATAAATTAAATGAAGGTTTTGCAACCATAATTATGTATAATATAGGTTACAAAATTAAACCGATTTATTTTAAACTATAAATTGAATCGTAATATTTTTAAAAGAACTCCCATCTCTACACGTCAAAGATATGTATTTGGTTTTTAATCGCATGCACCGGTAGTGTCTTAGTTTTGATTTAATAAAAGAGAAATGTAGTTTTGAGTGTAATATATTTTATTTGTAATGAAAACCACTTATGCTTAATAATTTAACATGTCTCTTCCGCAAAAAAAATATTATCGGCAAAGAGCTCATTCTAACCCTATAGCAGATCATTGTTTTGATTAGTAAGTAGCGCTTGTGAGTGTATTATAGGAATTGGACGCCGACGATAAATTATAGTTCTTTATAATATTTGTTTTCAGCCCTGCGCATCCAGATGAATATAATTGGGCAAAGTTATATCCAATTCTTAAGGATCATCCCGATAAAAAGGTCGAATTTTTAGACGTGGGTTGTGGTTATGGAGGTTTATTAGGTATTATAAAATATAATAGCAGAATTATCCAAATCTTCTTTGTATATATAATTAAACATTTGTTATTCGTACAGTTTTGGGGTCCTCAACTAAAGCCAAGCCAACATTTTTTTTTCACAGTAACTCTCTCATCTATGTATGAAAATCAGTTGCTCTTGGGTTTAGAGATAAGAGTAAAAGTATCAGACTATGTGAATGATCGTGTAAAAGCTCTCAGGGAGCAAAAGCCTGGTAGTTATCAAAATATTGCAGTACTAAGGACTAATGCAATGAAATATCTGCCAAACTTCTTTTTAAAGGGACAAGTGAGTGTTGACTATCTATAAATTCGTCAAGACATAAGTATTTAAAATTTAAGTTTGTTTCAGCTAAAAAAAATGTTTTTTCTGTATCCTGATCCGCATTTTAAAAAAGGAAAGCATAAATGGCGCATTATTAATAAATGGTTGCTCTCAGAATATGCATATGTGTTAGCTGAGCAGGTACATATCTCATTAAAACAATATTACACTAAAAATGAGATTCTATCTTAATTTAAGACACTAACTTTATAATGTAACAATATTTGTCAGGGTATTATTTACACTATAACTGATGTGAAGGATCTACATGATTGGATAGTGCAGCATTTCGACGAGCATCCACTATTTGAAAAAATTTCTGATGCTGAATTAGTAAGTTAACATCTAGATGTACCATTTTAAAGTAACTTTTATTCTAAAACTAAAAATAATTTTAGAATGAAGACCCCATTGTGGAAAAACTTTATGAAAGCACTGAAGAAGGGCAAAAAGTCACCAGAAACAAAGGAGATAAATATTTAGCAGTTTACAGGAGGATTCCAGATGTTAAGAAAATCAATGTTATATGATTTAATTTTGTATATTTAATTATAAAACACTTGATTACCATTTAAAAGAAAAACTATTTCATTATTTTTTCCTCCACCACTGCTGCCCATTTACTTAAACTATGATGAGGATTGTGCCTTTTCAGACAGGATGCAGCTGACATTAACCATTGTCTTCTATTGGAATCTGCAGTAATGTTCTTTGACAGTGAGAATATGAGTGCAGCGAGAATTTCTGGATCATAAGGATACACATGCAATGCTTTTTTTGCAATATGAATAGCCTTTGATTGATTGCCAGCAACAGCTTCGCATATACTAGCAGTGGCAAACATTTTTCCGGAGTTATCATCTAGAACAGATTGCGAAGTAGCTATACGCATTGCTCTCTGTGCACATACACTTGCCCATCTAGCATTTGATAATCTTAATGAATATTGTGCTAGATAAAACCAAAGAGATGCTTTATTGGGAAAGTTGTAAATAGTGTCACTTATTGAACATATGGCTTCTTCCAACCTGTTCTCATGAATGCACATGTATGATTTCAAAAATCCAATATCACAACTGTATTTCGGGTCCCTTTCATGCTTTTTTAGAGTTTTCAAAGCCAATTTAGAAAGATTTTCTTCAGAGTGCAATATGCCGAGCGCACAGCTAGCAAAAAGACAATAAGGGGAAGGTTGATTCCGTGATAGTTGTATACTTTGGAATAATAACATCTTTGCTTCAGTTGGGCCTTTAAATACATACATAATGCTGGCCATTGCTACCATTATTTCTAACTTTTGCTTTGCATCTTCGGTTACCCAATGCAAAGCCATATCATATGTGCTGTATGCTTCTTCATAGATTCCTCTTTTAAACAAGGACAATGCCAAACCACAAAGTGAATTTAGATTGGCTTCTGTAATATCCCTATAAGCAGAAATAGATTCGTCGTACTTTTTTAATCTTAAAAGTATTCTGCCCAAATTTAGGCGTATCATATTCTTTTTGTTATCTTCCGCATTCTGTAAAGCAATTTCATAAGATTGTTTGGCAGATTCAAGAAGTCCAAGTCGTTCTTGTAATATACCTAAAATTACATGTGCACAAGCATTCTTATTCTCATATCTACAGTACCATTGCATCAAATCAGCAGAATAAGGAATCGCATATAATCCATATATTTCATATACAAATTCAGGGTTGGATATGTCCCTTGTTTTCAGTTTACGGCACACCCAGTCTGAATATGCTAAAGCGCTTTCACGGTGGTAGCCGAGGCGAGATGCGTGCCTAAACAAATCCATAGCCTCCTTTTCTCGAATGTGTTCTGCTATCAGCCCTTGTCCTATCCAACTTTGTGGATAAGAAGGAAGAGCAGATTGACCACGCCAGAAACAAAAATTGGCCAACATGTGTAGCTGCAATTTTAGGTATAATGTTCCCAAATTGCACCAAACTTTAGCAATTGGCAATTTCCGTGTCAATTGAATTGCTTTAATAAAGCAATGTTGAGCTAAATGATATTTTTTTAAATGAAAAAATACTTTTCCCAATAAATTCCAATAATGCCAATTACCAGATTTCTTTTTTATACAATCTAGGGCCAAATTTAAAGCTTTTTGTAGATCTCCTTGTCTGTTTGATTCCATGTATAATGACAAATATGCTGTAGCCAAATCAAATGAAGTAGTATCATTTTTCAATTTCATGACACGTGAATAACAAGCAATAGCATACGTGAATATATCAACTTTTTCTATCCTTCTTTGTTCTTTTGTGTCATGAAATAAATCTTGTATATAGACATAAGAATAACACGTCGGTAATGTAGTAATGAAAATAAGGGCGTCACCGAAAATTTTATATAGGGATGAAAATTGTTTTCCTACATTCACAGTTCTAATTATATAATTAATAGCATTCTGTGCACTATCTCTAGCACTTCCATACAAATTAAATGAAGCTTTCTTTTCAGCAACTTTGATCCACGTTTCTGAAATTCCTTTCAATGCAGAAATATATTCAGGATCAATTTTAAAAACCTCTTCGAATTTGGCAATCGCCTCAGGGAATTGTGTTAAAAGTGTGTGAATGTTTCCTATTTTGCTCAAACAGTGTGAAGCTTTTTTGGGGTTTAGAACTATTGCTTTATCATAAGCTTTTAGAGCTGATTTATAGGAGCCTCTAGAGAAATATGCATCAGCTAAGCATTCAAACGCAGTGGCATTCTTAGAATCAACTTTTATTACATTCTTAAATTTCAATATAGCTTTATCCCAATCCCTATTATTTAGATAATGTAGACCTAATCTATAATTAACCCATACACTTTCCTTTAGTGCACTATTTTCTAAGGTACTCAAAAATTGGTGATTTAATTCTTCTAGTCCTAGTTTCACATATAACTCACTTAAACTCTTTGTAATATCATTATTAAACGGCAATATATTGTTAGCCTTCTCATAACACTTTCTAGCTTTTCGAAAATCATTTGAACATTCTTTGTAATAATGTCCCAAATACAAAAATGTTAAAGGAAAATTTGAATCTAGCTTGGCTGCTTTCAAAAGATTTACGTGACATTTATCATATGTCTTTAGTTCCCAATATGCTAGTGCTAGATAATAAAATATTAAACCATGATTAGTTTCAGACACATTATTTTCCAATAGAGTTATGACTTCATTGTACTCACAATTTTTAATCAGTTTCAATGCTGTTAATGGCAAGTAATATTCCGTATTATTCAAAAGTCTCATAATGTCATTGGCATTGCGATTCATCTGTATATAGCATTCTGCAAGAAGAGCTTGTTGATCTGTTTGAAGAGATCCAACATTGATACTTTTAACAGCAACAGAATAAGCCTCCTCCCATTTATATTGCTTCGCTAGTGCAATAAACAAATACTTTTTCAATTCATTTTGAAATTCTCTGTCAATAACTTTATTTAAAAAGCTTATTGCTAACTTTTCCGTGACAGACCATTTTTTCAACATGATAGTACATTTCATAATAAAGATAGTATCACATTTTATAGGTTTTGTGTAATTGACAAGAGAGACACAGAGTTTGAATGCCTCTAAATAACAACCTTGTTCATAAAACAATGCGCTCTTTAGTAAACCAGCATATTTGCATCCTTCAATGCCGTTTGTTATGTTACCAAATTCAATTATTTTCTCTCCCTTTTCCATATAATTTGTAAATATATATTGACACAACCATTCCTTAACAATATGTGAAGAGAATTGGAGATTTGTAATGTCTTGCATAATAGATGTCACTGGCATTTGCCTGAGGGTCATAGTTTGAACAATTTTCAATTCTAAATATGAATCACCTGGTTCATTCTCATAAAGCTTCTTCAAAGCATTTATCAATTTATCAATGTCAACATTATCAGAATTATATGGTATATTGCACCTCAAGACCTTAGTTAATTCATAACCTGCTTTATTCAACAATTTTGCATCATTATTTGACAATATAAAATTCATTAAAATTCTTATAGCAAGTGGGTTTTTTGTTAAACAACCTATCACTGCTGTTTTGTTTAATATTTCCAATGCTTTGACTTCTTCAATTTGTAGTTTAAGTAATTCCCCATAGACTGAAATAAGGTTAGATTTCATGTCAGTCAAATCATTTTTTTCATAATAGCTTGCAAGCCCTTGCCATGCAAGGACGTTATCACGTTTACATGCAATTGCCTTTTGGTATGCGAGTGGTGCTTGTTCATTATCTTGCAATGATTTACCAAGTAATATAAGTGCCAAATAATTTTGTTTATCTTCTCTTAATATAATTTTACAACAATTTTGGGCATCCTTATATTTATGTTCATCAATATATTTTCTTGCTGCTTTTAACAAGGATTTCACGTCCATCTGCAATGAAGAATATGAAACCAAATATTTATAACGAAATATTAAAAGTGTAGTATGTACTACGTGTACACTTACCGTCTTATCGGTTATATATTTATTTTTCAGTAAAGTATAAAATAAATACGCTTGCGCTACGCTTTTACCCGTATGACAGTGGATCCCAATTTCAAATCTATAAAATCGGGTATTTATTAATTTATGGATATATCATATAAGTACCTTGTTAATCCCTGTCGCTCGTCCGCCGCAATTAATCTAAAATCTTATCCTTAATCTAAAACTAACAAATCGCAAAGTATAGCCAACACGATTCGCCCGTCTACAATTTGACAGCAACGAGCTTTGACAGTTTAAATTCGGGGACGTTCGGTTTATTTTGGATTTGGGGTCGTTGACCTTGATAAAAAAAAACAAGTTTTAATTTTAATTTCAACAAGAGATATAAAAAAAGAAGACAAACAAAGAACAGGTTACTTGTGTTTTATTATCTTTCTCCTTCTATTTAATTATCTTCAAATTTTCATATTCGTGTTGGTATTTGCATTTTTTATTTTCATAGCAATGTTATTTAAAAAATGCGCATTGAAAATACCTGACGTACTTATATCGTGACAAAATATAAATAACATTCGAAAGATTCAAAGAACAAGAACCATAGATAATTATTTATAGGTTTATAAAAGCCAACGTTCAAAATATTTCAAATTTAAAAACATTTTGTGGAGTTTGTTTACTGGCATTATAGGTATTTCACACATTTTTAGGGACAGCGTAATACATTGCAATTATACTATATAATGTTATATTATTCCTAAAAACACTGAAATAGATATATCAATGTTGAAAAATAATTCAAGAAATTATGGCTTTATCGCAAAATATATCTTGCTATATAAAGAAACTTGGTGAGATACAAAATTATCCTAAGATGTAATAACATTATCAGTATAACATATACTAAATACACAAATATTCAATGTTATGTGTGCAGGTCACCCAATAAAAGAAATACGCGAACGATCTCTACAGTTGTTAACAGCTAAACTCCATTTAGGTTGGGAGTTGGATGATGAATTAGCCGGCACGAGAGAATTGTTTGAAATGCTCTTATCATGGTTCTGTGTGCAACAGCCAACATTACAAAAGGAAGCTTTAGAACTTCTATTATCCACCATAAAGGTAATAATTATTCAATATAGTAAGTCATTATAATAAATTGTGATTTTTTAAATAAAATTACAGACCAATTCTGGGACATATATAACTAAAGAATATGGGATAAAAGAATTATTAAAGAAATTGTGTGGTATTAAAAGTAAATTGGATGCAGAAGCTGATGAAGTTTTTGATGATATAATTGAAACCTTAAAGTTTCTAGATTCTATTGAATGTGAAGAAAATATTTGTGTGCCTCGACTTGACTTACCTTCTATTAGTAGGTGAGATCGTCTAAAATTAATTTATATAATAATACATAATTTTCTATTCCATCCTTGTAGCTTGACACAGAGAAATGTCTGTAGTATTAGAGAAATTATTTCATTTATAGTTCTGAATCTGAATATGTATGCAGAGTTCCACAATATGATTCACCTGATCAGTATCAAGCCAGCGAAACTTCAAGTTCAAAAAATGGTAGTGAAATAAATGGAAAGTAAGTTTCTAATGAAAAACTATTAAGCCATTGTTTTGTAACACATGTATCTTTTTTACTGCTACATATATATTAATTGAATCTTTCCCAACTGTAGTTGTATATATGAAGTAGCAAATTTCCTTCTAAAATTGCAGTAGAGAAGCCAAATCTATTAGAGTATTACTATTTCCTTGGTCTTATCTGTGTGCATCAGATGAAAAAACTTTAATATTAGTGGAAGATGCACTCCGACTGTTGAAATCAACAAAAAGATGTTGTAGATTCATACAGGATGTGTTTCTAAGAGATTTTCCTTCTGAAGTGTTTTTAAATCGTCCAACAATTGTTGAGGTTTGTATACGCATTTAATATTTATTATTAAAGTAATATATGTATATTAAAAACAAAATACTATCTATATTAATCTAATTTGTTTTTTTTTCCAGAGTTTAATAGCAATGGTGAACAATATGAATCAGTCAATATGTTGCAATGAAACAATGCATCTTTTGTTATGCATTACGCGATCGCTGCGGCTGCGTTTGCTGCAACTTGCGTCAGCTGATTTGGCTCACGCCCCTAAAAACGTAAGACATCAAAAACCTATTAGGTGATAGGTGATTTTTTATATATAGTTATATCCTTGTTTGTATTTCCAAAAGAAAGACGTAACTTCATTGTGTTGTACATAAGGCCTATAACCTACTCATAAGGCAGTAAGTATTGTAAATCATTGATGTTGCACTTTGTGAGATTCTTGATAAACTAATGCCATCTATTGGCCAGTAACTTAGCAAATACATTTTTATTTGAATAATCTTAGATTTAAAATTGTCTAACTTCAGATTGACAAAACTACAGTGAAAGATGAGGATGACTTGGATTATGATGAATTAGTCGGTTTAGTTCCGCAAACCGATTGTCTACGTGATAATAGACTGCTTGCTTTGAAACAGTTGCCTGCGCCATATTACGCACTTGATTTCATGCATACTGTTTTGTCTATTATGGCTAAGAATATTGCTTTTAGGAATTATGATGACAAAAGAGATACAAAAGACTTGGTGAGATGATATTTTATTTATCTAACTGTAAACTTCTTCTATCAGATATTGAGCAACCTCTCTTTTTGTAAATCATTTATGCTTTATCCAAATTGTCTTCTCCAACATCCATTAACACGTTGACGGACAATTGCGGCTATAGCCGTCAAAGCGAAGTTCACAATGTGGCATGACTGCTATAGCCGTCCAAAACGAAACGGTCGTTTTTAGACACTACGGCTATAGCAGCACAAATGTGCACTTACTGGCGTATACGTAGAAGCATAGTGTCGTGTACTAAATTAATCAAAATTAAGTTTATTTGTAAAACTATACTTCTAACATTCTAAAAATCACAAAAACATATAGTGTCAAAACATCGTGTTTAAGTAATCACATTGGTTAATAGAGACAAAAGATCAGATGAGATGCACTGACATAATTAAAGGTCTATCTTCTTATCTTACTTTATAATAAATTAATCAATTATTATTTAGTTTGTGTGGCTTTACTTTTGTTTAATTTAAGTTATCACCATTCCTGTCGTGGGTCATAATTGAAAACTTGCTCCAGTTATTAACCACATATCTGTCAATTTTTAATTTCAGTTCAATCAGTCGAAAATCTAATAAGATTTATACAAACTTTCATCCCCTATTTTATCCCCTTAGGGGTGGAATTTTTCAAAATCCTTTCTTAGCGGATGCCTACGTCATAACATCTACCTGCATGCCAAATTTCAGCCCGATCCGTCCAGTGGTTTGGGCTGTGCGTTGATAGATCACTAAGTCAGTCAGTCAGTCAGTCACCTTTGAGTTTTATATATATAGATTGTTCCTATAGTCCATGTAGTCTTTGTTTATTATTTATGTATTTTGTGTATATATGTATGTTATTATTATAATAAGCAGTATAAAATCTTTTAGGTAACACATGCTCATTTAAAACTTTAAAATATACTACGCTTAATTAGGTGCAAAATAAATTTGTGACATGTCATTGTTCTGATTAAAAAAATTGAATTTGTATTTTCTTACAGGAAGAATTAAATCTGTGTGCAGTATTAATAGACGAATTAATAGGATTATTATTAGAATGTGTTGATAAGGAATTTTGGCAAACAGAGCATAATACTAAAACTCATAGAGACATTGCACATAAAAGCTGCATGTGCATGAGATTGTTAGGTGACTTATTAAATAAATACAGGTATTTACATTATTATTTTGTGGATGTTTATTACAGAGAATAAGCTACTTAAGAGGTTAAGCTGAAGTGTGGTTTATGAGCGGAGACAACTGCCGCTGCTACAATCTGATGAATGATTGGTTTTTAATTGCACCTGATCCAGAGTCAAAGAATTCATCTTTGTTTTATTATGATGGGGATATGTATTTTCATATTTAATCATTTACGAAATATAATATACAATATCACAATCTTATGCGGAATACAGATTTTTTGATGCAATGAGATTATAGTATTTCGGATTTAGACTCTTTATATCTGAATTTATTAAATCTTGGCTTATTTTTGCAGTTCAGTCTTCAATAAAGAGAGTAACGGATGGTTGTTTCGTAGTATATGGCTGAGATTAGTGATTTCTGCTCATAGATTGTTAGCCTGGACGAATAACTCTAGCTTGCCACCGACGTCCGTACTCAACGCGTTAATCGTAGCTCAATTGGATCCGGCAATTGATTTGTTTTATCCAAAATTAGCTACGAAAATTGCTGCTGCAATTCAGGTATTTTTAAAATTTTGTTCCCAAAATTCTGTTCACATGTGATATACCAATGTACAGCAAAAGGAATTTGATTTTAATAAATTATATGAAAATGAATATAAAAATGCGCCAAAGGAATTATATGAAAATGGCAATTATTAAGATGGTTAGGTAGAAGTAGCGATTGCTTAGCCTTACTGTAAAAGATTTACTAGACATTGTATTTTTTAGATTTATTGTTTTTTTTTAGAGCTCCAAAGTGGCAAAAGATCATGATTATAAAAGAAAACACACTGAACTTATGAATTTGTTTACAAATATGGATGCTAGTGTAAGATTTATGAAAGATAAAGAATTCTGTCGTAATTCTAAAGAAGTACTACATCTTATAAAGAAGTCTTTACCACTGATTGAATTACATCAAAGTGAAAATTATTTAAAAGATGTATGTTATATATTATTTAGAAAATTAAGCAAATGGAATTTGGGCGATCGAGACTGGGACATAGCCAAAAGTATTGCTTTAAACTTGATGTCTCATAATTTGGAATGGACAAGGGAAAGCTTTTACCAGCAAATGGCGGATGCAGTAAGGGTAGTATTTAATGAGAACAATAACCAAGTAATTAATGATAATTGTTTAACGTTATTTTGTGATGTTGGTATATTAACCGAGATCTGCTGCCATGGTCTTTCGTCTCCTTCAGTTAAGGTAAGAAAACTCATGAGATAATAATTTAAAAAATGTACATTTTGCTCTTCAATAATGCCATGCACTTAAGTTTGTCATTTATATGTTCTGTCATATATATTGTGACGCAGTAGTGAACAAAGGTCTCGGGTTTGATCCCCGTTTGAAATAAATAGTTCTTTATAATCCCATATTTATAAACATAGCATTTGGTTCGGGTTTGGGTGAATAAATATACATAGTATAGAAAGTCCTATGTTTGGGGGTTAGGTGTATGTATTTATTATTGTATTATAATATACAAATAACCTTAAATTATAATTGCAGATAGCAAGCAGTTCTTCAGAAATTGTAACAATGATTCTACGTGGAAGACTTCTTGTGTCTGAACGCTTGTGGTGGAGACTTCTGGCGGCCATTTTACCTGTCATGCCGTTATTACACAGTTATGCCGAACATGACACTCAGTTAGGTAAATCTTATTTTGTGACTGCACTTCTTTAATTTGGAGTTAAGTTGTCAGAATTTTAGTAGATAGTAAAAGTTAGTTAAATTTATTAATCTAAGACTATACTAAAGCGAAACAGATTGCTGTTTGTGGGTAGTTTTATGTTTGTAGCGTTTGTTAACATTTAATACTGTAGTAATGTTGTCAGAGGTTATTCGTGAATATCATTCAACAAATTTAATAGCAGCTTAATGTCGCTTCACAACTATCGAGATAATAATTAAAACAAATGCCTATATGTAAATATTTTTTTGAATTAATTTGGTAATACATATCTTTTACATTTTCAGGCAAATCAATTTGCAAATCACTGGAATTAGACATAGCTGATTGTATGGGTGTACCTCGTGTTGAGGTGTTCATTGGTTTGGTCAGGTTACTGTTTGTGAGATGTCCTACTGTACAAATGGATGCGTCACTTTCTATGTGTCTGTTGTTAGGTAAATAGACCAAAACTTGTTATTTATTTTAAGCAAATACCAATATCATCGTTGACGTCATTATTAAACCAATTATTTAAAATTCACAGATGACGAGAAGTATCTGCCACCAAAGCAAAGTGTTAGAGCAGATGTATTAGTAAGCGCATTTCGTCGTATAATACCTGATGATTTTAATATTGATCGAACACAGTCTACCAAATCTATGCAGGTATGTTTCACTAAAGCGCACTTTAGCAACTAACACATCACAATGTTGTTATGGCATGCCATTTAGAACCCGTATTTTATTAAGTTACATACCTACTTTATTGATATACAATTTTTAGTTTCAATATTTGCTGGATGTTAAGCTAACTGAGGAATAGTAGGCAGCAGTCGTTTCCGCTTTGCCAGGTTTATGTGAAGAGTTTAGAAGATATTGCTTTCGTTTTTTTAAACTCATTTTTCTTAAATGGCTATAGAACATTTATAACATACTGTTGTATTATTACAGGCGACAGGTTTAATGCAAATTTTGGACGTGTTAAAGCAAGACTTATATTTAGACAATGATAATATGGGTTTAAATGACGAGTATGGCCATTCAAGCCCGACACTAGAACCGTCTCTACGAAGATCCACATTACAACAATTGTCTGTATTAATGCAAAATCAAGATCTTCATGAGAAATTTGAACAATGCGATGGAATTAAAATTGTTATTATGTTGCTAAGGTATTTGTTTTTGTTTATCTCTAGTTAACATTAGGCAGTGCGTGGTGGAGCTTACTATAAAAAAAAGTACCATCATTTACTAACTTACTATAAGTTAACAACCATCTAAAGATCAGCTTGCAAGTTGCTGGATTTACTGATATAAGTCTGTTCTCTTAACCTGGTAGCAATTATCTGATAAAAATGTTGTAAGTTTATTTTTTAATTTGTTTCAGAATGTCATTGCTTGTTGATGATTATTTAGCATTTCCCGAGTGTGCTCTAAGTTGCGTATCAATACTGAATAGTATATGTTATCATAATCGACATACTTTGATTAAAATACAACATTTGCCTTCCTTACTTATTAGAGGTGAGTTTTAAAAGAAATTAGTAAAATTGTTTAGTGCTTTATTATACATATGTACTCAATCCCTATAGTATAATACAAGCATACAAAGAGTGGTAGGTAGACTGATGATGGCCATTAGCCCAGTATGCCGTCCCAAGGTAATACCACAATTTTTCAACACCCATCAAGTACACCAGATATAACTAGAAGAGTGTGCGCTGTCTATTACAAAGGAGCATATTCGTCTCCTCAAGCCGGCATAGTAGAGGCGACTGTTGCACGTTGACATTTGTCTGTTGTAAACCTGTTAACTTAGTTGCTTAATGATATAATTATATATTTCATTATCTTTACGTATTTATTACTAGACATAGTAATACTTTTTTTTTTCTTACAGTAATATTAGTATTCCCCGCCAACGAATCACTGGTGCTTATGGCGGCGCAGGTTCTGTGTGTAATCGCGTGGGGTGGTTTCCTTTTACAAGAGCTTGACAAAGAACGAAAACGTGTGTTAGCTTTACCACTTTGTGTAGTCGATAGAACTATTATGCCATTTCCTGTACAAAGTTATTGGGATACAAGTCCTAATACTGAACACTCTTCTTTAGGTAAGTCTTTTTGTATGTTTGCATACAAATTATATTGTCATATCAATTAATGTCAGTATTTTTAGACAGCAGGTTTTAGGATTTGTGTTTAGCTACACATGACTTACTATTAACTTTTTCTAGTATTAAAGCAGATATTCTATATAAAAAAAATACCCTATTTAAAACAAATATGTCTAGTCTAGAATTAGATATAATGACAATAATTTCAAAAGGAAAGCCGTGAGGAATCAGCTGGTATTGATGCTATTGCCACATATTTCCATAGCAGTTCGAAATTTAAAATTGATTTTTTTGTTTTTATTTTGTTTTAAATACATTTTAATCTGCTTCAATTCTTTGCCTATCGATATGATAGGCGTATAACATAACGTATATTTATCATTAATTTCTTTAAAATAATTTATTGAATATTGTTTTAAACTGTCAACACAGACTGGTTATTGGAAGATGAAAAATATAAAGCAGCTATTCGTGTGAGATGGGCGTACGCATGGAATGGCTCGTCTAGGATACTCGTAGAATCTACATCACCCCCTGGACCTTTGTCTTTGAGAATGACTGATGAGGATTTAATTTTATTGCAAACAAGTTGTCCATTGTTTTGTTGCACTAAAAACTTATTAGCATTACAAAATGCAACGTCGCATAGACAAGTGAATGATGCTCTTGCTTGCCTGAGGAGGTATTTATTTAATTGATATTTCTTTTGCTTAATGCTTCAAATATGCCTATACAAAAAAGCCTAATAAAATAAATGAAAGCACTTATTTATTTATTATTATTAAAAATAATGGTGTAAAAAGGTGTTTTTGGACAAACTATGGTAATACACACCAGGACTGCACTTGCCTCATAAAGCCGGCACTGCGAAGGCGACTCACTCATACGCTATTTGTATTATTACCCAAATACTTGTTGAATTTATGTACGATTATATGAGTCACTTGCTATGTATGAAAAAATGGTATTACCATCTATGAATAAGTCTGGTTGAACATTTATAATGCTTATGTGGTATTAAAAAATCTTTATTATTTGTCACTCAAATAATAATAAAAAAAGGTTTTTAAGTAAAATTCTTCTTTCAGCTATTGCTTCCTTTTACAATCGAGTAGTGTGAAGTTACTGGACTTTGCAGCGTTACCTTGGAAAAGTACAATGTCAAGGTTTCTTAATGCGGCGCCTGCGTCGCCCAAAGATATCACTTTATTGATTAGTTTATTAAAGTTTGTAGTTGCTTATATAGAACAAGTACCGCATTCAGGTTAGATTTTTGTTTTCTTTTTTTTTTTGTTTTGTTTCATATTTTTTTTGTTTATAGTTTATTATTAATATCTATGACATTTTATATACATTTGCAAAATATTAAGTTTACGGTAGAGACTAAAAACTTCAAGCGTAGAAAAACCGTTAGAATTTGAAAAAAAGTTTTTAATATCTACCAGGCTTTGTAATCATTGTAAATAAAATAATAACAAAAAACATTCGTTTATATTAATGCCTACGATTTTATATTGAATTTATATTTTGCAGAAGAACCAGAGTTAACACGATGGATTAAATCATCATTTTTAGAAAGCGATAACAGTATGATTTTACTATTGAGTAAATTTAACTTATTTCCGCAACAAACGAAACAGGAGACGCTCGAGGTGGCACAATTACACATTCATATAGTTAAAGTTTTACGTCACTGCATATTATTATTAGAACACGAGGAGAAGTATGACGCATCGATTTTGGAAAGCTTATTAAAGATATTACTGACATGTTTGACGAAAATTAATCTTAAAGATTTTCATATGTTAGGTGATTATTTTTAAATACCTTATATAAACGAGAGGAGCCGTGTCGTCTAGTTGGTGCACACTTATCTTATCAGGCATGCACAGTGGAGGTGACTATTACCTGCAGATATCTGTCTGTGGTAACAGTTGACTCCATTCAAGGATCGCACTTCTAGCTAAACAGGGCTACTATAAAAAAAATCATCCTTCCAGAATATTTCATATTAATAAATATTGTAAATTTTTTTTAGATATTATTTCAGTTAAATTTTGAATTTCACAGGATACCTGAACGAGTTAGTGAAATGTATTCGTTACTTAACTCATTCCAAACATAGTGAGTTAACTCCAGAAACAGTTGAAAGTTGCATGAGGGAAATTTGCATTGTATTGCGAATCGGAGGTGCTTCTGGATGCAAAGGACAGGCGTGCAGATTGGATAGTATGATAACGATACTAGCTTTAATGTCACGTGTCAGAACGCTTAATATACCTGTACAGGTTGGTATTGTTGGTAGCCATAAAGTAGAGCATAAGTCGAGCGGGGTAAGCAGCCAATCAATGCAGTTGAAATTAAATAGGTAACCAATGAGATGACTGCAACATGCAACAGTTGCCACCCCTATATCGACTTGATGATATGAATGTACACAATTTAAATAAAGAATAAACTCGTGCTTTGATAGGCCAAAGCACTTCTTAAGTAATACTTTATTCTAATTAGCGTTGGAGTGACATTTGGAGCGGTGAAGTGTTACGTGGTGTCGTAACATGCGGTGAAGGAACTCGTGCCGAATTAAGAGCTGTCTCATTACATCTGCTTGCTGCGTTGGCTTTATATCCACAACTTATGCCTCAAATAGTGCAAGGTAAATTGCCTAATTTCTTCGGCTCTTTTGGGAAATTTGCATATATCAAAATAACAATTGAAAAAAAAGCTGCAGCATTTTTTAGACGCGTTAGAAATTTTTAACTACTCATGAATAGGTATCGTTTTACTAAAAGTACAGAATTGAATTTTAATGTTTTGAAAATATTGTTTAAAGCTACCGTGTCTCTGAATCTACTATAAATTTCGACCAGTATAATGCTATTGTAGCTTTGTCTTACATTTAAAAAAATCATAATAATATCGTATTGAATAGTGATACCAACAACATCAGTATCAAAATATGCAGCATCGATTTTGGCAAGAAAGGATGAAGCCAATATAGTAAGAAGCGCTGCAGCTGATTTGTTTGCTGCTATTTCTTCGCGCGTCTCATCACATGCTGAAGTAAGTTTTTTCTAGTTTATGTAGCATTAAAAATCAAAGTTCAAAGTTACATGATAGTTTCATAGCCTGCTATATTGCATATAGAACTATAGAAAAACTAAAAAGCTATAGAATATGTTTATATTTTCTTTCATATATTTTAAGCAAAACTAAATTTAAAAAAAACTATCGCGTTTATTTTGATCAATTTAATTAAACGTTTCGCATGCTTTGCAGCCCTCGTGGTCACAGCAAGATGGGTAAAAATTATACCCACTGTATCAGCAATGCTTAAATTATTAAAATCATGTTCGCAATAACTACGCATGTATAATCGAATAACTAATTGTAATTATACAAATCTTATGATTATTTATACTTGTTTTGATTATTCCAATCACGTAATTTATTTTAATTATATTTTGACTATCAATTTAAATGATAATTTTATCTATTTCTGTATTCAACTAACATTCCGCATGTCCTTTTCCAGCCAAACACATTATATTCTTTATCTGTTGCTTCAGTAATAAATATGTTTTGTTATCACTGTTTTGTTTATCACAAACAATAGTAAAAAATATTTTAATAAATCACATATACTATTATTATTTGTATTCATTGGAAAACAATACATAATTTATAGAATTTTATTAGCTCATTTTTCATTCGAAGCACAATGCGGTGTCAACATAATTAGCCTTGACTTGCACCATTCCGTGTAGTGATTAGTTATTCTGCGGTGCATTCAATCAGTGCTTGCTTACACACAAACTTATCGTTTTCGCGCCGTGTTAGCATAAGCGACTCACTCCGACTCACTCGGTCCCTGACCGCGCCACATTGTAGTTGCGTAAAATGCTAGCCGGCATTGTTCTTTTGTAAATCACACCAATAACTATTTTAGATAAGTATTGTGCAATAAACATGTGGTTAACTGTATATATTTTGTGTATAGTGTTATTTTTACTCGTCCTATTGACTGTTAGACATTATACGACTGATAATAGAAAATATTGGGCTAATAGAAATATACCGTTTCGAGAACCATGCCCCATTTTTGGAAACTTTGGCGCCACATTCACGACTCGCACGAGCTACTCGCAGATGTTGCAGTTTTTTTATAATAAGTATAAAGATAATAAATATGTTGGGATATTCCAAGCGAGAAGGCCGGCGCTCTTGATCACGGACCTGGATATTGTTAAACAAATTGTTACTGAGCACGCATCTAGTTTTACCGATCGTGTTGCCGTGTTCACGGATACGCAAAGAGAGCCTTTGCTCCGAAATTTGTTTAATATGAGTGGCTCAGAATGGAAGGCCATGAGACATGTGGTGACGCCGACGTTCTCTCCCGCCAAGATGAAGGCAATGTTTCCGTTGATTGTAGAGTGTGCCGAAGCACTGCGGGATACTATAGAAGTTGAGTCAACTGATGAGACTAATATACCGAGATTGACTATGAGGTATACGACGGACGTTATAGGCAGTTGTGCGTTCGGTGTTAATCCTGGTTCAATGAAGGATGAAAATTCCCCTTTTCTAATCATGTCCAAGAAGATGCATAGAGTTAATGCGTCTGTTATATTAAAAAGATATTGTCGATCGTTTTTTCCTAAAATCTTTAAAATGTTGAACTTCCGAACGTACTCAGTAGAAGTGGAGACGTTTTTCACCACCATAATTAAGGAAGTGCTGGCTAAGAGACGACATGATTCTGAGAAGAGAGATGATTTTTTGCAATTGATGATGAATCAGCAGAAGAATGTGTCAGAATTGAAGATCACAGATGAACTTATAATATCGAATTCATTTATATTTATGTTAGCCGGACTGGACACTACTTCGACGACATTATCATTTTGCATGTATGAGATATCTAAAAGACAGGAGTTGCAGGATGAACTGAGGCGGGAAATTTGTGAATGTTACAATCGCCATAATGGTCTAACATATGAGTCTGTTTCTGCGATGAACTTATTGTTTCGTACGATTTTGGAAACGCTGCGGATGCATTCGCCATCTCCTATGATAACGCGATTATGTACTGCAGACTGCAAAATCACTGGCTTAGACATGAGAGTGAAAGACCTGGTCATGATACCCATTCAGTGTATACAGAATGATCCGCGGTATTTCCCGGAACCTGATCGCTTTAATCCAGATAGGTTTATTGATAACCTGAACCCACCTGGCTTGTTAGCGTTTGGTGGTGGACCTAGAATTTGTCTTGGTAAGAATTTTTTTTGTAAATTTGATATCTAAACGCTTTTTAAATTTGTTATTCTTTGAAGACAATGGGTTTATGATGTTTTATGTTTATAACAAAAGAAAGTTTCTTAAAACATTGCGACCGTTCAATTGTTTGCAAAAAATATGGATGTTTATGAAAATTATATCATTACCTATATTATTTTACTTTAGGTACAAAGTTTGCTCATCTAACAATGTTGGCAGCATTGGCGGAGATTCTGAGATCATATGCGGTGGAACCGTGCAGTCGAACAACCCCAACCATACACTATGAAACAAGAAGCTTTATCCTTAAAAATAAAGGCGGGATTTGGTTACGACTTAGAAAATTAGAATAATTTAAATTATTATTTGATTTTTTTTATCTCACAGGTTTTAATATTAAATTTCGTGTGTGCATAAGTAATTTATCTAACAAAAATGACTGATTTTTGTACTTAGATTTTGTTAATTTGAATCTATTTTTTTTGTATCAATAGTTTTGGTGAGTAGAATGTATATCTACAATATATTTATAAAAAAAAATGTGGAATCAGCATTTCAATGAAGATATTGGATTTGATTGTTCTAAAGAACAATAATATTATTTCCTAAGTACCTATTAACAATCTCAAAAAATAAAATATACTATTATAATCATATGAAAAATAATAAAGTTAATAAAATCTATTTTGTTTTTTATGTTTGAGTATGTATATTTTCCTTAATCTTTACATTTAGAGATATCGTAATATTTTAATTTAATTGATATTACATTAGTTTTACTTTGGGTTTTGCGATGTTAAAGTAGCTTTTGTTTCCAGGTATATGAAAATGAGATATTAGAACAATTGAGGGAATATGATTTGTTATCACACTGTCAAGAAGTATTTGTGGATTTTTGCAAACAGAACCAACATAGATATTTTGTTGGTGAGACGGATTTTATATATATATGTATTATAGTAATAAATCATTATTACATTAATTAACTTTTATAATCAATTTTCTATCATTGCTATCTATAATTACTCATGTTTAGAATTTTATATATCCTATTAAAATATAAAATATTTAATCTGCATTCCGTCTATAATAATGTCAACCTGTATCTCTACGTAGGCCCATGCGGCAAATTTATTATTAATTATTATAATTGAAAAATATATTTAATTATTGAAAATAAAAAAGTAATTCATCATTGATATACTTCTAATCTGTGAAAGTATTGAATTTGATTATTTAACAAGAAAATAATTACACGCTGTGAAATGTGATAATCGATAACTTTGTTCAATTTTTTTTTAATGGTTTTGGTATTGGTTTAATTCAAGTTGCTTTATAACGTTTTTTGTTTTATTATACAAATGTCGAATTTTAGTTAAAATTACTCAGTCGGTCAATAACAATTTATTTATTTATTTTTAGAGCCGAACGTGCCAATTTCCATGCTGGAAAGATATGAAGAGCTGGAAGTGCGAGCGAGTAAATATAGCGATGTTAATGTGTCACCAAAAATGACATTTACAACTGGCATGGTGCCTCCAACGCCAGAACTTGTGATCGCTATCACGAATATTATTCATAATGTTGTTGTCTATAATAAATGTCCACTACAGGCTTGGAATGGGCAGGGACTATTTAGATTATTATTTAGGTATGCTTTTTTATTGTACGTCATCTGACCACGCCTGATTCTTCTTATATGCGAAACGAAGTATGTTTGTAAGTAGTAATCGCTTGATAAGACGTGCGTCTATCATTCAAATTGACGGGTAGATTTTTCTTCTTATTTATATATTAATTATTCTAATGTGAATCTTATATACAAAACATAATAAAATCAAAAACAATGCTAAAGAGAAAGAAAACCCATGTGACCTACCTATAATAATAATAATAAGTAATGATTGAAAATGCAAATAAAATATTTTTAAATATGTGATGGTGCTGGCATTTTTTATAATGAATGCTCGTGGCGGTTCAATGCTCATTTTCTTAAAATTCTTCTGGCACATAAAATTACTTGCAGGTGCAGTTATTGGGGTGATCCTACATTATACGAGAGCGCGTGTGTCAGAGAGAGCGTGTGCCGCGCTCTGACTAGAAGTGCCGCTAACAAACATATAAGAAACACATTGGCCGGCACCAAAGATTGTTTGCATTCATTGTTTTCTTCACTACATCCGACTGATTTGAGTAAGTATTTCTCCTTTTTATAAGTGTGTTAGTAGTTCCTAAATTCAATTTAGTCTCTTTATCCATAACTGATTCCCCCAGTATATCTACATGAATTATTATTATTTCACAGTACAATACAACACAAAATGTCAAGACGCAATATGTCAAGCTCTACTGTTACTGGGTAGTCTATTACTCTCAACAAAAGCGAGTGAACACGTTTGGTGTGAACTGAAAGATGGACGCGCTAAAGGATTCTTTAGTTTAATACTTCAATGTCTTCAAACGGATAACATTGGTGAGACATGAATGCTTTATTGTATTAGTAAAACAATTTAAAAAGTGTAATAATTAAAGATACATACAATGTTATAAAAAATATATATATTCAAAGTATTAAAGTTAGTTCTATTTCCTTATTTATTTTGGTAATGCAACCTGAAGCTGATTTTATTACAAAATTTAACAAATCTTGCAATTTGCGATATCAATCTTAATAATACTTAAAAAATAGAATAAACTAAATTTTATCACGCTAATATAAAACAATGTTATTCATTTACAGAACTGAAAAAAGCTGCAATGTACTGCTTGAGTCAACTAATTAAAACAATTAATCAAACAGACCTGAGCGTGTCCACATATGACATTTCATTAATTGATTTCTTCGACAATATTGAAGCCATAAATGAATATGCAAAAGATTGTTGTCCGGGTTATATGAGTGAAGAGTTGTGTAGAGTTTTAATGCATTTATATAGTACATTCACTAGGGATGCGATTAATACTGAATTTGGCCAAGGTAATTATTTTTCCATAGATTTACAATATTAAAGTAAATATTTATATGAAGTTGATATTATTCAAATTAAAAAATCTTTTTTGCTTGTCACAAATTATTTCAAGGATGTCATTACAATTTTATGTCAATGCGACACCCTGTTTGGGCACAGCAATATAATATTATGCATCACACATTATTCATTCCTCATACAAAGCAGTCATTTTCCTTTGGCTCTAAAGCTCAGTCACCGTCGAAATAAGATAATCAAAAATAATAATAGTAACTCGCAAAAGGTTTTTTAGATCATTTTTAGATCATCATAGTCATATTCCAGTCAAGTCAAATAATTCTTACCTAGAAGGTAAACTGCCTTTCTATACTTACGTTTCTTCATCTGCGTTTGGAAGTTGAGGATGCTCATCACGTGACTCTTCACAAGCAGTTAATAAAAGAAACCTTTTCCTGTTTGCAGATGAATACTGGCAAAATATTAGTTCAGCGCTATCATCATTATTGAGTGTCAGTTCCCGCGCCCGTCAATATGCAGTCCATTGTGGTTTGCAGCAAAGCTTGTTAACTACGCTAGTTGGGATTAGAGATCATCTCTCGTTCGTCGGGAAACCAACACAAGTCATCAGGAATGCTAATAGTGTATGCATATATATATAATAGATTTTGTTGATATTTTTTTTATTATATTACTATAAGTATATTAAGCTATATGATATTCATGGGAACGAGTTTTAAACACGAGTGTCTTGCACAATTTACGAGGACAAAATAGCTTTGATATAGTGCCTGTATTATATGCATTGGAACTAGGTGAGATGCATGAGAGGATTTTTGATTTATTTAGTTTTTAGAGAATAGAATCATATGTATAATTTATTACAGTACCCAACATTAACGACTCTGCATTATACACTAACTGCAATAAACTGCATGATGACAAACTGCATTGAAGCCAAGGAAAGTTTTGCTGACAACAACATTTCTAATTCGTTAAACCGCCTGTGGCCGTGGTGTATGATGAATGAACCGCTTCGGGAGGCAGTCGCACACCTCTTGTATACATTCACTAATTCATGTCCAAAAGGTACGTGGGCTATAGCAATGTGATGTCTAAAGTTATTCGTTAATTTCATTAACTTGACACAGAAAATCTCGTTGCAATCACAGTAGCTGCAAAGTTTTCGAAAAGTTTGATTAAAAAATGAATAAAAATAATATATTCCAATTTAAAGTAACTTAAAAAAAACCAATAAATATTTTTTGTTATTGATTAATGCCATGATTCACTTGTCAGATTCTAATAGTGTTTTTCTTAACATTTACTTAATTAATTTAACAGGTTGGTCGGCGATGTGTTCGTGTATATCGGGTCATTGTTTAATAACCGAATTATGCGCATTGGTCACACGAGAGGCGTCGTTACAATCACGGCCGCATTGTCCAGATCTGCTTGTGTTGGCACTAAACACACTCGCGCAATGTATGCCGCATTCGCACGCCAGGCCGCTCATACTCAAGGCAAGTTATTTGGTCAAATTAGCATTTAAAAATCAACACATATATGTCCCAGACACATGCCCGTATCGATTATTGATATGAATTTTAGAATTTATTATTTAATATTACATAAAATAAAATTTTTACAATAGAAGCTTAAGTACTGAACGAATTAAAACGTTTTTTTACGTATATAAGTAAGCTGGCATAGCGGTCATGACATAGGTCTTTTTGTGACAACTGGCCATGTCGACTTATGCCGTACCAAAGCTTTAGACTGAGTTATGTCATGCGACGTGCTTATTCATAATAATACATATTTGTTACAGAGTGAAGTCCTAACTTGTATATATAAAATAACAGTATCTGAGCGTGGTCGTATGGGCCCGGCGAGTAGTGCATGGGCGCGGTTGGCGGCGCGTGTTGCTTTCTATGCAGACGGGGCTGCCAAAGTGTTGGCTATGAAACCTCTGCCTGCCTCTGTTTTAATATTACCAGCCATCGCGAATGCTTCACACCATCATCGCGTCACTATACTTAGCACACGTATGTATAATTATATTTTACATTTTCATAATAAATATAACAATTTATTAGTCAATATTTCACTTATATATATTTATACATTTAAATTGAGTTTTTTTTTAAGAAGTACGTTCTACTATAACATTTTGAATGACATATCCGTTATGGAACCTCACACGTTCACAAACATTGAATAAATATACTATTATTATATACTATTTAGATAAATAAACTTAAGTTTAGAAAATTAATACAAATTTCATTTACATATGTCTAGTAAACTAGAACGTTTGGGGTCCATTATATTTATGACATAAATTCACACTCGTTTGCAATATTATGTTTATGAGTAGTATTGTTTGTGTTATACAAAAATTGTAACATTGTTTCGTGCCTTTTAACAGCGGAATTGCTAGATATGTTGACCGCTGCGTTATTGAACAACGATACGTCGCAAGTTGTTACTGCTGGTCGTGCGGTTTGGGCTCTTGTCGCCAATAATCATAAAGTAAGTATAGAAAAAATAAACACATTGATAATTTTGATTGATAATTTATTTAACTTTTTTTTTGCGTTTGAATATTGCAAACTAGTAATTTCGTATATAGATAGACACTGGTTCGAAACCAGTCTAATAAGTATGTTAAAAAACTGATATTGAGAAAACGAAATATGTATGAAAATTAACATACGACACGTGACTACTTCTGCATAAAGTAAGTAGTGTGTAAACTAGATGGGACTCAAGGGGAAAACAATGCGAATAAAATAAATATAACATAGAGTATTAATTTTGTTCATAGTGTATTCTCTAGTTATATTAAACTTATTGGTAAATAACAATAATAATAACATATTATGTTTTGCTTACGAAGGCAAAGTTGGCTTTACGAAGTGCTGGCATTCCCGCTGCCTTGAATTCAGCGCTCGAAAGAATGAAACATACAAAAAGCGACTCCTCAATTGAAGAAGCGTTGCAGCTGCTTACTTATACCAACACATTACTCCGAGATATCTGACTTACTAATATTAAATAATTAATTGACGTATTATAAACTGTAAAGAATAGAATAATATAATTTATTTTACGATTTTTGATTGTATTTATAATTTTTAATATATTTTTTAGTTTTTAAATTGTTTTATTTTTGCCTTTACTCCTAAAGAAGTCATGTGACCTCTACATTATACTATTTATTTACTCCAGTAGAAACACTGACGTGAGTCTACGGTCGTAGTTCAAGTTATCTTAATTTTTTCTATGTTGTTCATTTACGCGAATAAATGTTTCTATGACGTGGTCTACTTGAACGGGTTAAATAAATTATTAATCTCGGTATTTCCCTAAATAAGCAGTCGTTATGATAAGTGATATGTTTGACAAAAAACAAGATTGTTTGATTGGTATTTGATTTATTAAACATGGGAATAATAGCGTGTGTTTTGATTTGACAGGTTCATTATATCTACTTAAAACAACAAAATAATGAGGTAGTTATGATTTAAGACATGTCACTTATAGCTACTATTATTTAGAAATGATTGATTGATAGGTTATACAGAATGTTCTTTTGTAAAAAAAATCTTGTAGGCCTCAATTGTATTTTGTCGCAATTCAAATAACAATAAAATTATTGGTGAAACGTATCAGCCTGTATATATAAGTATTGTAATGTAAAATAACCAAAAATTGAATTAAAATTCTTCATTTCGATTGGTACGAACCAGCAAGATGGAAGACGGCACCGAGAGCTTAAAATTCGATAAATTGTTTAAATTATCAACATTGTGCATGAAAATGAATGGATCTCATCCATCTGTATCTAGAAATTTCTTTTGGGTCTTTCGTTTTTTATTTGTAATCGGAATTTTTATTACGCACTTCTCATTCATTCTCAATTCTATAATATTCTATGACATTTACCAAGAAGATGCGACCGAGCATGTGTGCAGGAGCGGCGCTTTGCTAATCATAGCGTTTATAATAACAATGAAATATTTCTCACTGATTTGGTACAGAAAAGAAAATTTATCACTAATAAAGTACATTGACGTGGATTATGAATATTGTGCATCGCTTTCTAAGGAAGAACAAGACATCATCAACAATTTTGCAAATAGAGGCGCATGGGTTTGCAAACTATGGTTCTTCACGCCTTTTGTAACTGGCGGTGTATTCACAGTACGGCCTATTATAATAATTATATATAGATATTTAGTCGGAGAATATCACATTGAAAAGATTTTCGAGTATACCTATCCTTCTGGCTTGGATGAAAGGAGAGATGAGCTGGTTGTCTTCATACCGATGTTGGTTTTAAATATATGTTTCGTTTTGTGCGCCGCGAGCATGTACGCTGGTTTCGACTCATTAGGGCCGACGTTTATGTTACATGCGTGCGGGCAATTAGAAGTTGCTAAATATAAAATTAGTAAATTATTTTCTAATGAATTAATAGACCCAAACGTTCTTAGACATGAAGTAAGGTATATTATTATTCATCTACAAAATATTTATGGGTAATTTTTTATTTTCATAATATACACTAAATTATTGGTATTTGTGTTATTTTTTGAAATTATTTTATTTCAGGTTTGTTGATTGTATGAAAAAAACATTGCTTGCTTGGTATGAAATTTCTTTAAAAGTAACAACTGTATCGATACCATTTACTGCATTAGCCATTGTTGAGGTAATAATAATATTTAGACCTAATGTCTACATTTATCATCCTACCAAAATAAACTAGGCATTGCGGTCGAGAGTGAAGATTTATCCATTATAGTGTTTGACGGTCGGATTATTTTATGTCAATCGATAATGTGAAATTGATCAAACCATGCTACCGATATCAATGAGGTCTGGTCGACTGTAATCTCAATAACTGCACTTTATTTACTTCTATTTTTCATTCCAGTCATTAAAAAGAGGTATTGTAAATGTGGAGTTTATTTCAATGGAATTCGTGTGCTTGGCGCATATGTTTGTGCCCTGCTACTACGGCGGTTTACTTCTAGAAACGGTAATATTGTTCAATTATAATTATATTGCGAATAAAGTTATTTTATATCCACCTTTTAAGTCACCCTGGACTTAGTATTATTTTAGCTTTCTACTTATACAGGGTGATTCAGTTGAACGTTTGCGGCCGAAAATGTGGTATTAAATAATATTAATAGATTCTATCGAATCACTCGGTATAGTACAAAAAGTACAATGAAAGAAAATAAGATACACAATAACGGTATAATGATGCTAATTCAATAATAATGACTGGTCCTAACGAGAAAAGTATCTAATGAGAAACTGATTTGTTAGAAAAAGATCTCTATCGCGTCATATTATAAGTCTCTGTCCACCCCTTAAGAATATGAGCAATTATTAAAAATGTCCTAAACAGGGTGAAAATATCTTTTCTGCAATATATGCGAGCGGGTGGGAGACATTGGCCATATTAGATGTCAGAATGAAATTACTGTTCATGTTGATGAGGGCCAATCGTCCGCTCGCTGTCAGAAGTGTTTTTAGAGTAATATCATTGGATACGTTTGCTGATGTGGGTATCTTTTAGCATTACATATAATTATGTTAACCCTTATAGAGCTTTAGGTGTTTGTGTTTTGTTTTCAGATGTGTCGACAATCATATGCAATTTTCAATTTCATCAATGCAACAAATTAATTAATTTTAAACTGTAGGTTTATAGTAATAAAATGTATTTAGCAAGAAATATGTTGTATGATTGATATAGTCTCTAATTACGTCTCCTACACTTCGCAACAATTTGATATTATTTTTTGAAGGTGTTAATAAAAATTTGTACAAACGCTTGTGTTAATATTTCGTCATTCACATTCCGTAGATAAGTTGTTATATAACGTGTGGTAAGATTAAAAGTTTATGACTCTTTATATGGAATACATTTGTTTATTCAACTTTATAGATCACATCCGTAATTAAAATTGCTGTCTTTAGTAGATCAGGTGCTAACAATGGATCACGCGCGACATTGAATGTGCGAGACAAGGTAGGTAGGTGCTTACACAAGTACAACCTAACCTTTTTCGTACAACAATTTGTTGAAAGGGAAGTTTGCGTTGTATTAATTGTGCAAAGAACGAAAAACCGCATGTTCGGGTGCCAGAGCCGTGTCAGTGTGTTCGTACCGCGCCGCCAATCCACCGGCATGCCACGTTTAATAATTCTTTACTTCGTTAATCGATAAGGAACAATGAAACGATATGCGAAGTAGCTAATCCCGCGCAAGACGTCTTGTGAACCATTATCGGCATATGTTGGCTTCGAGTGATCAAGTGTGGAATTCAGGCGAATTGTTTATCGTTCATCGGCCACATGGCGTCTTCACATTTCAACTTTCCGCCGGAGAGCTATTCGATGTTATATTGTGCCAACGGCGAAATGAACTATGTGAGTAGAGAGCGTGGCACATTGGTTATCAGCGAGCGCCGTAAACATGCGCGCGCGCAATGACAAGGTCGCGTGTGGTCTCTATCCATTTTGTGTCAGTCACATTTGCGAAAAAGAGATGATTAATCATAGGTGATGCCTGCTTATAACAACTCCATGCATAAATATTAAATATATATAATACATAATATTTATATCTTAACAATAACAACTGATTATGAATGATAATATTGATATGTCACAAGGTCGAGTTTGTTTGAGAATAGTTTTGTTTACGTATAGTAAAGTACGCATTATTTTTTGAACTTTGTAATAATATACTGACAAAAAGTTATAATTTTACTAATCATTGTGAACATGTTTTACATTTATGTGATAAAAATGATGATAACACAGTAAATAAACATTGATTGTGCGTATTTATTTCAAGAACCGTTCATAGTAATTATATTGTAATACTATACAATTGTAATAATAATTTCCAGGGCGTTAATTCCAATAGAGACTCTGAAGAAGAGGAAGGTGACGAGAAGAATGGAAAAGAAGCTCTATCACAGCAAGCGTCACTGTTTTCATGCTTTTTATGTAATGTAAGTGAATTCTCTGTTGATTAAATTTTACTTCCACACAAAATAAAATACGTCTGGTCGTCATTCTATGTCAGCACAAAATAAGAATACTTACTACATAATTCTTAAGATATTTTAAAGTTTATTATAGGTACCATTGTGTCCTATGTCATCTGTGTCCACATTAAATTTGACATGACATCTCCAGTCTGTTTAACTCAATGATAATTGACGAAGATACATTCTGAGTGGTTTAATTCTGTGTGTACATTTCTGGTTTTTGTTTTAGCAACTCTTAACACAATGCTAATAAATGTTTTTTTAAGGACGATGATATTGTTTATTTAATGTACGCAAATATTTTTCGAGTTTCAATCTTTGAGTTGTTAACTTTTGTCGAGTGTCTGAATAAGCAAATATAATATTACAAACATTTTTTTGTTGGGAAATAGAGTTTTTTTTTCTTTAACTTACTACTTTGGTTAATATTGACAAAGCAATCTCTTAATGAAATCGAAGAGTGTATTTATATTTAAAAATTGTTTTGAAAGGAATCGTGTCTTAAATATTCTCGAGGGTTCTTCTGGGATAAATATTAATACTTTGGCTATTCCCATTTTTTACTAAAATATAAATTTGTTTAAGCATCGGGGTTTCCCGCGCAAATAAAAGTTTTAATCGTATTACCATAAACAAACTTCACAATTTGACGGCCAAGTAGGTACAGAACAGTCAATAAGTGAACGCATAGTAACAACTTTTTTTTCCTTGTAATTTATTTTGTTTTGTGATTCTTATTTTTACAAACATAATATTATTGGCCCGTTGAACTCTTTCATTTAATTCCTATAGATACAGATTAAATAGCTATTATATGTATAGTGTTACCCAGTCGGCAAAGTATCGACCAATTGTGCTACTGGCTTACAGATGTCGCTGTCACAAAATATAACACACATTTTATATTTAACAGAAGTTTATAATTGTATTCAGACCGACATATGATGTGCCTGGTCGTGATTCATAGGCCCTAGTGTAGTATCTGGCAAGGAGATATTACTTATCATATAGGGACTGCAAATCTTTCTTTTTTGCTCACAGATTTCATTCTAACCTGACATCATGCGATATGGCGCTTATATATGTATCTACATCTTTATTTTCATATATCAATATTGAATGAAAACAATCATATTTATTATAATATATATAGGTATTTAACCTTTCACATGAAGACTAGCTTTCTTCTGATAACCTCATCTTTATCAATATTACGCAAGTACTTATTTCATATCAATTATTATGTCATTGATAAATTCGATTACGTTATCAATATTTAAAACCATCAAAACTCAAATAAATTCAATTATATAATTCTAATTAAGTTTAGAGAACGTTTACACTAGGTTTTATAGCTTATTGAGCTTATCTTGATTATTTCAAAACAGCTTGATAACGGATTGCAGCAATAACTGAATGTTAATTGAAGTTGTTCTGCTTACCCTCGCATAATTAGATTATATCACACTTATGAATCAACGATGTTAAATACATATTATTTTATACTCGTGACGTCATCAGTTAAAGAATAAATGATAATAGGAAATATCACGTATAACAAATTTACACTGAGGTGCAAAATATGCAAAACTTAAATGAATAAATTATTTTATAATAAGGATGTTTGTTTCATTTGTGTCAAAGTAAAAATTATAAATGCACACAAATAAACACACCATATGAACCGCACTCTAATCCCAAATAGTGTGGCAACACATTTAAAACAATACTAATATCAAAGAAAGAATAAAAATGTGTAGAAGAAATTATTTTATAGAAGTTGAAGTCTAAATCACTTTCTCAAAATGTAATTTACAAATCTTATAAAAATGTTAGTAAATTACTACATTTCTGGTTTAGGTAGTATTGACGCAGTTAAAATGGTCGTTTTAGTCTAGTTTTTCACTAGGAATTTAAATTTATTCAACTATTCATCACGTGTATACTATAATAAATCATCAAATTACTATTCAATGATTTAGATGAAGTCCAATATTCAGGTGTTTGTCACCAACAAGTAAATTTGGAGAATATGTCAAAAACAAAGAAACCAACGAATTTAATTATATGATTTGCTCAACATTAAATTATACACGTTTATTAATTTGATATGCCTTATAAGTACCTTTAATTACCTATGTTTTTTTTTATAATTAATGACTTAACAACTTTTTTTGTTTCTGTCCACCCAGTTGAAACTTAATTGCTTGTGGTAAACATTAAGTAACTGCGGATTATTAACGCGTATATTTTGATTACTTGCATTTGAGGCGTCGCGTTATTAAAAATGCGAACAATAGCAAGCCGCATAAAGTCTTTTAAATTAGTTAAATAATGTTCGAGAATAACGTTATATGATTAAATTTGTTATTTCACTTTAGATAAAATAAAGTATAAAAATAGGAGATTATTAAATGTTTAATATCTCTTAAATCTAATTTTATACATCTTCAAGAGTGAAAATCGTGCAATTTTATTTTTAAATTTATTAGAAAGAATTTCTTTCTAGAAGGACGGCGACCTACCTATACTTTATAATTTGACATTATGTAAAGCAGTTGTTTTTCACTGTGGAAAGTGATATTTTAAGTTAAAATGCATTTTCTCTCTCGATACACGTGATTGTCTCATTAAAAGTCATCAGGTGGTAATGAAATCACGTGTCACTTTTTTTGCTTTTACTTTCGTGGAATATTTTTTTGTATTTATTATCACAAATTATAGAGAAATAGTAATATTTATATAACAAAAAAGTACTAAAAAACATACAATAATTGTTTCAAATACATTAACGTCAAAATTTACGCAATCAGTTTTTTTACATTTATCTTCGTGTGTATATCAATTTAATTCATGTTATCCATATTTTTTTGTTAAATGCAAAGGATTTTTTTTTCTCGTCACCATATCTTTTAATACAAAATATGTGCATCATTGTACAAATTTAGAGTTCCATGACCTGACAAAAAGAAGCACCGTGATTACTATTATGAGGTGTTTTTAAAATGTTGTTAATAATTTTACTATTAAATGCGGAATATATTGGTTCCAAATAATATCAATAAACGTTAATTATCTAATATATAATTTTATATATTACTGCCAATTTTGTTTTAAATTTAAGACGCCTAAATCAATAATCCTAAGTGTGAAAATCACGCTAAGAGATATTTATGTTAAAAATCGTATGTATGAAACATACATACAGAGCACGTGATTTTTGCCGGAAATAATTAGCTAATTCTTTGGATGAAACAATGAGTATGTCTAGGACATAGGTACTAGGACTTCATGTTAATAAAAGCGGCACTCGGCGGCAACGACACGAAACGTCGCTTCGTAGAGGTCAGCATTGACGTCAATGTGTCACGTGATCGTGTCCCACTCGAAGTGGCGCGAGCGCAACACCAAACCTGTATCGCGTGTCCACTGCTCCTTAAAATTCGAAGCATTTCAGTATTTTTTTAATATACTTCTAGATTTGTCATTAAATATTAATTCAAAAATTGTGTCTTCGTCTAATTATTAGTAATATAACTCGAGTGTAATTGAGAGGGCTTTTCGCAAATAAATTGAGAGAATCGTTTTATAATTTATAACTGTGGAATTCTCAAACACAATTACAGTTATTTTTGGATGATTGTTACCATCATGCACAATGGCAAACGTTCTCTTTCATTTAATTTTAATATAACTGCTTGTAATTTGTTAGCCTCAACGAACGGTTTGATTATTTTAACTGAACGCGGAATGTTGTTTATTATTTCTAAAATAATTTGCACACACATGCACCATGTCTAATGGAAACGTTCCAATTGGTTGTGAATTCCTAAAGTGAGCGAGTTAAATAGATTTAGCTGCTCATTATTTTACCGGTTTGCTAAATACCTATAAGATATTCGACGAAGGTTAAGGTGTACTAGAATAAATTAAGGTCCTAGTTTAATACTAGATTTTGAACATCATGAAAATCGGTGTTATAAATATTTAAAAACTTAATACGATTTTTTAAAAGTAAATTTTTTGATTTTTTTGATTTTTTGAAACTTTGTTTTACTTCGACGTTTTGAAAAATATATGCAACCATCACGGTTGCAGCAATATTTTGGTTAGAGGCAATGTCATCGGATTAAATTATTCAAAATAAACACGACAGTCAACCGTATCTCCTAAATTAGTTAAATCATGTTTGCGAAATGTAATATTTTTGTTATTTTATTGATTCCTTTTACCCACCAGAAATGTATAATCCGATAATTAGTAGGTACATAGATTTGCATACCGCACATAATTGGTAATTGTTTAATTATACAGAAAACGAAGCTACTGTTTTACTTAATTACTATAAAATAGATAACATTGACGTCATTAGTTTAAAAATAATATATTTGTTTGTGTGAGTACTACGAATGGACTAAAATCTAAGAAAACTGGTTCTTATATTAACTACATATACGTGCTTATAACTTTATTCCAGATAATACGATTAAATGTATATTTTTAGTATTGAGCTGATAAATATTGTTTATATTTTTATAAGTTCCTACGTATTAAAATAGTAAATAATGTTATCGTATGAAACAATTGCTTACTATTATTGCGCAGGCGTTAGTTCTAATTTAAACATTCAATAGTTATTTCTACAATGGCATAATTGTGCTGTAGAGTATGATACCACTTACTTTAGCTTGTTTTTGCTTGTAATTATATAATAGTAATTAATTCTGGAATTTATTAACCTTTTAAATCAGGGCTGTCCAACTGGCGGCCCGCAGGCCGTATACGGCCCGCCAAATTATTTTTACGGCCCGCGAGTACACTTTACTATGAACAAATTGGTTACGAAATTATTATTATCAATATTAAAATTACTTTACTATTATTAAATGTTTGGTGAAGAAAATATGGCCCGCGGGCTGTGATAAGTTGGATAGCGCTGTTTTAAATAATAACCCACATCAACTCTGAGACTTACGATTTAAATTCAAACAATATCAAACAATTAATATAATTTTAGTTCATCTACATATGTGTCTATGCTAAAAGTGGACATATTATCTATTTTTAACCTTTAAATAATACTAAATCATTCTTTTTACTAGAAAAAAAGTGAATTTTTACTACACAAAATCGCTGGCATTACAGAATTAAGGGTTTATTTTGAAGTAATGTAAAACAAAGTTTATGTTAGCATTCAGGGGTTTATTTGCTCTAAAAATGCTGTTAAGAAGTTTCCGTAATAATGCGTATTCGATAGAGGAAACTTCGCGAGTTTTGTATAAAGAAAATAAACGAGCTATGGGTTTCATAACTGGTATTTGATTTACGTCACGCATGCAACCGCTATTGGTTTGAACTCGATAAACCTACCTTGTACACATAACAACAATAATATTTGTGTAATTACTGCTTTAATGAAATAAAGTGCTTTTATAGATAAAAAATAAGATTGTCATTTGCTATTTTAGTAACGTTATTCAATGAAAGGAGATACGCTTGAGCGCCCTTCTTGAAGTGAATGCTCTAACCACGGTCATTGAAGACGTCAAAACCTTAAGTAGATATTAATAATGTATTTAACACATCAGCCTCTTTCACATAAACAACTTTATATTCTTGTTCAATTGATATTAAGTTATTAAGATTTTTCCTTGTGGTGGATAGAATGGAGTTATGGCAATACCTAAGTTATAGAATTTTTCTTTAATTTTCGTATAAATTTAATATAATAATATAGCAATATGCATTGTTAGGAGCTTTAAGTTACATTTTTAGACTAATTTGTGTTGAATTGGGGCAATTCAAACTTTCGTAATTCGTAGCGAGCTCGTAAACCACATTAGTGTAAGGTATATGTAGGTAATATTGGATCGATGGCAATACTGAGCAAATCAAATTATGTTGAAATAAATAATTTGGCTATTATGGATTGAAAAAGAATTCTCGTAATGTCAGATGTATGGTATAATGAGATGCGTATCAGACACGAATTTTCGGTTTAGATCAAATTCAACGTAAAATCAATTTATATAACGCATTTAATATCGATTATTCAAAGCCGGTCATTGAATCACTTTATAATGAGAATCAATTAAATAGAGGTGAAGGGAGTTGGCTGGGCGGCGTGCGCCCTGTCGTTTGTCACGTAGGCGTGCGAAGCCTACAACCGGCGCTGGCGCGTGCCCTCTAACGATCTTGCGTATTATGCCTTATTGAACCAACATCATTTTAATTATAACCAGAATAAAATTGCTGACAACATGAGCTATTCGTCATGACCATTTCCTTAATAACATGAATTTCATTATTCGATTTATTCCTGGTCAATTGACATTGATAATATTCAAATTTCTTGGGAGCTTATACGCTGAATTGAATTTCTTTTAAAAAAATCACAATTGGTTATTTGTAGAATAATTCTAAAGTGATAACCTACGTCAATCGTTAACGATAATTACTATAATTATCTTGTGGTTAAGTTTATTTGAATTCATTTAAAATTGCATTAGTCTATTAAGGCTAGTAATTTTTTATTATTATTTCTGCTCTCATTACAGGGTGATAGAAGTGTTTATGGGTTTTGATGAAACGCGTACGTGACTTGATGTTCAATCTGTGTCAACAAATTAAAATTGGAATCCGGTCTTAACAACAGCTAGTTTAATTGATTTTTAATAATGCCTTTAGAATTCGGTAAACACTTTTTCCTTGTTGACAAATTTATTGTTTGTGATTTAATATAGAGTTTTAACATTTTCAGGCTACTTAAAAAATCCTCCTTTAAAAAACATCTACTGCAAGCTTTCTGTAATTCTCTTTCGTACAATCGTGCTACGCCGCGTAGTATATCCCACTTCAAAGCAAGCAACACGTAGCGTTCTTATGACTACGCTTTTGAAAAGAAAAACTATTTATTTCGTTCATATTATAAATCTATAGGCTTTTATTAAATTGTTACATATGTTTAAATATCGATTAAAGAGATTTAAAATGTTAATTTATGTAATCCATCTGTCAGTTGAAACGGTGCTGTAAATCTCGACGATACAAACTTGTTTTGTTTTTAAATGTGTTTGTATAGTGATTTCAAAAATTTAAATCGTACTGGGAAGTGGAGGCTGTTACAAATGCATTGACTTATATTATTAATCCGTCACGCCATTGTAAAGTAAACAATGTCAATGACTTTTTGATGTCTGTCTTTAAGACCGGAGATATGTGTCTGGCTCTTTCAGTCATGGTATCAGATTACCATTAAAGAAGTAAAGGGCAATGTTTCATGGTTCGCCGCCGGTCGGAAGGTAAACATGCAGACAGCTCGAGGTAAATGCACTTTGTACTGGAGACATTGCATTATTCAGAAGGTGTATCATTGAAAGGCACTCAACGAATTACATTGCTTTCATCATAATAATAATTTCCAAAAATCTATTCACAGGATTTTAAAGGATAAGGAAAAAACACAAGGAAAATTTGTTTATAGATGATTTTGAATATTTTTATTAATAAAATATGTAAAACGTAGGTTATCAAAGTTAATAATTAATAGTGAACTTTGGAGGTTAAATGCTTCTTATATTAAGTAAGCTCAAATTAAAAACTATATATATTTAGTTTCTGGTGATTTTTAAAACTTTAATAACAGATTTTGTGCTGTTTAATTAAACGTTTGAAAAACACATCCATTGTAATCAAAATTCAAATGAAAGAAACTACTTTAACACCTGCATTTTTTAATTCCTCAAGTTAAAATAATTTAAAAATAATCTTAGAAGATGTCTTTAATAACTTTATTAACTTTTATTTATTTATTGTTTTCGTTATGATAATTTACGTATGAATGGTGTATTTATAACGTTATTAACATTATACTAATTTGTATTATCTTTTTTTTATTAATTTGAAACCTTAGCACGATAAATGTTATCTAATATTTATTTATAAAGTATGTTCTTGTAATACGTACTACATACACATAGTAATAAGTATCACGTGATTCATTAGCACGTATATTTTTCTAAAAAAAAGAAAAAATACAACACTTTTGCTCATGCTGTTATGAAAAGAATTTAATTTAATTCTTATTGTATTATAACTAATTAATTTATAATATAAAAAATATACTTGAGTTTTTGTGGAATCATTTATGCGGCAAATTTATGAGAATTTAATTATAATAAAGTTTATTATAATAAAAATTCTTTAACTAATAAAAATATTAAACTTTCATACATCAATTTAAATGTATGAATTGTGATAAACATGTACCATCATATCCTGTGATAAGTTTTTTCGATGAGGATATAGTCTGGTTTATTCCATTGCATATTAATAATTATTGTAACAACTAAATTTAATAATAAAACAAAACATTTAGTATTTTATTCTGTACATTTATTTGTAAATGACATATACTATTATAATGATTTTATTATTATTTTTTGACAATTGTTGTTTATTAGACATTCAAGGTTTTTAATTAAAGAAGAAAAAGAAGAATTGACGTTTAACTTGCGCTTCCGGTTGCTACATATTAAAAAAATGTGACTAACGGCGTTTATTCAAAAAAATATCATTAAAATATTAAAAATTTACTCGAAATAAATTTGAAATGGTAGTCACATAATTTGATGACGTACTCGCAGTTAAATACTAACAATGAATAATAAGTATTATTTAACAATAAATATCCATAATACAAGGTCACATTCATGTCGATTCACGCGCGAAACAGCCCACTAAATGAATCATTCTTTCACAATTGGGGTTAAATCGTAATTGGGCGTAACGTCAGTTGCTGACTTACAATCAAACAACTTGCGTCCTATCTCACGCTGAAGAAGCGTGCTCTCAATTTATAATTTTCAATAAACCAACGAATTGATTTTGTTTTGATACATATTATCAACATTTTTTTATGAAAATCCAGCTGTAGCATAAGGGTAAAATTTACATAGTAATATAAAATAGTTCGATTGTTCTCTTTATCTGCAATCGAATAATATATTATATTGGTCGATTGTTACTATTTATTAAAGTGGACTATAGCGCCATTCATTCGAAAGTTTTACATTAAAACAAATAAATCGTACAATCGATAAATCGATTTATTTGATTATTTGCTATTTATTTAATAGCAATTTAAACCTTTTTTTATTTAGAAGTAGCATTTTTAAAAAGAGGACGAGAGAAATAAACAGCGTGGAAAAACTACATTTTGAATATATTTATAAATATATGTATTATCTATGTTATGGCCAATGTGAAGTGTCATTGTTCGTTAACATTTGATGCTAGTTCAATAAGTAGGTATGTATTTAATTAGCACATCTACATTTCAATTAGTAATAATTTACATATTGTTTAGGATTGATTTTGCGGTATGTGTGATTTTTTTTTAACTTTCGGAATAATAAATAAAGCCTAATTATTATTGCCGTAATTTTAAATAAAATAAATGCTTTTTATTAGTAAGAAAATTCCATCAAAGGTGCGTTCATATCTTTATTTCTATATTCAGTGAACAATAGTAAGCAAAAAGGTTCATTTAAAATTATTATTGACGGTGAAACATTCGCTATGCATAGAGAATAACTTGCTTTGCAAATAGCACATTTGAATTAAAGAATACACCTTTGACGCACGTTATCGTAGTCGTGATGTTCAATGTTTTATACATACTTAATAAGGCGATAAATTGATTTATTCATTCGCACAGGTAGTTGGTGCTCAGTGACGGCATCATTTTGTAGATTTATTAAGGTTTAGATTAGATATTATTATTTGATATTAAATGTTAAAAACTTATTCTGGTAATAACACGGTCTCGAACTGTCATAACATATTAATTATCAAATTTATAATTCTCCAAGTGGCTAGGTATATTGAAACGTAGATTTAATAGAATTCATAAAAAACCTCTCATACATATTTTATTTTGTTCTACCTACATCAATGAATTTTCGAGAAGATTCTAACGACCGCTTAATAAAATCAGCTGGTGTGATCATAAATATCCAGATGCACATAGGCGAACAGTGTCGGCATGGGCGGCGCGAACTCTACACGACCTCCCACCGAGGGCGTCCAGGTCAAACACCCCAATTGACCGTCATCCGACTTCATTTCTTATCTCCCCTCATTGTCTCCTTTCGGGATTATTCTAAGGAGCTTCCCATAAATATTAATAGACGGCATGGCGCTGCATATTCAGCACAAGCGCGGCCATGGACCGGTCATTCTTCTCTCGACCGACACGCGTGGACTCTATTCTCAGGGTTCAATGAATCGTGATGGCTCATTTTGTCCCATCCTCCCCAAGAATGAACAAAAGAGGACTCACAAAATTGTTTTTTAATCTATTATGTAACTTTAATTCTAAACTTAAACAAATACAACGCAAAGAAGTTATTTTTCCGAACAACGAAAGCGAAGCCATAAATTATGAATTTCTTCGATTTGATATACATTTTACATTTGATATTACGCAACGAAAACAATTCAACAATCTGCATGAATGTTTTCTCGAAAATATGCTAATAATGCGCAATTTATATCCTTTTTGGGAACACGCGTGCATATATTTTTACGTAACATCTTCGGGTTATGCAATATGTATCTATAAATAATATAATGTCTGTTGAACTTTGTTTTTCAATCGTTTTTGGCATAATACAGTACACGAATTTACAATTATCATTAGAAAAAATATTATACATATGACTCCTCTGAAATTCTTTGCAATCATGTTAATGAACTATAATACGAGTGCAGTTATAAATAAATATAGGCGACAAATGCACACCATTTATGAGTTACGTATGTCAGTATCAGCTCGACAATCTCTGCAAATGTGGAATATATAGTATTTTTCTGTATAAAATGACATTGTAAGGATTATTGCTCATTGTTAGAGACAATTATGAGAGGAAAATTTTGCGAATTATGTTTACAAGAATTACTGTTATGGTAGATGCCCTATTTAGGGGATGTAAAAATAGCTACAAATTCTAACCACACGCAGAGTTCGTGTTCGTTATATTTATGCCACCATTGAGGATAAGTTTAAAATACCTATTAGGTGCACTCACGTTGTCACCGGTATATATCATAGTTTAATTCCCATTATTATATTATCCTTGTTAAATTAACGATGAAACCAAGAAAGTTGTATTAATTAAAATGTCTATAAGAAACTGTGATAACTAATTAATAATTTAATTTAGTGAATGATCTCATGTCGGGTACATTTTTTCAATATTAGCCCACGACCTAATGATTATTCCAGTTTAGCACGCGTCCAACGTAATGTGCATGCCTCGAGCATAATAATTGCTTCATTAACAAGAACGTGGATCCAGACCACCCATTGGGACCTCTCTCAAAAACAATTCTTCTGATAATAAACTAAGTACTATGACCTTTTAGATTACGATTACTTACAATATATACACGCTAATTCCAGACATATAACCTAATTAAGTCTTCTAAGCTAATTTTTTTTTGCACGAACATGGATAGTATCTACAGCCTAGCTTTTTGTAAACCTTGACGATATTCAAGCAATTAAAAATAAGCACATTTTTCGTGCAAATGTTATAATTTATTGTTTAGTCTGTTTAATTATAATAACGCTAATTTAATTATTTATTCATGTCGTTATGTTAACTAAGACCGGATTACGATTAAAAGCTTAATGACGAATTTGTATGACTAAGTGCGAAAATGTGTCCACTCTATATATAAAAAAACATATCTGTATAGAGTAAGTATACTGCTCGCATGAAAGACGTCAGTTTACGAGGAACTCACTCATTACTACTCATTAGTTTTTGAGTCATCGTGTAGCGGTTCGCCTCAGCCTCACCTGCATCACAGAATGATGTGATTTTTTCATATTATACATTCTATACAATTCAACATTTAATTTTTTATATCATTTATCCAAGCCATATATGTTGTAAGATATTAATTTTTTTGGTGAATAAAAAATTGCTTATAATATTTTTGCATATACCTATATGCATAAAAATGTAATTACATTTGAATTAGATTTTAAAATATTATTTTAATTAATATTACACAAAAGTGTGTGTTTAATTGATATTTTTATTTCTGTTGCTACTCAAAGTCTCACGTTGAAGTTATTTTTATACAAGTTCCTCCGGTTATTTGACGTCAGAGCGACCGAGTTCAAAAAGTTGATCAAGATTGTAATAACACCATAAATAAATTAGCCTTCTTTCAAATTAATGGCTCAAATTAGTTTAATTTCAATGTATTTAAAAATAGTATTTCCAATACACGTCTTTAATATTCCGTTTCTATATATAAATAGCTTCTTTTTTTCTACACTATAATATAACTACATAAATATTATTTTAACACAGATATACATTAATATACAAATACAATTAATTATTATTTTGCAGCCCATGAGCAGAGGCAATTGATTAATATTTCAGAGAAATAATAAACGCCATGCCGCCTTATATTTATAATGAGACTATGTAGTATATGGTAACTTCGAAGTTAATGCCGAAATCATGGATAACACCCTTCAAAGATGATATTTATATCGAAATAATTATCAGAAAATATATACATGTATGATTTTTTACCTTGTTTTTAATCTGTTTATATTTGCAGCTATAATGAGCAAAGGGCTTTCAACTTATATCGTCACCAACAAAGCCGGGCTACTTATTAGGATCTTTTATACATATGTATGCGCAGAATAATAATAATGTATGAATATAAAATATTAAGCAATGATTTCACCACATGTTCGCAGAGAAAGTCAGTCATTGCGGTCAGTTTTGACGTCAAACGAATCCTTTTTGCAGCTTTCGTAATGAGAGAATAATACCGCAAAGTTATTCGTTTTAATTTATGCATGTACGAAGATTAACATAACGACCCAGTTATTATAATAAAATTACATAATACATTTATTTTCTATTAAATGTTTGCGGTTTTTAACTCGCTATTCCATTGTTTTCAATATTTTTTTCAATAGCTTTTTTTTATTTGCACAGGAATTGAGTTAAAAATATTATTTAGCAGGAAGTAAAAACATGTTATTGTTGATTTGTCTGCTCTGTAAATAAATAGAAAACTGTTTTTGAGTACTGGGCATTAAATTTACATTTTAAAAACTTGTTTTCGACTGAAAACAATTGCGTATATCTAAATTAAATGTAGGCTTTGTTTACTAAACTAAATCTATATTATATATGGTCTTAATACGTATTTTAATGTGCCGTTTGACGTCATAAGTAGAAAAAGACACGCAGTAGAATTAATTAGAAGTGCATTACCATTGGGAAGTGGTCACATAAACGTAAATTATGAACGTGAGACGCCTACCAAACATCTTTTAGTTTCGTATCTGAGAGAACACAAATACTCATGCTCATATTGCTAGAAAAAAATGAACGAACAATGCATGTTTGTGAATATTTTCTTACAATTATACATTTAGATACTAAAATCTTATTACCTAATTATGTATAGGTATAAAATTATATATAGGTATTAGGGTGCTTTTTTTTTTGAGAGAATTTTTTTTTCGCTCCCATCCCGAAATTTTGTTGGAAATAGCTCTAAAAAAATTCCCTGAAAATTTGAGCCTTTAATATTAATATTAAGTACTCGACCACGGCGTGTGAAGATTTTCCATTTAAAGCAGCATTTTATGCTATCATCTTGTCCAAAGTTGCGATTTTTTCAGAATTGAATGCTCTACAAAAGATAAATGCGAAAAACCACGAATTTAACGAAAAAATAAGATTTAGTGGCCCGTACTACTTCGCTGGTATGAGTTACGACTTTTGTCGCAATGGGCAATTTTGTAGAGCATTCAATTCTGAAAAAAATCGCGACTTTGGACAAGATGATAGCATAAAATGCCGCTGAGCTATAAAAATTTTTTTTTAAAAAAACGACAATTCCCGTGTATTTTAAATGGAAAATCTTCACACGCCGTGGTCGAGTACTTAATATTAATATTAAAGGCTCAAATTTTCAGGGAATTTTTTTAGAGCTATTTCCAACAAAATTTCGGGATGGGAGCGAAAAAAAAATTCTCTCAAAAAAAAAAAGCACCCTAATAGGTATAATACTTGGAGGGACGTGCAATTAGTTTATAGTTACCGTTCATATCAATTCAATGTCAACCTTTTTTATTCGACCTCATTTGATGTGCAGAATTAATCAAATCATCTAGTCGCATATGAGCGACGGACTATTAATCGATATGGGCGATCGTTTTGCTAATTTAATTAAACCTTTGCCGATTATGCCAATGTCGAATGGTTGACGTCGATTGGCCGCAATCTAGTTGCATTTGTAAGTAAAGTTCATAATGAGTGCACATTTATCTCAAAACAATTTATATTCAATAAATAACTGATCATGCAAGAACTCATGATTGGTTGATTTTCTCTTAGTTACTTGTCATTCGCAATAGAAATGGTTACTCGTGGACTGTTGTTTGGCATGGGTCATTTATCACGAGACCATGCGTATTGAGATATTTTCTAGATATTTCTAATACCGAGAAATAATATAGTTTAGTAGATAGTTGAGCATAAATAAATACTACGACCAACATTAAGACAATAAATATCTAAATATTTAAAATTGTTATATCATTTATTCATACCCACATTGTTTATTGTGCGGAGTAACTTTCTGAGAATTCTTACAGTTACGGGAATTGGGGATATTACCATCTTGTTTTCCTTATTTTAGTTTTCATTCCGGGAATATTATAAAAACTTTATATTAACTATTTTCTTACTAACGCTTATAATGCAATCACAATATGTTGCATTTCTGAGTAACTTATGGTCGTTATTCCACAAGCGAGAACGATCTTCGCATAATTTCCGGATACAAGATACGTTTGTTTAATATTGCTTTTCAGTAAATGACTATCGTGTCTGTACGAGCTATGGTAATAAACGGTACTGGACCTTTTAGTATGCGTCAGAAATCATTCATAAATAACATTTTTGTCATCATCTTTAATCGTAGTGATATCATTTTCACATGAACTTTCGAAATATTGATGCAGTAGTGTCCCCTAGGTCGTTGACGTCAATCGGATACTGGCATAGACATGTTCAAAGACACTTCGTAATTATTAATTTTCGAGTTGCTAAATAAGTTGTAGATCAAACAGGTAGACAAATTAACATAAGAGAAATGTGCCCAGAAACAATAATGAGTATTCTGTTTCTGGGCACTTTTATTTTTATAGATTATATTTATATGACTCATTAAAATAAAATAAAAATATAAAAAGATTCAAGGCTCACCCATATATTCCGATTTCGTGCTATCTCCTAACTATTAATTAATTCGTGCATTAAAGCGATAATTTTAGTAATTAAATAAACAATTTTAAATTAAACAATATATTATGCAACAAAAATACATTTCACACGACACTCGTTTGCGGCAATATAGGGATTTGTTTTAATAGCAGTGACTAGTAAATTCATTAAATACGTAACGTTTTTAATTGTGTGTTGTAAAACTACATAAAGTTTATATAATTTAAATAGAAATACTTACACGACACTGTAATAGTTGGTGTGTGCATATAACACCAGGGTCATGGTTCAAGGATTGTTCTTGGGCGGGTTGCCCCATATGTCAGTATATCCTGACTCATGCGTTACAGGAAATTAAAAAACTAATTTACAGAATTCGTTTTAGGTATGTGACGCACTAAATTCCTAAAAATAACCACAAATAAGTCAAAATCCTTTTTTAAACTACATTAAACTCTACTGAAATGTATGTGCGAATTAATACGTTTTATTCATACGTACTATATAGTAGGTGTAGCTAAAATATATCTGAGAAAAGTAATGCGGTTAATAAAATATATGAAGTACCAATAGAAAGTTGACCGTTGTTGAATTTTTTTTTTCAACACGAGCTTTATAGGAGCATGACGAATGTCGCATTAACGAAATTGACATTATAAAAATTAGAGGTAGACCCAATATTTTTAAAGGTACTTAGTCGACTTAAAAATATAATATACATAGAGGAAACAGGAAGATTAACATAAAATACTTAATCCGACATGAAATGTGTCAGGGTCAAAAGTTGCGTCGGCGCCGTATGACTTGAAGATAACAAATATCAGGTCATGCCCTGTCTACAGTCTCGTCTGATCTTAGTTCTAACTGGTATGTATAGCTTTAATTGGCATAAGGTCAACAAATGACTTATATTAATACTACTATCAATTTGTCGTAGCAATATTAAACGCAGTTGCATAATACTCTTTTCCTCATAGCTCCATTTAAAAATTACTCACGCAATTATAGACATTATTATAATATACAATTGCAAGATTCATATATTCAAACATGATTTAAGTAATTTAGAAAATCATGGAAATGACAGACTAACACTTAAAAAAATTTAAAGTTTTAATGTAGGTTTTTGTTTTTTAAGAAGAATATGTTTTTTATTATTGTCATAAGAGTATTTTTAGCATAATTTATCTCAGTACGAAGATCATAGTACAATTACATTGTATACGGTAATATTATCTTTTATTATTGGCTTAACAAGGAAACACTTAATTCTACATATTGTGCACAATTGGGTAGCTAATTAAATAAATGAGACCGAAATTCTAATAATAGTCCCTGTTCATCATCCGTAAATCTGCCTGACGTATCAGGTAGTAGGCAGTAATTGCAGCTCATTATGGAATTGGCAAATGTTTCCCACAGACTGCACGGCCATTGTCAACTAATGTTTAAGTTAACGCTACCGGTATTTGATGCGTGAGAAAGGATTTTCACTTAAAAATAAATTTAGAAAATGCACACATTGTCGCTATTTATGGTTTACGTTTTTTTTAATTACTTTTTGTTCAAATGATAAAAATACATACAAATTCAATGCCCTGAACAAAAACTGAAAAACGCGGTGTTCTCATGGACGACGCGACGGTGTACCTACTTCGAATGATTTGTAATCAAGTAAAAGTAAATACAATAGTTAAAAGATTAAAAATAGTCAATGAATAGTTCAGTAATAAAATCAATACTTTGATGAGTAATTATAAGTCACAATAAATGAGACCAAAATAAAATTATTTACAAATATTACATTTTATGACTGACGAAAATATTTTTGTTTCTATTCAGATAATTATTTATAGAGCTATTATTTATACGGCATAATATTTTAGCAAACTGTAGTCTCGACCGAGTTGCTTGTTTTTTATATTTACGTTATTTAAGACAATTGAATTTGATATAGAAAAGTATAATTAGGATAGTTTCAAAAAATAATGAAAGCAATAACGTGTTACAGAGAGAGCAATGATGGCAGTGATCATATTGAAATAATTCTGTATAGTTTAATAATGTTTTAAAGTTTTATTGAGTACTTGGTAATTAAAACTGCTACTACTAAAACTACCTTTTCACATAAAATGCTTGTTTTCTATTACAATTAGTTGTCTGGAAAAACACTAAGTGATAAGACCGCCAATTACTTTCAGTATGTTTACTTAAGTAAGTTAATTTTACATAAGCCAATAAAGCGTTTATTTTAATTATTATTATTGTAGAGTATGTTGAGTGTAAACGTAACTACATCATTCCAAAGTCCAAAGTTCGATAATCCAGACAATCCCTATATTGCCAGCCTACGCAGTGGAATTGTTCAATGTGAACATTGATAACCCTCGGAGTCGTGAACGTCACAAGCAGCGTGAGCGCGTACTTCGTTGCTCTGTCTTCACAAGTTTCGTTCTATTTACATGATTTTTTTTCAATTACGTAATTGGTGTTGCATCAGTAACTAAAATAAATGTAACTTAGGCTACTTGTTTATGAATCATTTGAAATCATTATACCGAAACGACTATGATGAATTGATGATGCCTTTAGGTTATACATTTTTTATTATAATTTTTAATTCAAAGATGTAGTGAATTTATTGTGGGTTTCAACGCACAGGTATTGCTTAGAACATAAACTAAGGAACGTTTGGTGCAATGTTCCATCGATTGGTGTAGGTGGCGTCGCGTCGCACAATATTTTCACATTTACGTAGTAAGGACCATGTCGAGCGCAGATATCCCATATTCTAAATGAGATAGTAGTAAAATTTTGTTTGACAAACTAACGAATGGCTAAGGAACAGGAATATTATGTCCTATTATTGTAACCGAATGCGAAATTACATAATGTGTGTAAGTGGAATTTATATACCTACCTACATAATAAAAACTAGGGGAATCTGCGCGACTTTGTACGGAGCTTTAAACGACTTTATACCATTTTTCAATAACTTTTTAACTTAGTAAAATTTCAATATGTATAATTCCAATTCGATGTCTATAATATTGAATGAAATGCAAATAATGCAATATTTATGGTGTTTACAATAAGATTATTACGGAGTCGCTAATGGAGACATTAAATAGAATAAAAGTGTGCATTAAAATTACTATTCACAAGTAATTTTCCATTTCAATTGGAAATATTTGCTTTGTAAATAAGTAACATGCTTTTGAAAATTATTATCTGTAGAGCAAATCATTTTACTTCAATTCTGTTTGTTGCAGAAATATAGCAGTACAATAGATGCTGCTATTCAACATGGATTTCTTTTATTATGCTTTGCGAAGTTTTACATTTCACAAAAGTATCTGTTCGTTTGATCTTTCAGAGGTTATAGGTTTTATTTGTGCACGTCCATTTATATTCACAAGTTATTATTGTTAACACAATTGTTAATACTGTTGAAAACTTAAAAAGAAAATAAAAATTACAAAGCATTTTGTATTGTAATAGAATAATATTTATTTTGTTGGTAAACGGTGAAATATGATGTAAAAGCTATAATTCACACTTATACTTGACAATAATTTTAAAACAAACGCACATCACTGAACTTTATATTAATATTGGATCGATAATTTTTCAGCATGATAAACGATTATGTAAGTCACGAATTCATATATTTATTATTACATAAAATATGAACAAATATTGTAGAGTCGTGCCTCGGTTCATTCATTGCCCCATTGTCTTTTGTTCAAATATTGTTGTCAATCATACGTAAGTACACTCATGTTTACAAAATCTTCGCTTTTCCAGTAGGTGTAAAGTATTGAATGGGGTTTAGTTTTTATGCCTTGTTGACGAGTACTAGGAAAACCTGTATAGCAGATGTTTGTTTTCTCCACAAATTTATTATTTATGAAAACATCGCGTTAATTTATTAAAGAATGAGATATACCTTTTTACGTCGCTGTAAAAGTAGATTAATGCGAAGAGAAATTCTTATAACCCGATTAAATTTATCTGTCATAAAATTGTAACATGTAAACAATATATTCTCAAAATTAGCGATCCAAATAAAATAATGAGGCGAATAATCTATCCAATATGCGATAATGATTGCATACAATTTTTATTATAATGTCTGACTAAATTTACATTATTATTATTTAATCATATAGGTTTCTTAAAGAGTAATAACTACCTCTGTGTTTTTTATTTAATATAATAGTAATAAATATTAATGTTTTTGTTTATGGTTTATTTTTAAAGTCTGACTTTTATTTTCATTTGTAATCATTTTATTTCAAACCAGTAAACTATTAATTTTCTTATATGCATATTTATATTTCTTAAAGATCATCAAGTATAAATACGAGTTATTTAATTATTTATTTTAATTTGGGGGTTTTATCTGTCAAGGCATATCAGCACTATAGCAGCTAACCATGGGCGCTTGCCCCACCCTGGCTCTGACCTGTATGGTACTTAATCAAATCTAATAAACTTAATTATCTAAGTACTAACTACAATACTTAATATTCGTAAGAAAGTTCACACTTTACAGTCGTCAGTCGACACAAAAAAAATGAACCGGGGTAAATAGTTTGATAGTTACATATTATTTTAGACTGCTGCCCCACTCTGAGCCCATGTCTGGCTACGCCCATGCGGCTAACCTAAATCTATAATACAAAACTTAAAATTAAAGGAGAGGTAGCCGCTGATGAACGATCTTACAGAAATGAAAACACATATCAAATATTTGATTTGAGAAATGTCCTGTAAATGACGTATGTTTTAAATAAATTATTTATGACTATTTTCAGTTAGTATTTAAAATTTTCGTATCTAAAAATATGTCAGAAAACTATTTTCCGAACACGCACGTCTTAAGAATTTCAATATTATAATTAAAAGGTTTTCCCTACATGCAATTAATTTCCTTTTACATTATTCTGCTATTAGAGTATTTGAAATAACAATAACGAGTTGTTGTGTCTTCTTATTAAAATTTAATAAGCCTTGCAAATCACTTGTCAGATTACAAATTATGTTCATCATTTCAATTTTAATTTATTCATAACAAAGCACACGGATATAATAATACTCTAACTAGATAACATCAAATTACATTATTTCGAGTTTTTTCTTATAATTGAGTAATAAGTATTGTTGAATAATTTGTGACAATAATAATGATGTAGATATTTAGTAGACGAAACTAATAAATCGCACGCAATTGGGTACGCGAAAATGTTTGAAATCTTTTAAATCTTGTTTTGTCTCTTTCATTTCAATGGTGAGTGAAAGAGACACAATAAAATTAATGAATTTCAAATTTAAAGCAGTTTGCAGAATGACAATAATATAAAAATAAAACAACTGAAAAATAAATAAATATTGACAATTGTAAACCGAGTCCAGGAATAAAATACTTGTAGTATTAATGATTGCTGAAAGATGCCATTTATTATTATTTTATATACCCACATTCAAAATAACTGCACACTTTGTTTGTATAAATTTTAATATAATTTATTAAACATATAAATGCAAGTTAATCTGCTCACGTTCGTTCACACTTATCTTGATCATGGTAAGCTTTGACGTCAATAAGACAGGGTCGCAGCTATAATCAGCTTTAAAACACGTATAAGATCTTAAAATAAAAAAATATTTAATAATATTATTAATAATATAAGATATAATTAACTGGGATTTACGATAATAATTTTGACCGAGTTAGGCCCAATTAATGTAATAACATAATGATTGGTTATAGATATTATTAATGGTACTTATTTGAGACGTAATTATTCATTGTTTTTTACGACAGCTGAGGTAAGCGCATTTAAAACACATCAAACTGATGATGTTTTTTTATCTCAGTTCGGCGTCTCGAGGAAGTACCACCGCTTTCAAGCGTTATACTCGTGAAGTCACCATGTCGAGTTTTGAAATTGGCAGATTTCAAAAAAAGCCAGGTAATTAGATAGCAGTAGACTATACATGTTGGTCTTCGTTTATAGATAAGGAAGTGTGGTCACGTATCAAATTTCTATGTAAATTACATCAAACACAAACGAAAGATTTCCTTTTTAATATTCTCGGGCAGTGACAGTGGTTTATATTATAGACAAGGGGCACAATTGAAATAAAACAATAATGTATCATTCAAATACAATGGAATAGACAAAGTTTCAATAGAAGTAGCACAAATTTTAAGTCAATGCCACTAAAATGTTAAATTCGTGACTCACCATTTGCTTTAGCAAAAAATGTATTGTAGAAATAACAGGGCCTCGTTTCATATTTTTCATTCTTATTTTTTATTCAAGTTCTATATACTAACGAGACGGGGGTCTACTCAGAATTTACAAAGTTTTGCTTTACATTCAATCGGATTCTTTTCTTTGATAATGAGATCGACGCTTACAACATCAAACCGTGATGTTCTTAATTTGATTGAGAACGGAGTTTTGATAAAATATACGTAACATTTTCCGAAACTTTGTTTAAAACTTTAAAGTATACCCCCCGAACACTTTTTATCTAAGTATACAGCAAAAAATAATTTTAATATTTAATTGTTTTGCTATATTTTTTTGTTGGTCCATCTATAGTTAACACTTCGTTTATGATATGATTTTTTTCTAATTGTAAAATAAAAAATCTAAATAAATCGAAGTATATAATAAGAATTGAGTAAATACACAATTGAAGGGACACACAAGTATTCGTGTGCCCAAAAAATAACACGTGGGACCTAATTTAATAGTAACGTCCGAAATTACCATAGGTCACATTACATAAATGACGTAAAAGAATGTTTCTATTTCTAGAATATATTAAACTATTGTTTTTATAAGAAATTAATGATCTCTGAACTGAATTTAAAACTATAATCTTAATGTTATGTAAATCATCTTTATCTTAATAGTGGCTGTCACTTTCGCCTTATGCCCATTTTGGCAATGATCGTGACCTATACCAATATTGGGGAAAGTAATTGATTAATATTTTATTCAGATAATGGTTCTTACATAGTGCTATTGTATTTAAGGTTATTTGGTACACTTAATCTGTACACTGGTTTTGTGTTCAGATTCATATAAAATCATAATATAATCGACAAATGTTGCTCCAATTATTCATTATAAAATCTTTAAATCAGGTAACATTTTAATTTAGCATCATAATATAGAAGAACACAAATAATGGAAGCTAGAACGGGTCTATTGAACCCACAACCGGCATTTTTATAGCCATATGGTAGGGACGCTATGTGACCCTTTTTTATGTAGACAAATCCTTTTGTTGCACATTTGCATTTTTACTATTGAAGCGACCATGTCGTGGTTATAAACGTGTTTTAAAATATCTAAAAGAGCAGTAAATGTCAAGTAGAACAGAAATTAGATTCGGGGTGAGTGTTATTACTTAGTCTTTAACTAACCTTCCTTAACAAGATTCAATGACTTGAACAGTTTTTATAACTACAAACACAATTGATAAATCGTTAACCGCAGAACGTTGAAAAAAAACGCGATAAAGCAATGAACAGATAAAATAGAATGAATGTGAATTAAATCTAAACAATTTTACACGAATAATATGCTAAAACATAAATGGTAAACGACTATCATTATTGTATGAGTTGCTGCTCCCCGCGTTTCGATCCTTCAGCTTAATATTAGACATTTTAATTTAAATTTTATGAGTCAGATATTTTAAATATACGTTAAGGATTTACTTCTGGTAATTGATACTATCGATTGACTTAATAAGAGTATAAGTGATGTTTTCCAAATTAGAACCTGTTCGATCCCCTACACTATACACAAATACATATATATTTATAGTATAAAAATGTAGGTATTTATTGTCAAATTAAATTATGTTCGTTTTTAAATAAACGTAACATTGCTTTCGATACAATATGAATTGTATCCATAATTAGGCTTAGTTAATTAAAAAGTAAAACTTTATTTCAAAAAATATTCTTAACCTGCACAAAGTTGGCATTAATACGATACCTAAATACCTAGTTATTTTTCACCTAAGACCCATTATTATTTACTTTAGTATATAATTCACTGAAAGAAACTTTAATTTTATTCGCCGATCGTCTTTTTCGTTCGCATTTCGTTTCGTGTACCTAACCTACCTAATTGCAATTCGAAAGCCTTTAACAGTGTGATCTTTTCTGTTGTATAAATTGTAAAAAATGTTACAATGACAGGCAACGCTAAACAATAAGGTTTGTTCGCCTTCTATAATGCCCTTTCAAAATAATATTATGTAGTGTTGAAATTGTATTTCGAATATTTTATGTATTGAGTTTCTATGTGAATTAATATTTTTTTTGATATTAACTGCGAATGACGCGGTGTTAGATTTCATGCGTGTATGTTGGCGGTATATACAGTTCCTATGTTGATAAGCGCGTAATATTTACGTCAGCATGCAATGAAATCCCCTAGTACTAAACCGGTATGTAGCACATCGTGGTATATGATGTCTCTGCTAATTATAGTCTCATCTTACAATAGAATAAGCCGAAGGAAAAGCAGGTCAGGTCGGTGTCCGACTGAGCGTCTCATGCTGCGGCAGCGAAAGTCACTCGAACGTAGTTAAACTCGTAGTTTCTTTTTTGCAAGCGAGGCATGCTTTGCGCATGCGCGGTGGGTCGCGGGTGGTTCCTCAGTTGTGTGGAACCGACGTTCACTCCGGACGCGCGTCGGCGTTCGTTGAGCACATGGTCGATTCGAATAAGCCGGTGTTTGTTAATTGACGCACGTTTTGTATCCTGAGTGAAAAAGTGCTTTCGACGCCATGAGTGGTACTGATGTCGCGTCCCGACAGTTAGACACGCTAGCCTCGGACCTGCCAGCGAGGCTATACAAACGTGCCCTCCGCCAATACCAGAAACTAGTTGACTTGAGAAGGGTCGCCTCTAAAGACAAAGTAAGCTGTTTATAGAGTAACAGTTGCCATAGTAACATAATCTTCACAACTTTATCCGCATCTAACAACTGACAATTCACCTAAAATACATTTATTGTTTATTACGTTATTATACAATTGTATTTTCCAAAATAAGTAATAATTAGAATATAATATTATTAATACCTAATGTTACCGTTACACTATTATTATAAAGTCAACTGTTTAAAATAAAGAAAACAATTTAGTATATCAAGTATTTACTTCTAATAATCATAAGCTAAGAGTGAGCATGCGCCCCTGCGCGAGAGCAACCATCAAATATTTAACTAGTTATTCATAAATGCAGTAAAAATTAGAAAACTGCGGAGTACTATATACCATAACCAATATTTTTCATAGACGTAGTGAAATCGTATGTTAAAAATTACATTGGTCTTATTTCTTACGTCAACAGATATGATAAGAATAAGCATACCTATGTAACTACTTTATATCTAATCATATGTACATTGATAACTTATATATGAAAACTTTGTTGATATTTTACATTTCGGTATGGAAAAAAAAAATCATGTTAAAATTCTTCATAAGCGGTTGCGAGAAGATGTTTGAACTATATTGAAATGTTTCATGCGACTTCCTGTGATTTGTTTTATGTTATCCGACCTTTCGAGGGCTTTACATCCATTATGACCCCAGGAAACCTAAAATAACGCGATGATGAGCCGCTTTTTGAAACAGTTTTACTGTTATTATTGAATGATAAAATGTAGAACCAATTTATTTTTAATTACAAGTACATAAATTTAATTTCGATAGAACTTCGAAATCTGATCTCACATTTTTGTATCTTACCCGTAAGCAGTAATTAACGAGAGAGATGATGCTATGGTTGTTTCACTCACAAGCATCTCCAATTGCATTTGCTTCAAGGTTCATAAAACCACCTACGAAGCTGCATTGTTCAACATTCAAGTGCACGTGGGTAATACTTGACTATGTTACATTATAAGAAATTATCATCTAGTTTGATTTTTTTTTCTAATTATCGCCCACGACCGAGTTGGTATAGATGTGGGCTAGTAATCGAAGATCTTCGTGCTCATATATCTCAAACATTTTGATCGATGTAGATTAAGAATACTGACTTTAGGAACGTCTAAAATGTAAAGTGTATATAATTTATCGAACTTTCATTTAATTTCTACTTGTTTAAATTATGACAGGGTGAATGCGTATAAGTTGATATTTCCCCGTGAATGTCGGTCAGGTCGTGATCATGCCGGCTTTCCGCATAACGTCCGTCAGTTACTTCCTGCCACACAAGCAAGCCTCTAAACAGCCTTTGGGCCCAGTTTAGCGCTTCCGCACACATTTCAAACATAAATAGAATGATCTATTTATTCACATAGGTTTATGTGTGCGCACGTTGAGGTTGCGAAATGATATACGCTCTTAAGAAACGTGGGTTAGATTGGATGTTATAATCACTAAGTGTGCAACCGCGAACGTGTTTCGAGGTTGGTGACGCACGTTGCTGCTATAATCTACTAATATTTAGTAGATTTTGCGAAACTTGCATTTTTACGTCATAATTTAAAAAAATTGTGTAATCAATAAGTGCCGTAACATAATTTCTTGGCTTGCACCGCACTTTGATTTTTGAAAGTTGAGAATGACTCGGTTTAAATGCTTGTTATATTAAATGCTAAAGGTGTGCTTGTTCGTGCCAATTGCTTTTGAACAAAGAGATAAAGAGCTGTCCTACTTTCTCGCGCCCCTCCGTTGCTTAAAAAAATAACCAATATGTTCTTTGTCCATATGAGCAGAATTGCAAATACAACACTATTTTTGGAATCTTTTGTGAAAAGGAACGTAAGTCTATGGATTTAGCGCGAAGAGAAATACTTGAATTATTTAACATGAATTTCAAGCATAAAACGAATTGATCAAAGTGTGAAATAACCCAATTTTTTTTGTATATTGGCCAAAACAGATATTTATTCGTAATATTTATTGGGGTATTATAAATATGATATTATTAATAAAAATGAGCTCAAAAATAGTTGTATGATGTGTTGTTTTGTCTTGAAATCTATGGTATAGAGTATTCTAGTTTGGGCTCAGTACATTGTATGTATATATATGTACCTATTTATTATTGTTATAATTAATTAGTCACATTTTATCTATTAATATAATATAATACACCTATTAATATCGCCACTATCAAATAGGTTCAAGCGAAAATTAAATATACAGATAATAATAAAATGAAATGATATTATTTCTTACATCAGAACAGAACACAGGTCACTACTTTAAAAAGTGATGTTTTTGTTGATAATAGGAGTTCATTGGGGAGCTAAAAAAACGTTTACAATCAAATTGCGATAACAGTTTAACGAATTGTGTTTAGTCGTAGCTCCTCCCATATTTTGTTTCACAAAAGGGCGTTGCAAGAATATGTCAAATTATTAATTGATTTTATTTCAAAATAATATGTAGATAAAAAAATAAGTTACTTCAATAAATAAATACATATACCGAAATAATACAAACATATAACTCTCAGCCCCGAAATAAATAAACACAATAGTAAGCCACATTTTTATTTGACCTTTGTTTTAAATTAACGTATAATATTTATAAATAAATATTTGTTTCGACTGGGTTTGCACTTTAGCCCTCAGTGCAACAAACAGACATGCTAACATTGCCCCACAGAGGTCGTCGGCTGAGTTGGTATAGTGAGTTCGTAATTAATACGCCCCCGGTGTTCGAATATCCTAAAAGTGTCGATCACATTAAATGCTTTTTTAAAAAAATTTAAAATTAAATTTATTCAATTTATTTTTAACTGCCATGGAATTCCGTTGGCATCCGTATTAGGTAAGGAATCTGTGCCATGAATGTCAAATATCAATACTTTTATTAAGTTTTAGATTGTATACAGTTAATGACCCTATATCCTATTTTTCCTGGTAATGCAGCATTCGTTTCACGTACTAATTGCGTACATTTTATGGAATTTACATAACACATTATTTTTCTATAAACCGGTAGTTGTTACTCTTATGCAGCTAAATGTGGAGTAAATAGGATTGTCGCATCGTGTTGTGTTACTTCCGAGGTCAATCTCCAATGGAAACTACATACTCTCCGCGCCAACTAACGCGATAACATAACTGCAAGAACCGAGCGCTCATTTTAATTTTCACAAACACTTATACACTTATATATACTACTTATACTTATATGTACAAGACTTTGATGTTATTAAAACTACAACACATGTACATACATACATATGTGGACATATAATGAAGGATAACTAACTTATAACTGAAACAAATATCCCTTTTTGAAATAACATTCATAATATATTGGTATTTGTATTGATTGAGCATCAAACCTTAACGGACTTATGTTGTATTATTACGTTAATGCGTTAACTGGGGCACAACAGTTGTCAACATATATGCGCAGGAGGATGTATAAATTCAATAATGAGAGTAGAAAGCATAAAAGAACGAGATGACGAATACCTACTAAAAGTCAATGAGTCGAAGACGCCTGTGTCTGCCCAACCCAATAAGACGAAGCTCAAAAATATGTCCAAGCGTGTAATGAGTCACCATAAACTTTAATAGACGAGCAATGTAGACAACTTCGTAAAACATGTAGTAAAATTGGTCAACACAGAGTAGTTAAATTCGTATAAAAAAAGAAACAATAATATGATTTCAATGAGTAATTGTATTTGTACAATTAGAAATTAAACGACGCAATAGAATCAGTGTATGCGGTAATGTGGGTTACCTACTTACTATATAAGTAGATGTCTAATTGCATTATTTTAGTTATTTTTATAGGTAAAGTAAATTAAATGTAAGAATCGTAACAACATACTGAAAAATTCCATAAACCAATATGTGAACATATAAACATTAAAAATGCATGACATTCACATAGCGTATCTTACTATTTTTGTAATATATTAAAAATAAGAACAAAAAAATTAAGCAATAAAATATTTTATTTATCTAATTTAAAACTTTGTGCTAGTTTAAAACTAGTAAAGCTTTGTTGCCTCCACACTTTAGCCTAACTGATAAATTTTAAATACATACATATACATCCATTTTTTGAATACAAGTTTAAAAAAAATTAATTAATTAATATATCTTGCGATTGATGATTAATTATTGCTTTTTTTCTTCATTATTTCGACCTTCGTTCTCATCGTCAAATTTTTGTGGATTTATTCGACTCCTACGCATATAAATTTAATTTGAGAAACATTTATTAATCGTAAATGTTTACAGGAATAGGGATTATATAGGTCGTTTAGTCCACAAATGACGTCATCGTGAAGTGTTTTAAACATTACAGTTTCCGCAGTTTTAATAAATTCACGACGAATTCGTTTATCTAAGTTCTATGTTTTTTTAATGTTCGATTTAAATAAGTAATTAATTTTATAGTAATTCGTATTAAGTACTTTGTTTTGTTGATGTTTTACAAAAGTGTAGCTTTCTATATAATAAATGTATATTTGTAGTCAACAAACGCGGCATTGCATCTTCTATCCGCTTCTTATGTTTTTATAAGGAATCTTCCTACGTCAATGAGTAAAAAAACAAACTCGCATAACGCATTGGTACATTCGAACAAATTATGAATGTTAACGAGTTTTAGTTCTAAAAATGAAATCTATGCCAGCGAGATCTATGGTATTAATCATTTCATATCGAAACTGAATTTCTGCTTTTAAAAATTTATTACACAATCTATATTAACATTTCTAAAGACGTCTGTGAAGATGTTTTATAATTTTAGTGTGAAATAACGTGCAAAAAAGATAATCATTACATAATTTATTTAAAAAAACAAACAATAAACAAGTTATCTGACTTAGTTTGTAAAATTAACACCTTTTAAGATAAAGGTGGCCTAGCCTTATATAATACACCAATGATTACGTTGACCTTTAATGTTTAATTTATTATATCGATATAATATTATATATTTTACACAGTGATATTATAAGCGGCCCTTTACCACCTTGTTTATTTATTTATCTACTATATAGTTACATAAAATTCAATAAAAAAATCTGCGGGCGTAAAACGTGCTAATTAGCAATGTATTGTAATTAGCACAGCGTTTTTGCGCTCAAGTGCAAATGATATCTCACAGAGCTCGATGAATGAAACAGTTGCATAAATATTTAATATTATTAATAATAAAAAAATGATGCCGTAGTAGTACTTATATTAAGACCTTTGGCGGCTTACTATCGCGTTTATTTTTGATTAGTGTTCAAATGTGTCACTAGATGGTGTTAGTATAGTTTAGGAACGTTTGGGGGTTTGGCCACAGCAATTATACATAAGGATTTTTAATGTGCAAAATAAAGTTTGGTTCGACACGGCGTATCCGTAAGTGTGGTTTTATTTGCTGCCTTGCGAAACATCGTGCGATGATTTTGGGACTTGTACAATTAGCTTAATCCGACGTTTCTCAATACAAGATGAAAACGTTTCTCCATGGCTGAGGTATCTTAATTATAAAATACTTTCTTGTTTTAATATATAGTATCAATTTTTGTTTCGTAAAAGCTGTTTATCCCTGTTTAAAACCTTACGTATGTGAATAGATCCAAATATGACCTAATTTTTAATAAAATATTCCGTGTAAGTTAAAGAAAAAACCAGACGTCCGGTTATTTCCATGCTATCGATAATCTCCCGGTCATTGGTCATCCTTTAACTAAATGAACTCGATCACATTTTATTTATATGTGCTACTATCACATTATTTACAATCTTAATGCCTAATAGAAGCTTAAATATTCCTTCCATTGTAAGTGTATATTTTCCATAGATATTAAAATTGTTTAGACTCGTCTGGCCAGTTGAAGAGATAAGATGATATAATTACGTCCAGCAATGCGATATTTCTTAAAGATAACATCTACTATTAGAATCAATTAATGCGTAATTAATTAATTTTATTAGTATTAAAGGCTAGAAACATCGATATATATTATGGCGCGGCCGCGTGTGGCAATATGCTGTAGGTATATTATACGTTGTAGGTAAGTATTTCACTTTATTATGTGTTAATTATTACAAATAAATTTTGTATGCGTTGTTTGTCTTCTTTAAATGCCAATTGTCAAATTCGATAGCTAATACTAAATTCAATTTAAAGTAAGACTAAAAATCTAAAGTAGAAACTATTATATTACGTTGATAAGGTAAAAGAAAAGAGTGCTAGAAATGCTTGAATCGCGTCGTGATACACCAGCTAATCCCTCGGATAGGGTCGCCAGACTGTTATCTTTTGTAAATCTTAGCTTTGTATTCATTATTAGGTAAGTGAACAAATATTTGAACGAGTTATTATGATAAACAAAACAGATTCTTATAAACATATCTGTATTTACTATGTTATCTCAACAAAAATGTTTTTACTTAGTGTTATCAGCTATAGGTCGATCGTTTGTTTAGAAAATAAAAATTATATTAAACGGACTGATAATGGGTACCTACAACCAACTCTTTTTAGTGCAACTCTCGTAAAGTTTAGTCACGTTTCAAGATTGAAGTAACTGGTTGTGAATTAAACAATTACATATTTCTGTTTTAAAAATTTCCTAAAAAGAATACAAAGCATATACAAATTTATCTAACACACCGAACCAAACTCTGCCATGTCACTGATCTAAACTTATCACCCTGTCGTCTCTATGCAACTGCTTCTTCCTCTACTTCCGTAACACTTAAAACAAATGACGCATAATGCGAATTGAATGAATCTCATTCAATATGACATTCATTCATTCAATTCATCATAAAATATCATTCTTCCTATGCATTAGGGTTCCTTGTAAATGATAATAAATTCCAAAACAAATAAAAGAAGCGTCGTTGTGTCTGACGATACGCAACTTGCTTGTTACTAATATTCCTTATTCATCAATTACTAAGAATATCTATGACTAATAACATGGTAACAAAAAATGGCTAACTAACGAAATCCATGTGGTGTTTGTTATTTCATGAAACAGATGTTTCATTATAAAACATATAGCGAAAGTGATAAAATAATGAATAATCAATTATTTCATAAGTTATTAGTTAGTATTACTATCGCATTCTTTTATATTATATTATTTGTATACTATACGGAGGCAACTCTTGCCTGCAAATTCTCCGAACGGAGTGCGGTTACTATAAAAAATTAAAAATACTATTGCACGGAACCAAATATATTGTAACTATATAGAGAAACAAATTCAAAAGAAACTGCTTACATGGTCAAAAATGTTTGGATAATGTCAAATTGACGCACACCGCAGCCTCGGCCCGATACTTCGATTTCGTAACACTTATAGCAGCCTACCTGCAGCACAAGGAAAACGGTTATTAAGTTTTTTTTTCTTTTATACTATTATATTACACCTAAAATATTTATTTAAACATGTATTAAGGTTGATAATTAAGACGAATTCTAAATTAAAATGCTATACGACTTTTGAACAACGCGCGCTTTAAAATTATGTCGTTGAATGATCTTGCAAAAATATTTCACTAATTATATACTGCACACGCCCATTGTTTTGGCTCTACTTCCCTTTTCCGCGTCGTATCCTGAATTTTGATTTTCATCTCGGAAGCGTTCCTACACTAAATATTAAGTAGTAAACTATTAATGAATGTTTTATTACAATATGAATTAATATAGTCATGTGATTCATTTATCATATTTCGTGGATAATAATTAAATGACTTGTTAAATTAAATAAAGCATACAGAGAAATCATTTATTTTGAATATTCACCCACGTGTATTTATTTATCACTTTTAAAATTGAAAACGTTTTCAACAGTATATAGCTGTTAAGTTATCGTACAGCTGTTAAGCCCACTGGTATATTGATAAAATATTCAAATAAGTCCGATATAAAAACGGTTTTAAAATTATGAGCAATAAATATCGATTAATTTGAACGCCGAGTAAAAAAATATTGAATTATAATCGTGAAAATGGCGTGTAATTAAATAACATAACAATGTTAATTATTCTATTATATTAAGGACGAGGAAAATATAACAAAGGAAATCTGCACATTGCCTTGAAATTCAGTATGATCTGGTAATATGTTTAAACATAGCATATGTTTTAATACAGTAATAATTATTATTTTGGCAAAACGTATGTTACGCTTTTTAATAAAGAAAATATTTCTCTGAATTAATTATTTTGTAAATCCATTGAATTTTTTTTATTAATTAAACTAATTATGCTTACGCAAATGAAATGCTACTCGCTAATTAAATACAGTAAATTAAGTGATGGTTTTAAAATATATGCCCGTATGTATGACGTTATGCTATTTAAAGAAGTATTTGCAAATTATATCTATTTTTGGGTATTGTATTTTGCAATTAATTTTGTTGATTTATTAAAATTGACGATGACTAGGTAATTCGTTAATTTATTTCGTGTCTTTAAAACTTCGTAGTTATATGGTCAAGAATTTAAAATACTGTACAGCAGTTGATCTTTGATCTCTTTTTTACTACATGAGATGTTTCTGATTTAAATTTAACTTTTAATTACCAATTTTTTTATAACTAATTGATGTTTCCACTTGTTAATTAGAATAAGATTCGCACTTGGCTATATTTTTCTTGACAATTTTATTATCCGGCATTCCTACACGATTATTACTTGCGTGATAACGGCCCATTGTAACTAAAACTTTGCATATTACTTACGTAGTGTGTGTGGTCCGTTGTAAACACCTAACTATATCTCCTGTAGTTACTTATAGCTATAGCATTACCTCAAGCAAGATAAATGTGTGTTTCATAAAATAAAACAAATCTAAATATTTTTTCTATAAAAATATAAATACATGGTCATAGGATAAAAGTAATTGTAAATCAAGAATCGTTGAAATTTTTATTATGCGAACCTATCGGTACATAGAGAAAACAAATTTTACCATATTACAAAAGTATAAAAATCGGGTTATTGTTTTTCTGCAAAATAGAATGTAATATCCAAAATTAAATTAACAACAATAGAGGTCATATATATTGTAATAGTCTATATTAATAAAGATGTCGAACGATTTTTTTAGTAATTAGGTTTGATTTAACTACTTTGAATAGACACGTAATAATAGTCTTTCTAGAACGTATCAAATATAATATTAATAGCCGGGCGTGAATCACACATGTCAGCACAGATCCCGCACACTAGAAACGTGTCGCAGACGACCAGCTGCGTCAACACAAAGCTCGCAGCTGTACCTCCGAGCAAACACACCCTTGCGTCATGAAGCTAATATCCATACCGCAGTTTTCAATTAAAACCATTATTCTTTGTTCAAGAATAATAAGAACGGTTGTTTGTGACGTAATTTTAATAATATTTTTCGAGAATGAACGTGTTTGTACATTTATTAATTGTTTGTTTAAAAGGAAAAGAGAACAGAAAATTATTTGCCTTTATGCCATTACGAATAATAATATATTATATTTAGTTATATGCCAAAATTATTGAATAAATCAGATAACAAATTAGCAAGGCTACGCTGAAGTATATATTTTGAACACGTACTTTGTGAGAGGTCAAGTCCGGGAAAATTTGCGAGGAAAACATACCCATTCTTTATAGAGGTAATAAATCAACGAAGCATATTTCATGGTACGTTATAAGAAAAATAGTTAATATTTTCCTAATCATTAACGCTTGATATCTGATACGTCTTGTGTAAAGTATTAAGTGTTTTACTACTTTACTCAGCATAATCTATTAGCTTATATTAAACACTCTTATTTGAACAATAATACATATATTATGGTAGCACGGGCGACATGACACCGATTCTTGACAAATATTGGAAAAATACGTAGCACTGTTTAGGTGCCTAAATCCTATAATAGTTTCAAATAAACTAAAACGATGTGTGGTCCTAAATAAACCTAAATGTAACTAATGTAAAATTATAATAATATTTTTTTGTAATTTAAAGTAATTGTTCCACTACCAACGAAAGTGATTAAATCTTTGCAAGTTATGTTATTTTCTAGGTTTGTTAAAATATATCTTAATTATGGCTGTTAATGACACATACACCTTATTTCGTGTCTAAAATGCGTACTTATCAAGCATCGAACATGATGATAATATATACCCCATCAAATATTTTTTCTAATCTTAAAACAATAAAGTATTAAATACACGAACGGCAAACTAAAGCTGATAATTTTAAATTATTGTTAAAATCAGAAAGTATAAATATTTGAGTATATATTAGTTGATGTAAGAAAACAATTTTTGTTAAAAAAATAGGCATTACACCGAACTTACCAGTTAGAATATTTGTCATATTACAAGAACAAGAAATTTCCACCGTGATACCTTGTACCTCTATCCGGTAACTTGTCTGTTTACCCCTACTGTGAATAATATAAATTTATTTGTTGCAAAAAATACAGTTTTTAAAGTCTATTAGGAAGCTATATCTTTATTTCAAACAGTGAATAGGTTCGCGCTATGGCCTCGAGACGAACATTAAAGCCACGAGCCAACAAAGTGCATAATGTCTACTGCGTTTCAACGACGTCAACTGCATGATGTTTTTTTTTTACGTTTTTTTGATTATTTTATATATGGATTCTAAATAGAAATACATCAATACAATCCTTTATTTAAAATATTTGTAACAATAACAATGTTACTTGGCGGTGATTTTTATCTTTAATCCTTAATCAATATTTGTATTGGTTTGTTTTACAATACCAGAATTAACAATCAATAATATAGTAAGTTTTCTTTAACCTTTTTCGGGGTGTGCCGGACCTATACATAGCCTACATTGTTCTCCCGCGTCGCCCGAATCTTATTTTTGAATGTTTGCAATAAATTTAGAAATATTTACATTTATTATAGGTCAAGGGGTTTCATAGGTCAAATTATGTTAACATTTTCAGTGCATTTGAAATGTATTTATTTTGGACTAAACAGTATCTGTCTGCGAATATTTCCCTAATAATAAGACATTGCACCTTGATCTAGACTTTTTCCCATATCCGTTCGCATATAATGAGTCTGCATAACAATAGACATGCAGACGTATAGGATAATGAATAAATTTTACTTTAATAAATAGCACGACGAATGTACGCCGATTCGTCTCCGCAAGTCGGCATAGCGGAAGCAACTGTTTGTGGCAGCAGATGTCCCCGCTCATGTATCGCATATTTTTATATTCACTTATTATATTACAATTTTATGATAGGTGTATGTAGGTGTGTAGTCGTTAACCAGTAGTAGTCATGACGAATGAAAGGTGAATAAACTAAGACGGACTTCAAATAATGTAGAATCACATTTTTAAACAATATATCTCTGAAGGTTACTTTTTTAATACTTCTTCAAGTATTAACGTAAAACTACCATTTGAACTATTGTTGTAGTTTAGTTTAGATTAAAAAGTTAGGTTTTTTATACATACGGTGTCCTAGAAGCAAGTAATACACTAGATGGTGGTTTTTAAAACGGTTCCATTTTTGTCTTTTTGTTTTCTTTAAAAGTTGTGAAAGTTTCTAAAACAATTTCACTTTTTTGAGGAAAGAGGGTGCAATACATTAATGGTTTTATAGTAATAATATTTTTTGATAAAATAAAATTTTAACAGGATAAAATACCTATAAATCACCTCCAAATTTATAGTCTTAACACATCAAATATTTATTCGTGCTTTTGAAGCCACAAAATGTTCATTCACTAAGTCGTGAATATATACTACGATACTATCTCTATATAAAGTAATCATGACGTAATAAGTATCTATGTACGTCATAAAGATTGCACTGCTTCATAAGATTGTTTATATTCTGTCCTTAACCACCCTTACGTCACACATGAGCGGCATTCACCCTATTAAGCAAACATCATTTAACTTTATATGATTTTAGTATTATTTTTAGCAATGGAAATATTAATTCTAAATATAGAAGTGTCAATTGTATGCCTTTCTTGATTCTTTATAGACGTCATGCATGATTGTTTTTTTTTTTCGTTGTATAAAGTAAATATTAACTTATTAAAATTAAATTTCGGCTTTAACAAATTCATTAGGTATTACTCAAAATAAAATTACTTTCAGACTAATTCTAGTTAGATTTTGTGCTACATTCTTTCACGATGTTAAACGTTCCGATATTCGAAATATTTTTTAGTTGTACCTATATGTGTAAAATGTCTTTAATTTCAATTACAATTAAAAAGTATTTTTAAATATAAATACATGCAGTGACCCAAACTTGGATACTCTATAATAATATATAAGGGAACACAAAAACATAACACCCAGATCCGATATGTTTATGTTTTATTTATTTAATAATATCATATTTTAAAAATATCAATTAATGTTACATAATAATATTTGTTTTGGCTGAAAATTGAACCCGGGACCTCTTCATAGCAGAGTGGCGCGTCAATCAAGCGCCGCCCGCCTCGAGTATTGCACTGCATATCTTACATATTAGAACTAATGATGAAAACTTACATACGCATCGGAAAAACAAGTTGGCGCCAGAAGGCGGAGCGCGCGTAGCTACGTCATATGAAAGCCGAGGTCTCTATAAAGGCTCGCATGTCCCTCCCACCGACACAATCGCAGAACCGCAGTCGTCGTGCGCACGCGCTCACTAGCGACTCCTTCGATTATTGTTCGTCTCGTTACAACTGTTCGCACCTTCTTATAGCGCAGTCGTATTTCACGCAATGACAGTCTCCAGCAAAATGAATAGCGTTTCCCGCCAATCAGTCCTCACTCGGTTTGGACCGGGAGGACTGCTTTATGCTGCAAACAAATTGATGGCGGTACGTTATCATGGTGTGCTTGACGAGTGTTAATAATAGAAACGCGATTGTTTTTATTTTACTTAATGTGTTGATTTTGTGAGAATATAGTGTAATGTGTTTGTGTCGTTGTTCACAGGTCTCAGCGCCCGTTAAAGAAGAAGACCGCTGGCTGAGCAAAGATGAGGGTGCTCTTTTCCGTCGTTGGCGTCGCGCACCATCACCAGCGCCCGCTACTATCACCCCATCTCCTCAACCATCGGAGCTACTTAAATTCTTAGCTATTGTGAGTATTACAAATATATAATTACTATTTCAAATATATTTTTTAAATATAAAACGATATAACGAAGTACTTTTAAGATTATATTTAATTTTTATTTATATCATTGTTTCAGAATGCATTAGAATTATCAGCTCCCGCCTCAGATGCTTTACTCAAATCACGTTCTTCGGAATGGTTCCAACTAGCCGGTCATCCAGGCTCTCTTGCACCAGCGGGTCCAGGAACAGTATGGAAGCGACGTGCCCCTGGCGACCACGCTGGACATAATCCCGAGCGTGACGCATACGAGGCGTTAGGCTCCTGCCCTCATATGAGCAGTGCAATCCCACAATTTTACCGCGAATTAGAATACGGTGGCGAAAGATTCATAGAATTACAAGACTTACTTTATGGATTTAGAAATCCCCATGTGATGGACGTAAAAATGGGAACTCGGACTTTCCTCGAAGATGAAGTTAGTAACGCTAGAGCCAGGACTGACCTCTACGAGAAGATGGTGCGACTCGATCCTAATGCACCGACTGAAGGAGAACATGCCGCCAAAGCAGTTACCAAACTCCGATACATGCAATTCCGTGAACAACGTTCTTCTTCTGCAGAACAAGGGTTCCGCATCGAAGCTGTGAAGCTACCTGGATCACCACCTTTGACAGACTTACAGAATGTCCGAGAACCACATCAATTAACTGCAGCTGTCGCACGATTCCTTGGTAAAAATGAAAGCGCTCGAAAAGCAATAGCAGCACGCCTTAAACAAATTCGAGATCTTTTTGAACATTCAGAGTTCTTTAAATCTCATGAAATAGTCGGTAGCAGTATTTTTATTATTTATGACGATGAACGAGTTGGAGCGTGGTTGATTGACTTCGCGAAGACGAGAAAAGTCCCAGGTGGTGCGAAAGTATCTCACCGTGCACCTTGGGAGCAAGGAAACCATGAGGAAGGCTTTCTGTTTGGTTTAGACAGGCTGATACAGACGATAGAAACGGCTCGGTTATCTGAGGATTTGATGTCAACACCAGAGCCTGATGTTTCACGTTGAACCTCCTTGGATACTAACTCCTGGACTGACATCCGCCGCGCTTGCGCCTAATTAGCCTCACTCCGGCCGTCTTGCCGCTCGAAGTTGCAAAGAATTATGATTTGAGAAAAACGACACAAGTCGCCAATGTACTAGTCGATACTATATTTTAAGAAATACAATTTTAATAATTAAATGTTAAATATTTTATTTACCTGTTTCATTAGCAATTTATGATTTATAATTATAATGTGAATTAGAATGCACATATGATGAGGTGTCAGCATGGGCGTAGCCAGCCATGGGGTCAGGGTGGGGCAGCAGTCTAAGATAATAAAAAGCAAACTATACCCGCGGCCTTACCCCGGTTAATTATTTCATACAAAAATGTTTAAACCCACACCCTATATCTGTATAATTCGAATTATCCGAAACACTTTCGTATTACTCACTTACCTACACCACGAAAGCTTCCATCCAAAAATTTGTCTTTAACTTCAGTCGTTTGGGCTCTGGACGTATGCAAATTTGTTTTATTTATCAGTCAATCTGTCGAATGTGAACTTTCTTACGGATATTAAGTATTGTAGTTAGTACCTAGATAATTAAGGTTTTTAGGTTTGATTATACACCTTACAGGTCAGAGCCAGCGTGGGGCAAGTGCCCCACCGTCGCCCATGGGTGTCAGGTAGTAACTCAAGTTTTATATGAAGTACATAGTAGTAAAGTAAAATAATCGTGCTGTATATAACATAAAAGTTTGCGTTAAATGTTTATATTACTAGCGCCACCTATCACAGTGGAGTAATCGCAGACGGTTAATGCGTTATGGTCGCAACAAAAAAAAAAAACAGCGCCATCTATCGGGAAATTACGTTACTTCTATATCACTTATGCAATCTCTATATATTATAGCAGGTTTAATCCAAGTAAATGAAAGAACATTTTGCAAAATATTATTTATTTTTAAGTATTTACTACACATATCAAATGTCCAATGAATTAAAATATCATAAGCTAAAAGACTATTAATATAAACTGATATCAATTTTTAAGTTTTACTTCTCTATCCACAAGTTGATATAAATCTCCTGTACAATGTACTTTAAATGTTAGTAACTACTCGACAATCAAAAGCTTACTTTTCTATTGTATTAATTAAAACTAAACAAAATAAAATTAAATGTCCAAATCTATAAAATAGCTGCTATAACTACTAACGGTAAAAGAAACAATTTTAAACACGTCTAGTTTAATATAAAATCATTGGTCTCTTCACAATAAAATACTATTAAAGCGCATTCACACACAATTGCCACAACAATTTTAGTATTTGCATACTTTGCGCCTATGTAACACTCTCCGATGAATACTGACCCTAAACCTTATAACCAGTTTTCTACGTACAAAATTTTAAGGCGTTTTAAGAAGACATTAAAGTACTTTCATCGTACTTCAATGCAACGTGAGAACTGATAAAACTAAAATTATACAGAAAACAGGTGACCCTTGAGAATTGATATATTCATAAATTGTAATAATTTGTTAAAATAAAATTGCATCAAAGGAAACATATAAATGTACCAATCCCCAAAATTCGCCTAAATAAAAACACCCTGCTGTATAAGACACCCGAATTATATATAAAAGTTAACCAATTAATGGTGTTACATATCAAAAGCCAACAAATATGAGTTATTGTTCAATAGCTATAAAACAAATGAGTTAATAGTAATAAAGTGCCACCATTAAGTAATAACACTAGAACCTGTGGTAGAAAAGAATAAACATTATTCATGATCAACCAGGGTTAAATTTTTCTTAGCTTTTGTTGTACGGCAACCATTAACTTTGGTGGCAAATCTCAATGAATTAAGTGTCTCGCTGAACGCTTCATCCAGTTGGTTTATGTTGACCAACATAAGAGTTTTAGAGTTGCCCCCAAGGCTTGGCATTAGCAAATGTGTTAATTTCGAGTTCCTATAAGGTATATGAGATTGGTTAGTTTGCAACGATATAATCACTTTTGATAATTCTGACAGTGATCTATTAATGTGTTTAGTTTCATCCATCCTCTGGGTAGTCTTGCCACTTTCGGAACCAGCCAAGTCAACCAAGTTCAGGTTGCTTGTGAATTTTTCTTTACGTTTTTCATTGATCGCAGATATTTTGATCTGTGTAACAGAGTGTGATCTGGAACTTCTCTCATTATTAATCGTTGCCGCAGTCTGTCTGTTTCTTTGAGCAAATATCAATAACTTAATAAAATCTTGTGCACTTCTTACTTCCTCCTCCTTAAGGTTTGATACATAGACATCATTGCCTTTAGAATTAACCATTTTTATTTCATGTTGCACTTGATCCTTGCTTGATGTCAATAAGTCATATATTGTCTCATTATAAATCTCCATAAAAGAAGCTCTCAATGTCAAAATCCATCCCATTCTCTTTAGAACATCCATGCAACTAAATATCATTTCTATTGCTCTAGGAATGATACCATACTCCTCCCTGCCATATCCACCCTCCATGGTATATGTCTTACCAGAACCAGTCTGGCCATATGCAAAAATGCATACATTATAACCATCTAGTGCTGATTGAATCATAGGTGACACTTCAGCAAAAACATCATCCTGAGAGATGTGTGGCGTAAATATACCATCAAATGTAAAGGACTGTTGTTGTTTTCCTTTCCGTGATGACATAGAGTTCGAATTGAGTTCAATCTTTTCCACCTCAATAGAACAGCCATCTAATACTGACAAATTATACACAGTTTTACTTGCCTCAGACTCTAATGTAGGCCGGATTCTGCAGTAAACCCTTATATTTCCTTTCAAATCTTGTACAGTGTTCCTGAGAGTCCTTTGTTCCATATACATTGTTGAAACTAAATTTTGTGAAAATTCAATGTCATTTTTAAATTTAGCAATCACTTCCTGTGCCTCCTTATATTCTAGTTGTAATCTGTCATGATCAATAGAAACTTTCTTAAGATGTTCTGACAATACTCGCAGGGCTTCAGCTTCCTCTTTCAAAGAAACATGACGTCTGTTCAGTTCTTGGAAATCAGACTGTAAATTATCAAACTCAGCAGATTTTTTCTTAAAACTCTCACTGATCTCTCTTAATATTGCATTTTGCCGCTGAGTATCCTCAAGTTCATTTTTTAAAGTCACATTCTCAGACTTCACCTTATTTTTCTCCATTCTTTCATCATTAAGGTCAGTCAATGTACTGCTTAGTTTTTCTTTCAAAGTGTCTCTCTCCAATGTAGTAGACACCACTTCATCTTTTATAGTGTCATACTTACATGATAATTCATCATGCTCCTCTTTAAGCGTCCCATAATCATCTTTTATAACTTTATGTTTTTCTAACAAGTTATTGAATCTTGCTTTATAATCATAGGGTGCAATTTTCGGTGCTACAGTTTGTTTCCGTTCAACTTTTGTTATCTTTGCTGGGGCAGGGACACTATTAGCCTTTTTTACCCGCAGAGCGGGAACTGTTGTAGAGGTTGTAGGGATATTTCTTATAGGCCTTGTGTGGTTAAGTAGCAAATTCTTTTTATCTGCATCTGTTAAATTGCTAGCTGCCTTATTTAATGTCAGGGAGCGGCTATTGAAGGAACCTGGTAAGTTCTCTTTTTTCGAAATCGGTAATTTTGGAATTCGTGACATCGTAATTCTGCAATATTAAAATATTTAATTCAAAGAAAGCTATGCAATAGCAGGTAGAACTGTTGAATGAAAAAGGAACACGAAAAATGTGTTAAATAGACCTCTAACGTCAAAGTTAAAACTTAGCTTTACTCACCTTATAATTATGTGTTCACACTAAAAATAAATATTACACGATACAGTTCAATACTACTATTTATGCATCCTATTTTACTTATGGGATTAGCATTAAAACAGCAATAAACCACACCGATATGCCACTACAACACGTACCGAGGCGTTCTCGGTGTCGACGGTTGACAGTTCGAGAAACGGTTTGTTGATAATTCAAATTTGAAAAAGCGTTCGATTTTAGTGTAGCCACTAAAAAAATATAAAAAATAAAATTACATATCTATTTATTTGTAGTTTACATTATTAATTTATTTTACTAAATTAATGCTATTTTATTAAAAATTCTCACACTTCTACGTACATATCATGCTAATATTTAAATTGTAACTATAAAAATTTGAGAAACATATTACATTCTACATCTTTTTATATTTAACTATTTATAATTGTATTTATTGTGTATTACGTACTCCTAATTTCAATGAAAATAAATCTACCAGTATTTACATTATTACCAGCTCGAAGTAGATGTGTTATACAAAAGAGAAAAAAATACATATTGCGCAACTCAATTCGGCTAAAAACGAACACGCCCGAACAACAAACTGCAGCGATCCGAACGCATCTATCAAAAATATTCCCCCAGTGTGCTTGTCAAATGCTCGCTGTCGTCGTGATTCTTGGTGCGCCGATTGTTGTTCCGACTGTGCTTTGTCTTATGTTTATTTAAATATTATATATTTATGAATATGAATGTACTTTTATGTCATGTACAAGTATTATCAATATTTGTATAACATTGGAAGTGTTGTGTCTATTAAGTTTTGTATTTATTATTCAGTTATCTCTATTGACAAAATGGCCTTGTGCAATTCGCTAATGAGAACCCTGTGGCGGCAAATTTAATTTCTTTTGTGCATTTATGATGTAAAACAAATGTTAAAGTAAAATATATTTTAAACGTTATGGGTAGTTCGGAAGAAACTGTTGTGCTTGCAGGAGATAAAGAAAATAATTCTGAGATTAAAAATGTGGACGAGTTTATTTTGGAAAAAGAGACTATATCGGACTCAGCAGGAGACGTGTCTGAGAATGAAGTGTTTGAGGTTGATACTCCAAGTGGCCAAGATGTGAGTGATTCAAAAGAAATTGATTTATTAGCAACAGCTATTGCAAAAAAAGGAAAACGAAAGGGTCGTAATAATAAAAAGAGTCATCCGCCGGTAAAAGAAGTGGTAGAACGTAATACAATACGAAGAGTTCATTATGCAGGTATGAAATTCAAGCAAGGTAGGAAAAGAATCCAAACAGTTTCCAGCATTTCTAAATTCTTTCTTCCGCATAATAGGCCGAGGAAAGACACATTCATACCTCCCACAAAATTTCTTTTAGGAGGTAATATATCTGATCCATTGAATTTGAATAGTTTACAAGATGAAGATATAAATCGTGCTATGAATGCAATAACACCTCAGTCATCTCCATTACCAACTCCTCCTAGGCACAAAGCTAAGATTGATGTTATTATACCACCAAATATAAGAGATCCTCTTAATTTGATGGAGCCACTAGACAATGAGGAGTATGAGAAACGCCTTGAAATGCAACAAAAGAAAAGAAAACGACCAAAGTTAAGGCGAAAAACAACTGAAACTATTACAGTTCCTCAAGACATTGAGTGTAACGTAACATCCATAGAAGAGGCACCTGATGAAAGAAAAGAGGTGTTAGTCTCCAGCACACGGAAGAGATCTTGCAGTGACAGTGAAAACACTGGACAGAAGTGTAAAGATGGCAAGAAATTGCGCCGTATGGACTCCCTTGATAAGATTGTGAGCCCAGTAGTGCCACAGCCAGGTGCCTGGATGAGGGCTAGAGCACCACCTAGATCAGTGGCTCCTGAAAGACCAGCATCACCTCGTCCAAAACAAAGTGAAGGTGAAGCCAAGCTGCCTACATTTCATCCTAAGAATTCGAGATACCAGTATGGCAACTATGATAGGTTAGTATAATTAAATGCAAACTGTAAATATAGATACAGATGACTTGGAGTAGTACTATATACTACTTTCAATTATAACATGTGCATCCTGTATCCTGTTAATCTGGACAGAACACATTTGTCTTTCAAGTCAGTATAGTGGAGGTGCCTATTGCCTCTTGTCCATACACATAAATGCTATCTAACTTGAGATCATGCTAACCCACTAAAAAAAGGTTTACAGTTGTCCTATTTAAAATACCTTGTCTAATTGCTTATAATCTTTATGAAATAGTATGTATTTTTTCCATTTAGTTAAATATTTTTGGATTTAGTTTTACTTAGATGAAATACCACTTAAGCTTCTTTATGATATATTTTAAAATTTCAGATACTATGGTTACCGTAATTTGAATGCCATGATGGATATACGTCTTCAAGTATTTGAGATGAATCAACACCTGTTTCAAAATAAGGATGTTCTTGATATAGGATGTAACGTGGGCCATATATCTATTGCTATTGCACATAGATACGGAGCTCGCTCTGTTGTTGGAGTTGATATTGATCCAGTCCTCATTGGTTAGTATTTTAAAATAATATAGCTTTTTGATGAATATTGCAATATTATGAAATATTGTGCAAATATGTGTTGTTGTAATTTTTAATGTTGATGCTTTTAGGTTATTCAAATAGGTCAGCTTTCTTCTATCTTTTATCGGAACATTGTCAATCATTCTTTATTTTTTGTTTTATATAAATTGAAATTTGACAGGTCGCGCAAAGAAGTCACTCAACACATATGTGCCTGTACCTTTGCAGCAGAAGCATTTAGATGAAGACAGGAAAGTAGATGAATGTGATACTTGTGCAGAAGATAAATGTGATGATTGTGTACCAGAGAATGAGAAGCAAGATACAGATAAGGAAGATGGGAAAAGAAGTGGAAAAAAACTTAAGAAACCCAAGAAGAATAGGAAGGCAGTGGGGAAGCAAGAAATGCGATGTTTCTTTCCAAATTCCTTTTCTATGTTGTATGGGCCACTTGCAGCTTCCACATCTGTTACAACACCAGAGATTTCTCAACCTACATTTCCTTATAATGTCACTTTTAAACAGGTAGGTAGATGAGATTTCCACAGAAATAAAATAGATATTTACTGTCTCATAAAATTATTTAAGTTTTGGTGACGTCTTAACGTTAGGCTTGAAATAGAAAAAAATAAAATTCTAATGTAATTCTATAAATGTTTCAGGGTAACTATGTACCCAGAGAGGAAATTGCAGTTGGCTGTGGACCAGAAAATGCTCAGTTTGATCTAATACTTTGCCTCTCCACAACAAAATGGATGCACCTGAATTGGGGTGACGCAGGCCTGAAGAGGGCGTTCCGGAAAATGTTTGCTGATCTAAGGCCAGGTGGAAAATTGGTATTGGAAGCACAGAACTGGGCTAGCTATAGGAAGAAAAAACGTTTGACGGTAATTATTTTAATAATTTTCTAAATTATACTTTATTATGTTTTCCCCAACAGCTGAAAAATAAGAAAATTAATGACATTTCTTTTATTAATTTTTTGTTTGTTCCTGTAGTTTTTTTCTTAATTAATATATGTTTGTGTCTTTTGGGTTCCAGCCCACCATATATGAGAACTTCAACTCTATTGAACTGTTCCCGAACAAGTTTCGTGACTATCTCCTGTCTCCTGAGGTGGGATTTAGCAAGTGCTGCAATCTCGGCGTCCCGCAGCACACCAGCAAGGGATTTCGTAGACCTATCCAGTTATACATCAAAGGTGATTTCACTCCGAGCAAGGCGCGGTGGTCTGATGCTTACGCACCATCTTCTCATCACAAGCCTGAGGTGGAGCCCCCAGTGAGGACAGTATATGCGCCAGTGGAGCCAGCCTACCGCCCCAGCGACGACGCTCCATCGTGTGGCGCAGCCACACCGTATTCCCCTAATTTGGAGATGTCAACTGATGATTCTCCTTTCTATAACCCGCGTAGCGACTCTTATACGCCGTCGTATGCGCCACCGCGGCCTACAGTGTACGCCACACTTCCCTCCCCATTGGTGGGGGGTGCCTCTCCCTCTCCATCGCCCGCCGCTTCTCCTGTGGCGGCGGCTTCCCCCGCGCCCGCTGCGTCTCCTGTACCGGAGCCTCTCACTGCGAGAGTATATCCCGCCTTCTCGCCATGCAGGCATGAGGATTGAACTGTGTTCATTGCTAGCACAATTAATTGTTTAACGAAAATTGTGTCAAAATGTCTCATAATCACGTTTTAATACTAAATTTATATCATTTTCATAGAAATTGATGTTTTATATAGGCAGTTATAGTTGGTTATTTATACAAGTGATTACGCACATGAACATTTCGTATTATCGAAAATTGTATATAGGTTATGAATATTGTGTACGATTATTTATATCTAAGCCGAAGTTATTTTATAAGATTATACTCCAATGTGATTCCAATTGTAATTTGTTTTATTTCGTGTTTTTTTAGTAAGTGTTTGATACGTAGAATGTAGTTATATAATATAGGTATATTTATTATATTGCAAAACTAAACACATACATTCCTACATTGAAAGAAAAAACACATCTCTCCGCATCTGTGGAATGCACAAACGATAACAAGTCTTTATACGAGTATTCTGATTTGCAGTTATCTTCTAAACTTCAAATTACTACATATAATACTGATTAACTTTATTAATTATTACTATCGTTAAAGTTTTTTTTTTTATCTGAAACAATGATTAATACAATTTAAATAATTGAATTTTGACAACCTTAGTGAATCTTTGTAAATTCATCCTCAAAACTTATAAATATGAGCTATACTATAAACTCAATGTCAATAATTCTATTTTGAGTATGGCATTAAAATATTTCTAGGAATTAAATATAATTAAATTAATAATAAAGTTAAATAAAATTAAAAACAATAAATTTAGAATACTGATTTAATATTTAAATGCGTTTATGTAAGTTGTGTAATTTTACATTAATTGTTTGCTTCACCGAACCTTTCATCAAAACTTGAATTGAATGCACCAATATCATGCTCACATATAAAAAAACATATTGATCCGCAAAACATATCATTTAGACCACCATTGAAAAACATTGATCCACAAAATTCATGGTCCCTTCCGTCAGGTTGACCACCACCCCAATGAGTGTATCCACTTTCTTCGAGAGGGGTGCCTAAAAATTGTTAAACAAATTTTAAAATGTTTTAATGCATATTTACCTTTAATAATATATAATGTATTTGAATATCAGAACTAAACAAATATATAACATTGCTGAAGGCTGTATGAGCAACGAATGCTTCGCCTTTAAAGAAAATAACGATTCAAGTTTTTCTTTTTCAAATACTTGCCATAAACCGTCGTATATCCTTCACCCAATTGATTATGGAAACCAAGGTGTACAGCACCAGATAAATAATGTCCTTTAAATCTATCCTTAGGAGCTTCTTTTGTCATCTTAACGAGATAATCAGCTTCTTTTTGGCTGTTAATGACAGCAAGGTATGATTGCTCAGCTAAACATATAGCATGTGCGCTTGTCCAATTCATTGGTCTGAGATGGAATTTGTAGCATTTACCAAGATCACCATTATACATGTAGCCTATGAATAAAGCCTTTGTTAACCTTATAATTTGTTAATTAGTAAACTATAGCCTATAAAACGTATGTAGAAAACATATACGCATTTGGTAGTTCCAAGTCATGTTATACACAGGTGTGTTTTGCTTGATTTTTATTTGATATTTGTATTTTAATAGTAGAGAAATTGTAGCATAAACCAATAACAATGCGGGTTAGATACTAATGTACATCATGTTAGATTTTAGGTGTATAATTTATTGAAAATCTTTTTATAAATTATAAATAAACAATAAACGTAGACACCTAAGCATGATAACTGTAAAGGTTTACAAATGATATATTACGCAATAGAATTACGCAAAGATCTTACTAGGATCTGCCATATCACATAAAGCGTTCCATTCCACAGAAGCCAAATTCTTTTTACATATAAACGGTATTTTCTCTTTGCAATCTTTGTCATTCATTTTACCGGCTTTTGTAAAAATAACACAATCCTCATTGTCGTTTACATTATTTGGTTCCCCATTTTCCCAATCCGCATATGTTTCTTCGATTTGTTTTCCTGAAATTACGAACTTACATAAATATTTATAAATATGTTATATTTGCATTCATTTATTTATTTATGTATTTTTATAAGTTCCATTGTGTACATACATATCGTTTACGTACTACTCTATGAACAAAAACAAAGCAAAACTTTCGCGTAGATTTCATTGTGACATGTGTTCTCTCGTATAATTAACACGATGTCTTTATCAAATAATTGAAACGATATTGTGCGCCTTCTATAGGTAATTGAATTAATTAGATACCAATCTGCAACTATATTTTACTACATATTATATATTTATGTATATGTTCGATTAACATTTGCAATTAACTAAATAATTCGCGTACCTAAGTGGAGCAAAATTAATTATCAGCGCATATGGGAATCGGGATCATTAATATTGGATAAACAGTAAAGAGGTTGAGATCATAATTTAACTTATCTTTATCCTCACCTGTTATTGTTTCAAAATCACCTTCAGAAATAATATCACTAATTCCAATCCAAACATAATTAAAATTATTTACTTTGCTGCTAATTAACTCGGTTGCATATTGGGCCTCGGCTTGAGTGTCCGGGAAAAACAACGAGGCACTTTCTCTGTGGCATCTTTGCTTAGCATCAGCCCAGCTTCGGCTAACTGTGTGAACTTTGTAGAAACTCGCAAAATCGCCGTTATAAGTATAATCACGTCTGAAGAAGTGCAGTTCGCCAAGCACTAGAAGTATACGCAATAAGGTGTTTATTTATGTCACATCTTTTCCTCGTATATCTATATAGATATGCCGTTATTATTAAACTTGTATGATTCCTCCTTTTAGTCGTCGGAGATATTTATCAACCCGAGAGTTTGAGACAAACAAATAAACTTTATCGTGTATAATATTGAATATTCATAAATATATAATATTGTAGATTTATTAAATATTGTAAGACTATACTTACCTACATACAAATAATAAAATTGTGGTAAACGAGACATTTTAAGCCACGTCCTACATTAAAATTTTTGGAAAACTTTACATATCTTATTTATTTGTTTTTAACAGGAATTCATGCTTAATTAATGCTATGTTAAATACGATAACATACCCTGTTCCTTGAGAAATACACATAGAACTATTGAAATAATAAGTAACATTATTTTCCTTAATTTATTATCAATAAACAGAAACAAGTGCCTCGAACCACGCCACAAGCGCAACTGGTTTTTGTAAATCACATCTCTATATTATCTGCATATTGCTAAAAATTAAACAATTTTTCCGAGTGAAGATTCCAAATAATTGTTTCTAAATAATAAATACATGGACAGTACATTTTATTGAGTCCGTTATTATAAAATATGAATCCACCAAAATTATGTGTCAAATTATCTATCTGCCTGAATCCACTACCTTTTAAGAAAGCTTGAAAATGTAAAAGTGATTTCGTTTAAGTTCCAATCGATTATATTAAATTAAAAAGTAAATCTTAAATGTAATAAATATAATATTGTAATAGAAAATTACACTTATTATTTATTGTATTATTAATTATAACATAATATAATTTTGGTTTGGCGGCTTCATAGACTTGTTCTTTATCTTTAATTTTTTTTAAAAAAAACTAGAATTTTGGCGGGATTCCGTAGATTAATGTTGATCTTGAATTATTTTTAATTAATTATAATGGTGGATTACTAATCTTTATATATTCGGGAATGTGCATAAGAGTATGAAAATGCAATCTAAATATAAAAATATCAACAAAAATTTTGGTATATCGTGATATAGTATATATTTCTATAAAATATATACCTGCTAATAAGATTATTTACTAAAAATCAAATTCCGTCAATAGAATTTTGTTTTTAATTTATTATGGTAAACGTAATCAAATAAGATGTTGAATTTTATTTAGAATAGACACAGAAGAATAAAACAATTACTTAGGATAAACCTTCGTGACTTTTGATGTAGCTGTTATCTTTTATAAGTATGCGGGTATTTAAAGGGTCATATAAAAGATTAAACCCTACTGGAGAGTTAATAGTCCGTACGCACACAGAATATAACGAACAATTACGCCTCCTAGTAATTCTCAATTCTACTGTAGGTAAATGTAGATTCATAAATTCTTCAAATTAATAATAACATTTTGCCGAATTACTAGCAATACGACGATATTTAGATTTTTTAATTAATTTTTAATTATATATTACCAAAAACGGTTATAATAAGTCTCGTATTTATTGTGTTACACGTGTTATGTGTGGGTTCGTCGCAAGTGTGATATCTCTAGTTATAAAAAATGACTAATAATTTCTATAAAAGTCTTTAAATATTTTTGTTACAAAGAAGTAAATGATATATGTCAAATATTAAATATCAGTAATTCAATATTGACACATGTTTTACACACAACAAATAGCTTTTTTTGCTTTATTGTTAGTTCAACCATTGTTTGTTGTAAACAAAATTGTGATGGTTTACTTATTGTAGAGCTTGATATGATTTACAGCCCACTCAATCTGAAATCTATACCTCTAACATAGTAAGCGTGGGCGAATCTTGAGGCAAGTGTTATTCTTGAGCGAAAACACACGATGTGACATTATACATATATCATCAAAATGATTAAATTAAAACCATTACTACTTCGCAATATAATTGGAGTATTGACAATGCAAATTATGCTACTAAAATTAACAGAATTATCTAACAGTAGAAGTTTAAGGATGTACATATGCATGAATAAAGACACAATTATTGGTCATTTAGCTGTTTGAAAACGGGGACATTCACGGGGTGTTTCATTGAGCACAAAACATTATATGTACTAAAATATCTTATAAAAATTTAATATAACTAAATACCTAATAATATAATCTATTAATAAATGTAATCGCTTTTATAAATAACCTATAAATATATTTATTTCTTAGAAAAACACGCCTTCATAGCTTCTATATAAAATATAGCAAAAATTTATTTCTATATTTAATGAAGTATAGGTTTATTAATAAGAGTAGTAGGTAGCCCTCAGTCCTGGAATAGTACCTAATTACCTTTTGGTATTAGGTTGTACAAACGCATCTTTTCAAGCCGGCATTGCGAAGGCGACTCCTATCTGCAGACATTTCTCGGCGGTAGCTATCGTCTCCACTTATGGACAGAACGTAACAAGGAACAAGGCCAATAGAATTATGTAAATACATTTTTTAATGTTTAGGCTTTTCTTACATTGTTTGCTTAATTTTATGATACCATTATTCGTTTCGTAATCTCTTTCAGATAAAATTTTGCTAATGTCTATTCAGGCTTTAGGATTCTCACGCAACTTGCATGTGACATTTTCCCTTGACTTTATGAACCCAACTTTATAAAAATTTGCAAAACCTTCGTTATACGAGGAAGTATATCACGTTCTAAAATACAGATCCGTTGCTTCTTCAACTCAACAATAGTAACTCGCATAGTCTTTTAATTTAGTCAAAACAAGTTAAGCTTCATTAAATTTGTCCAATCCAATGTCATGAGCGTGTTATATTTATTTCGGTTAGTAAACCACAATGATAACTCGGTATTTCCCTGTTTATGAATAATAACAATCAATAATATACAAGGACAGTGATAACATGTATTCTCGCAAACATTTTTTAACTACAGAATTAAAATAAAATTTATCTAAAATAGTTTACGATAGTTAATTAGGTCATTAATTTATCTTTACGACCTTCCTACGTATGCAAATACCTACTCGATCGTCTATTTTAACTTTTTCTAACTTTTTTAAACTAATTTTCACAAGTAGGTACTGTTCATATTATGTAGTGTAGAATTGGTTCGAAAGGATGTCGAAGCAAACAAAATGCTGTTTCAAAACAAAACAAGTGTACTGTTGTCCCTGTCGCACAAGTGTCGTAACCCATATGAGCGCATAGTCAGAAAGAAGAACGGTTGTTCACTGCGATTTAAATTATTTCACAATCTTTTTATAGCGAGGAACATTATATCATTTAATTATAAGTAAACATTATGGCGTGCCAGTGGGTGTTACAACTATTTCGAGACTTCTAATATTACATTGCGTTACAGCCATTCTTATTTACTTGGATGATATTCACGTAATATAAACATTTCTACCTTAATATTAGTATAGATAAACGTGGAAACCTCTGGGACGGAAATGAGCTTTTCATGATAGCTCTAATGGCGTATTCAGATGCCAATTAAGATAAATTTTGTCCTGCCACCTGTGATTTGCTAATATCTTATTTGTTTAGTTTGTATTTTAAGTAAATATTAACGTCGTTGGTTATGGTTTTGTGATAAATAAAATTGTTTTGTTTTATTAGAATTAGTTTCTATTTTCCTAATTTGGGCTTTTATTGTTTTTTAATCATTTCTTTGGTATTATTGTTTTTTAATACGGTGCATTTTATAGCCCTTCTTCTTTTTTAGAAGTAGAATAGTGGAATTGATGTCTACATCAAAATGTCTGCTACAACGTTGTGTAAGTCTGATCGATGGGGGTTCGTTGTCACGCCCGATAAGGTGATACAACCTTTTTTGCTTTCCTTTCGAGGTAGAACAAGGTTTTATCAGCTGACTTCACTTTTTCTGGGATTTAATATATTAATATATTTCCTTTCTGCCCTGGGATATATAAAATTAATTCGCACAGCTTGGTCTTAATTCGTTATTTAAAAGAAATATACAAAATTTAATTAAGCGGGCTTTAAGTTCTAAATTAATATTTCATATATAGAATATAAAATAAAAGAAGGTTGTGAGTTTGTGGTAAATGCTTCAATGTCATGATCCAAATTGTATTGTCACGAACATAGTTGACCTACTAACAAATACATATAGGCATAGGCACATACACACACAGCCCCGCATGGGACTGGGACACCCTGTGCTAAGAGAACACCCAGACATATAACACCCAGATCCGAAATATTTTATTTATTTCCCGGATCCTATTAACATGCGATCTACAAAATCGCAATTTTAAAGGAGAGCGATTTATTGTGCATATCACAGAAACCATTCAGAAAATATTAATTTTTTTTCATGAGATGGAGAATTATATTTTGAAGCTATTTCAACAACAAAAAAATCCAAAATGTTAGTTTCAACTATATACACATAAAAATAGAATCCGGCGGTTTACTAATGTCATATTTATAATGTACCTATTAATAAATATTTCGATCGGAAATTGAACCTGTGACCTCTGTAAAGTTTGGTGCACTAACCACTGCGGAGATGAGCTTTTTATTATCATCATCAAATATATCAAATTTTTACTTTCTAAATCATGGACCGAACTCTAGCTTAACTGGCTTAACATTAGCCGGACTGAGGCATGTGACTACTTTAAAAAAACTGGATAAAAGAATAAAATCTTTAAAACACCTAAATAATACTCAACATAGACACTGTAATTAGTAATTATAATTAAATCCAATTGTAAGAATCCGTTGTTGGCAAAAATACCTCAAATTCAATTAGTAAAGTTAGCAAATTTTTAATTCAATTAAGTATGGTAAATGGTTTCGTCACAAGAAATTTTGTGGCGACTGAAATCAATCTGCGGCAGAAACCATAGCTTTTGACATTTAATAAGTATTTGGATAGACTTAATTGCGTCTGTGTTACGCCACCAGGTTTCATTTTACGCCCCAGTTAAGTATTCTTTGATCGTTGATTTTACCTCACCCAGCGTTTTACATAGTACCTAATTACAATTTATGCGATAAAGTCATGCGCGAAGAAAACCCAATACAACATGATTTTCTTTAGTTGAATTTTGTATGTTGTTTTTCTTTCAATATAAAATTAATCTTAAATGGCACTTACACATTTTTCTTTAGTAACCGTAATGTACAAAGTGAATCTGAAGTTGTTTTAAACTAAAAATAAACAACTTGAACGAGCTTACATTATAAAAATAAAGTTTACTAGAGTCTAATACAAACGCTGATTTGATTCTTATTTAAGTTTATTACTGGATAATAAAATATTTAGTAGATAATAGTATATTCCCTTAAATATTTATACTTCGCTAATTAGCGTCGTGTATATTACACTCAACTGTGTAAGTAAGTTATTTATTTTGAAAGTAATTGTTCTCTAAAGATTTGAAACATATTATAAAGTAAAAGCTTAATGCTAAACAGTTTAGGTATAACGTGTATCTGCAGTCCGGCATAGCGACATTGTAGCAGCTATCATCTCTACGCATAGATCTTACACTCTACGCACTTTTGCTCAACATCAGGCCCATAGAAAGGTAATAAAACTTGAAAATAAAAATGCAGTTAATAAATTGTCGGTAGAATTAAATTTAAAAAATTGTGTGAAAATATTTAATTTCGCAGTAAGTACGCTGTAAATTAAGGTCGAAGCGTATGTTTTCCATTTGGAAATTCTCTTGAAAATCATCTGACGAATTTGACTTCTTCATCTCCAAGTATTACATGAATAATCGGCATGTGGGCAGTTATTTTCACTTACCTTTGTTTTCTTTGTTCCTAAAATGTTGACGAGTGCGTACTGTTATCCACTTGGTAACAGTTAAATATTTACACTAAAGAAAGAAATTTTATGAAAAAAATACATTTTTTTAACAATATATATTAATCCAAACCAATTTTTCTTTAAGCAATCAATCGGTTATGTTTCTATGCAAATTGAAATCAAACAAAACGATTTGGTTTTATTTTTCACTCAATATTTAATTGATAACCGAGAATATAAATCGGAGGTTTTTCTTTATTAATATGCAAAATAATCATTCGTCATCATTAATAATATGTAATATCTAAGTATTTATTAAAAACAAACGCAATCTTATATAATTATTCAAATTAATATATTACTTGATTATTGATATACCTACATGAAGTATGTATAAGTAGGTACGCAATACAAAGGGTGAATTACAGAAAAACATTATTCAGTGTTACTTTTGGAATTGAACATCATTATCGTGTGTGGTCACCCGTATGATATCCATTGACACGGACGTAGACTGATGAAGGACTGACGACAGACAGGCATAATAAACAAAATGCCGGACTGAATCCTCAGTCGTTTTACTACATTCATTTCAAGTACATTTCTGTAATTATAAAAACGTATTTAATATAAATTATATTTTCTTCACATTTTATAATACATCTATCCTTATTTCACCTATATGTTTTTGGTAACGAGTACGACAACGTTACGACGGATTTTTACATTTAGTTTCTGTTCTCCTTTATTTTCGAAGGTCAGCCGTTAGTATTCAGGAGGTTTTTTCATTGTCCAGTGCGAGCCGAAACAATTGTTCGACAGAGATGGATGACTCCCGTCGACTCCGGCATATCAATCAATAATTCATTAACTACTCTTAATTTTCATATTTTAATTCTAAAACATAAGCTTTTAAGTAAATGAATTCATAATACTTGGGACCAGTTCTTTAACTCCAAGTTTAGTTTTCAAATACATTTTCAATCTCAGAGAAAACCGCATGTAAATCGATTTAATGTAACTATTTGACAAGGGTCGGACTAAGCACGATAGGTATTATTCCACTATTGTAAGAAATATATGCATATTTTATTTTATAAGTTCATATGTTAGTAGAAATTTCTAGTAATCCCTGGAATAGGAGTAACATTATCACGTTTCCAGTTCTGCAGGAATTTATAGATATAATGGATCCTTTTTCATTACCATATAACTTGATATACCTATTTAGTAAACAATTTTAATTTATTTAAAACAATTTATAGGTTTTACTAATTAGTCTTTAACATCTTTTTAAGTAACAAATAAAAACGCGTTGATAAGCCACATAAAATCTTTTAAAATTAGTTGAAGCATGTTCGCAAATAGTCTCATACATTATTAAGTTTGCTTTAATGGATTCAATTCAGTTATTGGAGCATATTATTATTTTATAGAAGAACAAATAAAGTCAAAAACTAATAAAGCGCGTATGTAATATTTATGTTATTTTTCTGTACAAAATAATGTACCATCCATTTGTTATCTTTTCACGTGTAAGAAAACGTATACAGGGTTTTGTTACGAGATACGATACATTAGTTGAATGTTGTTATTGAAATATGAACTCAGGGGTCGGAGAAACGTTTTCCAAAAGGTAAATTAATATCTAATACTTAAGATAACTACAGTGTGTGTAGTGCTTCTGCGAATTGTCGGATTCGACCTTTTTGATCTTGAATAATGTAAATTTAATATCAGCAATAACATATTGTTGAAATAAATCTAATTAAATCAACATTTTAAACCTTTTTTGTTCTACATCATACATATGTAAAATAAAGATATTTAATAAAAATAAAAGAATATAAAGTAATTTAAAATTAGCAAGGTGCATTTTTTTGACACTGAACGAATGTTTTTGAATGTTAGTTAACTTTTCTCTTTTACGTGAAGAGATTTAACTTTTCCATTATGTTTTTACGATATTAATTGTAGCTCGACCACGATCAAGTTGTTTTGTAAAAAAAAAATATTTATATAATATATAATAATAAATTCAAAATTAGTTTTTTTTTTTACCTATTTATCCATTTCTAACTTGCCACCTGTTTCAGATTTTATTGGACGTAATGTTCATACGATGCTATCAAGAAAGACCTAATACGTGAGTCGAATCCAACAAAAACATTCCTAAAGCGCAGCCTTTTTTATCGAGTTATCAAAACTACAATTTATATCGTGGCTAACATTAATGCAAAACATTTGAAATCTGTATTGAATCTGTCACATTATTTATTCTAATGTTACATATTTTTTATAGTTAATATTACATATTATGCTTCTTCCTGTAGAAGATTAAGTGGTCAATATTTTTGAATATTTAATTTAGTTCGTATAAAAATGCATTTATAACGGATACGCTTTCCCGTGTAATTAGTATTGGGTGCTGAGCTTTTTGCAATCGTTGAATTGACTATATTAACCGAAAATTGGTAGAAACGAGGATCCTTTATAAATTCGAAAATAGATAAACTTCGGACGTTCATCATCTATATTATATATACCTATAGATAAGTGTTGGGTGCCTCGACTAAACTAAGATAGTAGAGAGACGTAAGCCATGAATAAAAATGAATGCTTGACAATATCCATTTCAGTATATCTAAATGAAATGTCTGTGAATCTTGTTCAATTAGGTTTAAATTGTTTGTGTCTGGATTCAATCAAAGGAAATAAACAATTGGGTATTTGAATTTTTTTTTTTTTGTGATAAATGGAAATATCATATATAAGTTTTATAACAAAACTATTTTTATTTTATTTTTTTTTGCAATAATTCAAAAGTTATTTTAAAATGAAAATTAATTTTGAATCCGATACCGAAGACACGCCGACAACTCCCGAATACACCCGACCACGTGTGACGTCATAATGTTAGTTTTCACTCATTACAGTTGATACAGACATAATAAGTATTTTGAAATATTCAATTCTGTTGTCATTGTTGAATACATAAGTTTGTATTGAAATGTCGAATCTCAAAAGTTATCGTTCTTGTTTTGTACCATTATGTAGGAACACAACAAAAACAACTCCTGACAAAATGTTTTTAAATGTTCCCCAAGATGAAAAGCGTCGAAATAAATGGTTTCAAGTAGTGCACCGTGATAATCCCAAAACAAAATCGATTTTTTTTTGTTGTGAAGATCATTTTGATGTAAGTATTTTTTAACATCATTGTTATTAATTATTATTTATGTAAATATACAAACTAAATAAGTAGAGTTAAGTCAATAAATTTTTTTAACTGGACTCCGAATCATAACCTTTAAAAGCATAGCATTAAAAAAACTTTTTATTGATAATTTAGGGTGCTAAAATAATAAATTCATGTATCTTTATCTAATGATTGGAATTCAATTTGATATAATTTTAATTTTACGTTTTAGGTTATGTATTTGACTAGAGTAAAATTTAATTTTATGTTATTATGTTATAATGGTTTGCCTTTATAAATCCTTTATCACACATAGCTAATTAAAATCAACTAACAACTCGTTTTTTAGCAATACAATTTCAATATTATTGTCTAGTCATGTGTAACAGCCATAAACGCTGTACTGTTATTAAATAGCTATAACATTATGACGTCACAAGTATGGTGGCCAATCGGGCGCGTTTATAGTCACGTGATTTTTTTTTGAATTTTTTCAATTTTTAATTGATTATAATTAATTGAAAAAAAATGTTTTCAAGTTTTTCGCATTAAATATCAACATTAATAATAATAAAGTTTTAAAATACATAAAAAAAATCAATATTTTTTTTTTTCAAATTCCCAATTGTCAATTATATATTAATTAGTTTAGAAACCTAGCGGCTAACTATTTCTCAACCACTGTGCCGCGACACTTTTGTTTGCTACGAAATTCTAAAAATGTACCGCCAAATTTTAGATATATAATAATGTTAATATTATTAAATAATATGATTTTAAAAATTTTAAACTTATCTTTTTCTTTGTGTGCTGCCAAATTTTGAAATCGTTAAAAGTGTGCCGTAACAAAAAAAGATTGAGAAACACTGGCATACGCTTTCCGCATTGCTTGTTTTAATTGCACATCATAAACAAACACGTAGTGCAACAATGGGGTGTCTAAACTAACCTAAGCGCCTTTGTTTTTAAAAGGCATGGCGTTTTCTTTAAGCACGTCGACCCCTCCTTTTTATATTTTCACATAATTTAATTATTAAGTACTTAAAAAATATATTTAATAATACATGAAAGGTGTAGAACAAAATGCTTAGTTTAGTCATACATTCGTTGCTGAGCATCCGTCGCAACCAAACATATTTTCTAAATTAAATCTAAATCATTGTGGTTATCTAGTGTTTGTTTTTCTTTATTTACTCATAATTTATTTCAAATGTTATCTTACTATTTTCGTAACAAAACCGTGGACCACAAACACAATACGTTAATTTATTTCGATTGTACTTGAGAGGGTGTACTTGTCTGCTCCTTAGCTTTATATTCGGCCCTAAAAGCTCTATTCCTTACCTGATTCCTTAATTCAAGTACACAATTTAATATTAAATTTGGTTTAAACATATATTCACACAAAGGCATTCAGGTATTATAAGGTAATTAAATTAAATTAAAAATAATTAAATTTTAGATTTTGTATAACTTTTACAAAGACCATTTAGTAGTTTTTAAAACATTTAACAGTACCCAAAAGTATTATATTTTTTAGAGAAAAATGTTTCCCTGGCGAATGCTTAGAGAGATAAAGTTTGTGTGCAGCAATGTCTGTTGCCTAGTGTTTAATTCCTTAAACCCTAGTCTTTTTTTATTAAGTGGTATGCATTTTTATCTAAATATAAAAAATAAATAAAGTTCAACAAATTATCAACATATAGAAATATCGCTTAATATCAAATAAAATGGGTTTCCTAAAATAGTCGTCGAATAAATGTAACACATAAAATAATTTTAAGATAACGTATTACGATCTGACGTATAGTTCAATAAAATAACAACTTTAAACAAATATGTACGTATATATATATATCATAGAATGCAACACAAATCAAAAATCGAAATCTTTATTTCGTTTAGGTTATTATTATGACTCACGATCTACGACATTTCGGAAAATCTTATGACGAGAAGAAATCACAAGAAACTCCCCAATCAAAGCCTATATAGTATATGTTAGTAGGTATAATACATTCTTGCATAGTTGCACTAGCATCACAATGAACAAGGATATACCAAGAAAATACTACTACTAACACGAAAGATAAAATTAACCACTTTCAGTCAATAGCGTATTTTTCAGTTAATTATGCCATGGAAAAGGCGTAACTAATTTAACACAACTTATTTGGAAACTTTAACGGTCCTTAATTTGCAATTTAGTTCAAAGGAAATAAATAGATTCCAATCTGTTACGACCAAATAAATTAAGTTAGTTTGAGGTGATGCAAATAGTGTGGATCAGAGATGACGAACCTTCATACATTTAAATATAATTTCATATAAAATAAAAATTGTTACCAAGGAATAATTTTCACCAAAAGTCTTCGCAGTTCTTGAAATCAATTTTTAATTGGATCAGAAGTTCAATGAAAATTCATCTGTCTCCCTTGCCCAATTGGTAGCAATTATGCACTATAAAAAACATGGTACATATATTTTTTATTTATCTCGGTGCCGTTGGTTCACCATCCCTGGTATGGACAGTTAAGCGAATTCTATTTTACTGGCTATTTTGTGTACCGACTTAAATTATGAAGGTAAAATTATACGTATAAAATAATTTTAACTTTTAGTTCTTTAATCTAAAATTTGATGAATTTTCATCCAAGTCAAGCTCATGCGGGAGTTTGAGATGCAATAAATAGATTTACCTACGTCAGTGAGTGTGACCACTTCCACAGTGTTTTATACATGCTTGCTTTCCACATGGCACTCAGCTCTTCTTTTTGGGGCGGCTGACAAAATAAATGTTATTATATAAGTATTAGTTGAATTTATATTACTTTTACGCTTTGTTTGGTATAGAGTTAATCAAGCAAACAAACGAAGAGAATATTTAGTACATAGTGCTCGCAAACAATATAGGTACTATAATTTGCACGTTTGAAGCGATAGAATAGAACCCGTGACTTTGGGATTTTGTGTTAAATTTAGTGTAAAAATTCATTAAAATTACGAATTATTTTTGTTTTCATACTGAACGCGAATGTGAAGCATAAATATAAATATTAAGGTGTTGAGCTGTTTAATATTTTCCATAAAAGGTCCCATTAATATTTTAAATTAAATTTAACTTTTTACCAGAGGTCTTTACTGATTGAAGTATTTGGGTTACAATTTTAATTAAAGAGGCATCTGCTTTTATTACCGCCATTACAAAATAAATATAACATAATTTTAATGGGATTTTGTACATCCGTCTCTTATGATTATATATTGCACACAGTATAGGCGTTAATTAAAATTAGGTTTCACTGATGTTATTATTCAAACCACGGACCTGCGTTTAAAGATTCATCGCACTGGTTAACCAAAGTATCTCTCTAGGGTTTTCCCTACTTTTACACATTAATCATTATGTTAAAAGTTTATACAAGCGTATATTAGAAAATAAATAGGTTACTTGGTAATAAATAATATAACTACGCTTCAAAAAAAACGCAAATTTCGTTAATGACTCTTGCAGAAATAAAAGGGAATACTTATTATTTTCTTTTGTAGTAATATCTTGTTGGCAACAACCCAGGGGACCTTTCCTAGCCAAGATGTGGGGTTTTAGATGACATTGTTAAGTAGACAAGTAATCCTGTAAAAGGTAGCCACCAGTAATCCGTCAGTTTTTTCGACCTACAAGGAATGAAAGACAACTCTATTTGTCGTCTATACATAAGTATATACACGATTTCAAAAAAATTTGCTAAATTGATATACAAACTTAATTGAGTTTTATTACTTTGCTACATACATATAGGTATACATTGAAATTAAAACTTTACAGCAATAATAAATATAATAATAAACAAGGATCGATTGATAAATCGTGAGAACGAACGATCAACACGCGCATCAAAACACACGTGTAGGCACATGCGCGAAATATTAATGTCGATATTTCTTTGTCTTCAAATCATTATACTAACAGTATTTATAATTAGTGCTAATTCTACAAGGAAAATAAATAGAGGAGATATAATGTATAACATATTGGATATCTAATAATATAGAATTTTATTAAACACCTTTCTGAATAGCATTTAAGTAAAGTGTTAGTTAACTACCTACGAGTGCTAAATATTACATATTATTTATGTTATATTAAAAAATGAAATAAATATAACTCATTGAGGTTCAATAAGGAAATTTGTTTTGTATTGGAAATTATATCGCTTATTTTTAAACAACATAGCCTCTTTGGAACGTTTAATAATGTTTGTTCCAAAATCTCGAAAAGGTCTTACCCGTTGTCCTTTCAATTATTTTTAGGTAAAAGATTTTAAAATGTCAAAGTTTAAACAAATTTATTTTTGTATTAAGAAACATCTTTCATCGAATAAAGCTTTCACTCTCATATTATCTTAAAATAACATGACACGTAAACCAACAAAATGTTCGTTCAGCTTCTTAAAGTTTGAGTAACTTTTCTCAGACTTATACTGCTTCGATTAAACAAACAACTGACTACACAATTTACTTACCATATCTGCTATAGGTATACGAAATGATTAATTATAAATATAATTATATAAAATAAACGATGCTGTGATAATTTATTAATAATATTGCTTGACTCGTTATCTAATTTTTGAGTTATATACCTCCGTAGATACAGTTTCTGATCTTACATAAGCAATACTTAAAAAAAAAAATCATAAAAAAAAACATAACACAATACACATGTAATCATTAAATTTAAGTAATTTTGTTCAGAAACAAAAAGTTATGTATGTGCATAAAAACAGCCTTCAGTTAAGTATGATATTGCATTACCACTGTGCATGAAAAAATATGCACCCAATCTTATTCATTAAAATTTGATAAAAAGGCAGATTTTTCCTTCGACTTGCTTAGAAATGATAGCGACCAGAAGTGAACAATCAATGATAGTTTGCAAAAACGGAAATCTACGCAAGAGAAGCGGAATTTTCCAATTTCCCGTCTTCTCTAAATAGACCACCATTTTCTGATATTTTAAATTAGGTATATATCTTTTTTTGTAATCTCATACTAATTTATGAAATCAAAATTGGTTTACCATTTATTGATCGTAATTTAAACTGAAATCGTATTTATATCAATATACAGACATAAAATAAATTAGGTAATGTTACGATTGAATATTTATTGCCTAAAATTGAATCGGTCCAGTTTTACTCACCCGCAAATTTACATTCGAACCACACGAGGTACTAAAACGCGAGAATGATTATTGAAATTGCGTTGGATACCGATTAATCCTATACATTTATTGAAGACAATAATGAAATTGTGTAAATTTAACTTTGCCACTTTTTCGCCCAGAATAACAAACACTATGAGTCCATTTATTTCTGCCAAGTTGCTGACAAATGTTATTATGAAACTTTTCTTGTCTATTAAAGGAAAGTTTTATTATTTCTCTTACACGGAGTAATAATGTAACATGTACTACATCTACAGCATCTACATCTATTGTTGTGAACATTTGCGAATTAGGAAAGTGTAATTGATTTAAAATACTTACTTTCTCGTTGGAATTAAATAATAAAAATGTTTGCCAGTAACCTCAGATATTTCTAGGGAATTAATAGCCTGCATATATTATATGTGTATATCACACATGATACTTGTAATGTATGAAACTGTGAGATGCTCGCAACAGTGTTCATAGAGTCATAATGTACGTACAATAAGCATCTTACAATAGCGTTGAAAATAATACCTTGTTCTTGGTTTTGTTTCCCATCTCAAGGAGAGATACTGTTTGCAATGTTTATAAATAATGCAGTAGTTAGACTGCACCAAACTAATTTAAGTGAAAGCTTTTAAACATGTTATACGATCTATTAATTCATTTATTCATTAAAAAAAAGAGAACGAGCTATCATACATGCTTAAGTTAAGAGTAGCAAGGGTTGTCTGACTAAGTCTCTCAAGTGCATTACATTGTAGGACAGAGAATCAGTTTAACTAACTTCCCATCAGTAGTCCTCACTAGTTAGATTGAAAGAGCGCATTCAACATGAAGCGTTATTAAGAGCAACAAACTCACAATTGTTTTAAGATAACTTGACAATACCGTAATTAATCTCAATGGCATGTTTCTAACACAAGTGTGTATGTTTTATGATATAGTTAGATATACAACATCTGACATGATAATTTTATTTTATGTAATTTAAAATGCTTTATGCGACTTTCAGACATGTATATTTATGTATTATTTTCTTTTATGAATATGACATTTTGTAAATTACATTAATAAAATCATGTACGCGAATATCCCTTGACTTCCTTTTATGTATTGAGTATGTTATTAATTTTGTGTTCAAACGCTTTTTATAATGATAAACAATGACTTGCAAATATTATATTCCCCCTGAAATACGATAGGAAATTCTCAGTAGTTGTTAATTTATCAAAATATATGCCCTACATACATGTAGAAGTTCACTACCCTACCCTTTTTACTCAGCGTTGACACATTTTACATTTTAACAATAACCCATTATCACTTCCATGAGTGCGATGAGGGTATTTGTGGATACTATGAAACTACGAACATGACATTTTAGTGAGTTCAGTACAGTTACTCAACTCGAATAAGAGAGTCTATGCCGGTCTGACGAATTTTTGTATTTCATTCAATCGAATTTATAAACTAGCTATTATATAATTATGAAGCGAGCAGACGTTTTGCCAATCAACAGAATAAATCACTATATGCATTCGATTGAACGAATTTATAAACAGTTTTGTTTTACGTAACCCTAGAAAAGGCGCCCAGGTTTAGAATTTTCACTCTGAAAATACCATCCGCAAGCTGTCACTCTCTTCCCAGCGTTAAAAAGCCATTTACGGCGCCTAATTATTTATTGTTCTCACTATTGGGCATTTTTAATTTTACATTTGTATGTAATTTTATTAATACATTCAAGCCACAATATACAATTCAAATATTTATTTTATAATGTGATTGTTCTAAAAATGTAATAAAACAAAACAAAATTTTGTATAACAAATGTATGATTTCTTATCATAAAAAATGACTGCATTCAAATCCGAGAGAAGAATTTCAATGAGATTTAACATTACACTCGAAGTGGTAAGATAAAATATTACAATAAAACTGAAAGATAATATTTAAAATATGATAATTTATTTAATAATTGTTATTTCAATTAAAGTTTCTATTTAAAATAACAAATAAAGCGGAAGCAATTTTTTCGAGAATTCTTAAGCAAAGATCAAGTTTGGTTTGAATTTTAATTATGAGTTGAAAGCACTGTTCCGGCAGTTAAACATTGACTTTAAATAAAAGTAGGCAATTGAAGACATCAAACTTGGCCATCAAAGACTTTATTACTTAATCGTGTTAAGGGAATTATATCAAGCGTAACTTTTCTAAATATTAACTTCAAAGTTTTCTCTTTATTTGTACATAATTAAATTACATTACCTTTTTGATCATTTTCATTGGTTGTTAAGTCAGTGCTAGAGAAACTCGCAGTCGTTTCCTATTAAACAATTTTAAATTAGACCTTGTGATATATGTTACAAAGATGAACAACACATCGCATGCGTTTTCTAACAACCAATGTAAAAACACTATTAATGGTTATGTTATAAATATTTATTTATTTTGTATTGTAAATTTAGTTGTTGTTGTTTTTTTTATGATTCGTAGTAGAATGTGGGGTATTCCGTGCAAATTCACATTTACAAGTTTTGGGGTTACTCGGTCAGTGAATATGTTATACGTATATTTTTCACTTAAAACATGTGACCGTACAAAATAAATTATTGTCATATTTATTCTTGTGAGTAGCAGATATCATTTTGTTTAGTTGACATATAAAGTTAATAATAACAATGCATAAATGCTAGATTCACTACAAACTGTAATATATGTATATTAAAAAGACAATAGAAAATCCAGAAATATTCAATAATTTCTAGAAAGGCCATTTCTACATACTATTTATATCGTAACAACCAACATATCAGTTTAATATTTCAATACTAAAGTGTATATTTCAGGCATACTAATATTACTATTCAGTATGCTATTTATATATACAAAATAACAAGATATTTGGAATACAAATTCGCTATTACATAAACCAGCACGTAGGAGAAATAAATTGCTACTAAAATGGGAGATTAAACATATGCTTTAGGTGTCGTAGTACTTATGTTCTCTATAGCACTTTTTTTCATATTCAGGACAAGTTTGTTTGTTAGAAATGTTCGATAAACTACCTATTTTGAGATCAAATTGCTTCACTTCATAAGAGGATTCTGGAAGGTTTTCCTTTGCTATTCTAGTCACGCATCGGAGACTATGGAACGGGGAAATGCATGATATTCAGACCTAAATCTAAAAGGACTTTTAATATAATATATTATTTATACATTATTTATAAAATTTTATTTCTATTTTATTTTATTATTTATTTAAAATTAATGAGAGTTGTTTTATTAAAATAGATATGTGATCATCGCATATTTATTCACGCCTCAACATGGATTTATCCAATCATTTAAACTGGTCAAATTGGAAGCAATCAACTGCTCAAATTGCGACTTTTACTTCCCTTATTTCTCAGACGACTGAACCGACTTGAATACCGTTTATATTATTTTTATGTTGAAATACATAAAGATCTTTGATTTAAAGTACCTGATGGGGCAATCTGGCTGCTAGTCAGCTTCCCAAGTGAGGAATAGTAGAAGCGACGAGCCTTCAATGCTAGTATAAAATATCCGCAACCAGCGTGAAAAATATTTTGCTGCTTGGTTACTTTCAGTACAAATTGTATTAGCAGACGCGACACGTTTTGTTTTAGATTTCCACATAGATTATCATTCTGAAGTTGTTTACCGTACAGTTCGGGTATTCTATAATATATCTATGATGTAATTGCATGAATCAACGTAAACAAATCTCGCTACTCTTTTGCACGCCTGAAGGTCAAATACAATTTTACCATTTTAAGGTAAATGTGATATTTAATTAGGAATAGGAATGTTGTGATATATAGGATATCAGGACATACTAGGATAACGAGTATAAGGCTCTCAATATGCATACCTATAACAATAACATAGATTTTGATATGAAGTTTATTTATTTATTTTGTTGTCAATTATAAGACGGTCAGAAGGCCAGTGATGTATAAAATGTAACACTTAGGTATTATTTATTAGACATGACACTTTAATAATAAGATATAATTAGTAATTAGTACAGAACAATAGTAGATTATCATGCCGCGAACGCGCCTATATTCTCAAAATACCACGTGATCTCTCTAGTTCTATACATAACACGTATTGCGATGACTTGTTTTAATTTAATTAAATGTTAGTTGATTCTAGTAAAAATGTACTGGATATTGTATAAAAGATGTTATACCTATACAAGTTTACCTTCCTTCTGACATTTAATATAAAATTTAGCGTACCCATAGACCCTATTTAAACTGTTTATTATACTCATTAAAATTACTCCCAAAGGTTATTTATACTAAAACGTAATGTATTTTACTTAATAGAAACAGATTCCATCGGGAGCATCACTTAATATAGTACATCGCATTAGCAAGCTATTGAAAGCGTGGGCTCTCAAATTAAATTATAGCGCTATAATCTAGACAATAACTTGAATTAATCATTTATTATTACTTTATTGACTATAGTTCAGAAAAATGTGACATAAATTGAAAATAATTGCTTATAATATGAGCCATTTAAATAAATTGTTCTAGTAAAAAAATACTTACATCAACTATAATAACTTTACAAATGCACGAGAAACATAAATTTGTTTGTTATATAGGTACCAGAAAGATAAATTAATTTCGATATTAACAATTTTAAAATGTCTCGAAAATATCTATATAATTAAGACTGTACGAATTAACCTTCAGAAATATTGTTATTTATTACAAATGAAGCGTAAAGTGATATTTAATATTTATAAAAGAAATTACACGCTTTTATCAAAGATTTGATTGTGGTTACAATGACTTTTTGAGGACTTGTAAACACGATATCTAATAAAGATAAATGGCGTTGGAGTTAACACAATCTGTCATGATTATGTCTGCGAAAATGTTGTTAAAGCTCAAAATAAAATCAACATAAGACACTCTTTAAACTGGTTTTCTTGTTAACATAAAATGATAAGTTTAAACATCTTAATATTATATTATGAATTGAGTTGAATTTATTTTATAAAATAATTCATAATATAAACATACGTGGCCTGGTTCGTTTATAATAGGATGAACGAGTGTAAATCCGCTTATGGCAGAAACTTGCGATCTTGCCTCTAGAATTGAAAATAGAAACATTTATACAAATTCTAGACATATACAAATTTAGAAAAATATTTGTGCGAACTAAATAGAACTGAAACGTTATAATTTATTTATTTCTCTAGATTGTTAAAATTACAATTTTTTACTATGTTAATATTTTAAACAAAAATACAGAGAAAATTCTCTATTACGTGGTATTATATACTTCTATTTTCCTGTTCAAGTAGGTTTGCTGTCCATTTTGTTCCCACGAGCATGTCAATAACAATATCGTTATGTAATGTGGAATGTATCTATAAAATGAAATAGTTTAGATATTTTAATCAATTTCAACTTTAGCGGAGTTGCCAATTATTATAGTTAATTGCAGCGTGCCTTCTCACTTGAAAGCTGTTAAAGACCGTTTAATTGAAATATCATTAAATTCAATACCGTGACCTATATTTTTGCCGAGTCAATTTCCAGATATCTTTACACAGTCCGAATAAGAGAATTTCCAAAGATTGTTAATTTGTGCGTAATGTTTTAAACTTCTTGCCTTAGAAAATCTTACTTGCCTACTTTAATGTAAAAAAAACTGTTTAAGAATGTTCATTTTGTTTTTAAGACCAAAACTTATTTGTTCATTCAAAACAAATAATCTTAACTTTTAGTTTTATTAGTTTATTCACTAAGTGATTATAAGATTTTTAAACTTCGATGGGCTTGAATAAACGTTAATTTAGTATTTTGAAACTTGAGTAACTAAAGGTAAGCTTTGATATAGAAAAAGATGAACACCTTTTTAAACCGCATACTTTTGTTAATGGTGTACAGTTGCACCAACTAGTAGCTAGTAAGCGAAAGAATCGAAACATCATTGCTAACTTTATACATATCTGATTACTCTTTAAATATTCAGAAACCAAATCCCAATTTCGAAATGGGTTGCGATCAAAACAGTATTAACACGGGACCATATACATTATACATATATAGTACCTACATATAGTATAATTTATATAATTATCGACAACAACGTGAAATATGAAGTGATAAAGGCATATGTTATATTCCTATGTATTCAGTCGTATGAAAAAAGGATACGTGCTTTTTTCTGCCTTTGTGATACATTATTTGCAGTAATGACATGTTCAATATTAGCTCAGTATGTACGTACACATGCAAACGGATCATTTTATATTCGGAAAAGTGACCCAAAGGGATTTGAGAGGTCGTTTTTTATCTCAATAGGAGGCGAAGATTTGTTTGGTAGGGATATAACTTCTTTATTTGTTCCATAAAAATGGTGTTGAAGTAGAGTAAATAATAAGTATTATGTTTCTATACATTTTTATTTCTATGGATAACAATTTGAAATTTATAAGAGTCCGTTGCATATTTAATTTCGGTTATCAAAATTTTAGCAAGTGGGAACGGCAATTGAAATAAACTTTCTCTACCGAATAGTAGTTTCCGCTCTCTAAAAATATTTTTTAAATAAGATTCTCACATAGTAATTCTAGCAAATCCCTTCGTTATCCGTTCACTCGCTGACAGACCCGAATTTATTATTCATAACAAGATCAGCGATAGGTCTCAGGTAAGTATATTATCTACATGTATTCTGTAACAAATCCTACATCCAGTTTCCGAGAAGAAATCTATTATATGGACAATCTATTATTTATGATCGACATATAAACCATAAAAAAACTTATAACAGTTTAAATACATGACATAAAGAACTTAAAACCTAAGTTTTAATAGAAAAGGAATAAAGAATAAATTTAAAAAAATATATTTGATTTCGTAGGACCTAGGTGACGATTCTCTAAACGTGTATGACATCTTAGCCTAAAGTTACTTTAGTAGTTTAGGAAACTAATTGTTAAGTGTCTATTATCTATTTATCTTTGTTTTTATCATTCTATTTCTGCTACGTCATTCAAATAAGTTTGACAACTGTATTCTGCAATTTTTTATTAGAATTCAAATTGAGAAGCGGATGTTGTTCTTTAACTCATAAAATAATAATAATAACGATAAGCCTTTTCTCAAAAATGAAAAGTATAAAATTAAAAAAACATAAATAATTCATAAAAGTACCGGTATCAAAGGATTTGGATGCACGCTCGTATTTCTTGATCCATGATTAACGTGATTCGTTGTTGAGAGCTTACAGTTTACTTTTTGGGGTCAGATGGTATTTGTTTGGACATATTGACTAACCTTGTAACAAACTGCGTAACTCGCTATTTATTTATTCTCAATTACAAGGGCAATTTGTTCAATTAAATTAAATTAAAACAAATCGCAGCACCACGTATCATGCATTAAAGAGATCGTATGGTTCGTATTTAAAGCAAGATTGCGCCGTCTTCCTTATTATTAACTTGTCACTTATAATTAAATAGTATTTAGTGTCAATAATGTGCCAAAACATTGTGTTATATATTCATAAAAGGATCGCTTCTACATTTACATAATTGAAGGCCACATAGTCTTATTTCAATAAAAAAATTAACATATCTTAATTTAATGATAGCAGTAGTTTTTGTCACGTGATACATAAGTGCCGTAATAGAGCTGCGAATGCAATTAACTTCCGACGCTCTTTTATGCTTTTATCACCAGTGACAAAATAGGCAATAAAATTTTTGAAAGCGTTCTTTTATCGTATCAGATCAGACATTTAATGACAGTCCAAGCCTATTAAATTTGCAATATGTCTAACTTTGAAACGCATTTATTTGATCTAGAATAGTTTATTGAAATCAATCAATTGGGTATAATTAGTTGAAATGAGTAATTATATTTAACAGGCGGAAATATTAACAATAAAATTATGAATTCAATTATTTGTACTCGATTCGTCAATTTCAAATTGTAAAGTATAATGCCTAATTAAAATGTTCTAATTGAATATTAAATAACATGACTATACCATTTATTAGAAGTAGGTACATAAAATTTATATTAAAATACATGGCAATGTAGCTTTCTAGCTCCTGTCCAATTAAAGTAAAACAAAGTTCGTCAAATAGCAACCTTTGTTTGTTTCAGAAACTTCTCGAAATTTTACTTCGAGGCGACCAAATAAAAAGTGTGAGTCCGAATGTTGTCTGAGACTTTTGCAAAAATTAACGACTAATGAGATGGATCTAATTCATGTTTAATCTGCAATTTCCCGTTCGCTTAGGATTTAGTGTGCATTTATAGGATTTGTAACTGGGGGGCTACTCAGGCATATCCGAAGTTTCGTGATACGGCCGTCACCTCTGTAGCTTACGTGAATTTTGACATATTAGCCCATAAAAATTCCTGTCAAATATTCGTAAAATAAGCATTGTGTGGTCTATCCGTCGTGACGTCGCTGTTAAATCCGTAATTTCGTGAATGATTACGTAAATGTTTCTGAGTAGGAAACGTCCATATTTTCGTCGGAAGTGCGCCTGAGTAGCCCCCCTGTTACAGTTCAGTCCTATAAGATGTAAGATTATGTAATTGTATACAGTCAGTATATGATTAAGTAGGTACAATCCGATATAACTTCCCCTAACCACTATTAAACAATAAATCATATCTTGTGTTACAATGTGCATTAGTAAAGGCATAGTTTAACAGCTACGTCACATATGTGCCATTATTTATTTAAATGATCTTGTAAAATTAACCACAAAATCGTACGTGATAAGTTTGTAGTCAATTTGGTAATATTAATGTGACCTAGATGTGGCAAATCTGTTTGTCATTTATTGTCTTCGTTGGAGACTACAACGACGTCGAGGATTATCTTCGCATTCCTAGTGACAGCTTCCCAATTGCTTTGTAGCGACTATAACACAAATGGCTGAGAGTAAATCTTTCTTTATTGGTTCCTTGTTAGATTGTTTATTTAGATTTAATTGGATTTAAATAGTTTAGAAATAAAACCTATGACGTCATTTATTATTTTGATTCTACTATTTTGTTTTTTTTAAATCTACATCAATAATTGCGGTACATTTTATCAGAAATAAACAAAATATAATAATTATTATTACAAATTATTTGCAAATATTGCAAATTCCATTGATACCTAAGGATTTATTTTGTATTGTATACTCACGTAGGCACCTAAACTTGACTCAAAAGCACAATATTTTAGGATGGGATAAGACGCATCTTAGGGAGATATCCTTACAAATCCCTTAAGCTTATGTTACGAGAGAAATTGTAAACATCACTATTTACATTAGTACTTTGCAAATGGACTGCCTCGGACGTCAGAATTTCATTTCAATAAGAACATAACATTTTTGGGTTGATATAGTTTTTATTAATTACCAAGATTTTTTCAATACGAACTGGCTGAATCTTGTCAATCTCGTCTAGCCGGCAAAATGGTGGTGACCGCGGCCTGCATAGATTTATTTATGATAGGGGTAGGATTCTGCCATTTTGTTGAAAATGTTTCAAAACAATCAAACGAATAAGGCAAATGTTAGGAAATGACCTTAATAAAGTGTCCTCAAAACAAACAACTAGAACTTGAATTTTACAAAGCACAAGTCTAAAATATGTAACGGGTACATCCTTGCAAATCCAATTACATTTTCATGAATAAATAAAATATGTTGTAAATATACGAAAGGAAGTCAGCCACCTGCTTCGTCCGGATGAAATGTAAAATCGACGTTTCGGTTTAGTTCCACACAACTTTTTTCAAACCGCATTGTTTTAACGCGTATTTATAATGTATGAAATTGCCAGTAGCACGAACTATTGGCTTTATGAAAGCGTTCACGCGTGCCTAATATTGTATGACACGCGCGTATGAAACCTGAATTTTAATATGAATAAAAAAACATTTGATATTTGCGTAAAAAATTTAATTGAATAATAAATACAATTCTTAATGACGTCAATGGTATGTGCAAATAGTGAACACGTTTATTTTTGGTACATTTATTTGGTGTTAAAAATTATGCTAATAAGTGTTTAAAAAAATATTCGAAGTGCTAATTATACTATGTAAATTATATTCTCAAGCTTTCACGTGAAATTTTACCATTTTATTATACACTCAAAATAATCACATTCATAACGACATAAATTCGTTCAGATATTTATAATCTATCACAAATTAGACCCTAAGTATATAACATTTGAATCAAATATAAACATAGAAATATAAAATTACGAGGAAAATATTTCTCTAACTACACTATATTTCTACAATATCAGTAAAAAAACAGTAACTATAATTATAATATTCGAATAGTAGTTTTTGCGTTATGGCTCATTAAACGCAAAAACTACCAATATCTAAATTTTAAACTACCAACGCAAAATACATTGTTCAATGTACAGTAAATTTAATATAGGTATTATTACTACTTATAACTAGTTTATACACAAAACATAATAGATACATAATTTACAAATTTTTGTTTTTATAATCTAGTTTCGTTTACAACATTTTCTCATAAATCACATATAATACACATCATTATCAATATTAAACCTTCAAATTTATTTATTATATTTGGCAATCATTAAGAGAGCTGAGTTTCAATACACGAATCTGAAAATAAATAAAATATTAAACATGTTTGCTTCAATCAATTTCCTATTAATAAAGATATTAAAAAGGGAAACTCATTGAATAAACGAAAATATTTCCGCGATATTTTTCTTAACAACGCGGGTAGCAACCGTCTCCCTTATTCTTAAATTTCCTAAAATCATTTTATAATAATTACGTAAAATAAAGTAAGAAGGAATACCTTATAGCAGAAACCATCAAATAATGCTCTCCTCAACCACCCTGAAGAGGGCGGGACTTTGTCGCTATAGAGGGCCCGTTACCTGTGAAGTACGCATTTTGATATAAATAACTTTATTATTGAAATCCAACGTTTCAAAAGTCGTCCAGCTATCGCAATTACAGCATTACTTGGTGTTGTTAGCCATAGTAGAAATTAGCTATAGTACGATCGATCTAATGGCTTATCGGAGTTGAGATTTGAGCTCCATCTTAAATGATATGAAATGAAAATCGTTTATTAGCATAGGCACTAAAGGCGTGTACTTGCTCATCGTTAGACTATACTGTGACTTCGGAAAAGCGTATGACGAGCAGAATACCACAAGAAACTCGTCAAAAATGTACTCGTAAAAGATGAGTTGTGAATATGTAAAATGTTGCAGCCAATAAATAGCTGATGTGCATACGAGTAGTTATAGTATCGATAAAAAGTAGTCGCAGTGCTACACACTTGATTCTATCTACATTAGAGGTACTTATTTTTATAGTGATGTGGAATGTCTTAACTTTTTATCGAATACAGGAAACAATGTGATTGCGACGGACGAACCAAGTTAAAGTAATCAAAATAAATGATATTGTAAGTCGTATAAAGTATTTAATTAGGTTTCTTTATTAATAATATAAAAAATTGCATTATTTACTACTCAGAAATAGTTTTAATCATATTTTAACACTATTTATATTAATTCATGTTAATAAAAATTTATTATCGTTACATCCCTAACTGTGGATTGTTGTAAAACTTATAAACTGAAGCGAGCACTAACTTAGGTATTGTAAAGTTCCAAAACAAACTAAAGCGTGAAAACAAACAGCTATAAAGATAATTATCGGTACTTATATTTTATGGTCTTAAAAAGTAGTTCGCCTCGTAAACTATACTAAAATAAACACTATTATAGTATTCATGAGGTTAATTTAAATTTACATAGTTTCAAAGCAAAATACATGTCTGAATGTTACTTCAAGATGTAAATGTTCCGAGTTTTTGGCCGGACGAAAAAAGGTTACGGTTTCAATATTTGGTGGTTCAATATTATTAAATATGTTATTTACAGATAAATTTATGTAAATTACAATTGTAGCGGAAAATGTAGGTGATTTGATGGGAAGTGATACTGACGTGAAACGAGAGGTTGTTGATCGCGGAAGTGCAGGTTTGTATGTGTCGTGTGCGGGATTATTTCTAATTACGTATTAAGAAAGAGAAAATAAAATATTTTAAAACATTTAATTTAGTTATATTTTATTTTCCTTTATTTTCTTCTTTCATGCTTTACGAGCATATAATCTCAATTAAAAAAGGAAGCGAATTAGAAAGCCAGCCGTGAAATACCAATTATACTATTAAGAATAATGATTTCTTCGTCTACATGCCTACGTGTTTATTTCACCTTGTCATTTCTTACAACTAGCCTACTTGCTTCCTGACATTATTATTGCTAATTAGAATTATTTTAAAATTTAGGAAGCAACTAACAAATAAAATGAAATAAAATAAAATTGGAACAAATGACCGTCAATAATAAATATAATAAAGTGCTAGAAATAGGGAGCTGTGAAACGAAACGTTAACTTTTATTATCTCATTCAAATAATTTATGATGCATCAATTGAGTTAGGTATAAATAGCTGGTCAAGAAAGCGTATTTATTGGCGAGTGAAGTTTTGAGTGAAATCAATTACGACGTTCCCAATTTTTACGATTTGACGTCGATAACTAGTGGTCATCTCACAAATAGAATCCAAAGTTTAAAACTTGTTTATATGTAATAAAAAAATGAAATTTTATTAAAATCAATAACAATTTGTAAAGGTCTTTGATCTTTAATAATTTTCAAATAGAATACATGAAACAAGAAAACATCATAAAAATTCTGAATAAGAGCATGAACGAGAAAAAATATTGCTGTTTGTACCAGTTGAAACATTTGGACAATGTCGAGAAATAACATTTACTATTACCCCAACTAGAGCAACACGCGTTGCGTATGACTGGTTGTATGTAAATCATATTACATCTGTAGACGTGAGTAGCATTCGAACTTGGACTATACTATACAGAAAATAATAAAAATCTACTTTACTCATAAATAGAAAAAAATAATTAATAGAAGAAAAGAAGAAATAAAAGTCGACATGTACATGTGGTACCTGAGTTGTAGCCTCTAATTTTGTCGCAAATTTGTTAGGTTCTTCTGAAGTAGAGAGCATTCTTCTCGCGAGCCTTGCAAAAGTACATCTGAACTGCCTGCTCATGCTGCAGTAGAGAACAAAGTTTACTGATGACGTAAACAAGGCCAACACGTCCATCAGATCACCTGCGAATAACAATTTTTATTTTATTAAACGTATCAAGAACGATCACCAAGGACAATGCTATTTTCTCCAAAAACATGAAAGAAATGTTAAAAACACACATTGAATATCCAAAATATTATTTTTATCCTTAGAAGTTTAGTGATTACTTTATTTTCGCTTGATAAAATCAACAAATTTTCTACGAACTTAACAAAATTTACCGTTTTTCGTTTTGTACATATATTAGGGGTATATTTATAATTTGGTGGTATTATAAATGTAAGTCAATATTATAATGGTTTCCGAACATCAGTAAGTTCAATTTGTCTCGCGTAATGTAATATTAACGTTAATTGCATATGTCGTACAAGGTAATACGTTTCTAAGTAATTAAAATCAACCTTCAGTACTCTTCGACATCTGTAACACGTTACTAAAATTTGCAAATTGCTAAGATTAAAATTGTATGCTTCAAAAGAATAAAATCGTAATTATTATTTCAATAAGAGCGATTTTCCTATGACAATTATCATCTTTCATATATCATATACGTTAAACTAAACCTAGCAAATAAACGCGCTTGAAATATTATATCAAATATCTCCTTTGAAATTCTATATGAGTTTAAATAGTTCGCAAAGGCATTTAGAGATTACTTACTATTAGAATTATGGCGCGACAAATGAGAATAGAGGTATACGGAAAAAGGACTGTACTGGAATTTATGTAAGACAGACCACTTACTTCTTGAAACGTGTAAAAAAAATTACTCCAATTAATTTTCACAAGCGTACGGCTTGCATTTTCAAAGTAAACGGTTGTCGACATTAGAATCAAAGCACATAGCCTTAACACAACTTTAGTATTTGCTATCAATCATGAATAATAAATTAATTATGATTGAATTTATTACCGGACACACCAAAAACACAAATTTGACCATTAATGCTTTGTTCGTTTTATAAAAATGATTTTGGCGAAATAATAAATTTTTGATGAATATGTACGACTTAAAAAATATTTTCTTAATTAATTAAATAATGTTTCTACTTATAATTTTGTTACCAATTTAGTTGAAATTCGCGGATACTTACAGAGCTTCAATATGTATTATATACACACCGGATGTAATTTCATTTAATTTCACCATTTAATTCAAAAATAGCTTCAATATATAACATCAAAAACAGATATATGACTAAATATATAAACATATTTAAAAAGGTTATCATTTAGTTTCCATTAGTAATCAATTACATGTTTAGAGTTTCTGCTACATAAAGCTTAGTTTCATTTATCTTTGAGAATAAATTAAATTTTGACTGCCAATGTTTACTTACAACGGAGTGTTTGCTTTAAAGGGTTAAGATAACTGAACGGTCGAAATGCTTGGTTGATCAACTATTACATACTAAAAAAGTAGTAGATAATTGGAGAAATAAATGCTAGAATTATTTATTATATGAAATTGTTTTTATTGTGAATTATGAACGTTGTGCATGTATTAAATTAAACGCCATTTCGCTGGTTATTATAAAATGTAATTAATTGTAAATACGTGGTAATGAAATATAATTATAGTATGTTTAACGATTGAACGCACTTGACGAAAAATCGCTCTCATCCTCTGTTATTTACCGAGCGATTTATTATTAATGTGATGAAAGTCATTTTAGAGATTTGTTTTCGAACTTCAAAGAATTTAATTATCGTTCAAGATTTCTTTCAATTCTAATTTAATTCCTATTTTTAAGATGTCGAAATAATCCATCGTCTATAATTTGCAGACCAAAAACTGATTATCCGAAAGTTTTGTGCAAACTCGTTTTTTATATTATATAATACCACCTGAACTGTTGTAATAAGAAATGCAACCGAGAACCGAGACATTTCTTACTTTTGAATTTTACGCTTTATAAATCAGTGTTAAGTTTCACTATTATAAATTATACAAAGTGACCTTTTCAAATATGCATGACGTTTAAAATATGTTTCTAGAAAAAAAACGAATGCAGCAATGAGCTAGAATGATCTGACTTTTATGAGTACTATAGCAGCCGTGAGACTGACTGCTTTATATAATTACGTGTTAAATACTCTTTAAAATTACAAAAAAATGTACCTACTTATCTGTTTTTGTGACACATTTTTATAGGAATTTATGTAGAAGCTTGGATTATAAAGGTTGAAATTAAGGAAATAAAGGCTGACAAAGGTACGCCTTGGGAGTCACACAAACATGAGAAAATGTTGAGATAACAACTTCTAATATTTTAAACTCTTTTTTTATATATTATTAAATATGACAATAGTTACTTGTGTCTGTGTCGAAGATTTTATTGTAATTTCTGTTAGAATTCACTAATAAGCTACTAAAGTTTCAGCTAGGAGTGTTGTTAAGGTATGTTCATTGAACCGCCAACTCTCTCAGTAGTTTCTTCAAAAGTACTTAAAGTATACTCGAATACGATATAAAATATTCGACGTGAATCTAGGTAAAGTATTAGCGAAAAGTTATCGTGATATTATTTTGAATTTAGGCAACAGCTGATATTGTCATTGACAAATTGAATGTTTCGGCATACAGGTTACTGGGAGTAGTTATTATTTTACGAAATATATTATAATATTTTAATTATAACTTTTAAGAGGAAATATGTCTAGACATACCTATACAGTTGTGTTCTAAAAAAACTTAAGAATAATAGTTATAGATGGGACAGTAGTGTGTTAACAAAAACATCAACAAACGTGGCACTAAGCCAAAATGCTGAACTTACAGTACTAAAATTACTTATATACTACGGCTAGGTACAATCTGCCTGCCGATCGATTACAACCAATTTAATATACTATACTGAATTAGCATCGTGTGCTGAGTGAATCAGCGTATGTACTATCTGTACTAATCAGACACTAACTGAATTACTCGGCATGCAAATTGCATACTATCTGTGTACGAACGCTCTCTTCCAAATTGTACTGTGACAGTACGCCGCAAACTATGAGCCTAATGTTAACATAGCCTAAGATCATGTTATTTAAAAGAAGTAATGATCTTTCTTTTCTAGACATATTTATTATATCGTACAAAAGTTCTCATTTAACCGTCTTGTCTATTGATGGATGCATATATAATATTAAATTGTAGTTAACAGATCGAAGGTTGAAACTATTATTCAATACAAATCGCATATCTCTATTAATCAAATTAACAAAAACATTAATAATTCTTATAAGATAAAAAGAGAAATGTCCATTAAGAGGAAATTAGTGCAAATTGTGTTACATCAGGAGAATATTTTTGCGAGAAATGTAGGTATCTGTAATGTAAAACACAGTTTATCTCCATAGTAATAAGGATCGAACACATGCCTTACAATTATTCGTTACCTTACTGCGACCTCTTTTATTCAATTATCTACTTCATTTAATAAAACAATTTAGAACCTCGCTTCAAGCATAAAACTGAGTGGAATAAAAATATATTTACTTCGAATTGAAAACCGGAAAAAGGATAATAATATTTATTTAGAAATTGTTTATTTTTTCTGTTTTCAATTTAAATATTTTATTTTGGTACGACAATCCAAACATAAAAACGTTTGTTATTTTTTTCTCTTTTTTTATCGCACCTAAATATATATTCATAATAAATCTAAACAAATTAATTAAGACAGCTTCTTCGACAGAAAAATTGATACTATAATTTTATTATATTACGAGATGAATTAATTATAATTGTTTAATTTTAACGTAGATCATAAAACGTAATTAAAATTATAAAACTTTAATATCATTATTACGCTTAATGTGACATTTCAATTATTTGTACAAGTATTCAAATTAAAACTTTATAATCGACTTTTTATTGCGTCTCAAAGTCATAAACGTTCACCTTCTTAATTATGAATAAATTACATACCAAACATGCTATAGCAATTTTTGAAGAAATTCGGCGCCAATGCACTTGCTAAGCCAAGAAGTCCTTGAGGCACTTCCGTGGATAGGAACAAGCCCAAAACTGCGAGAAGCATTCTTGTAGTCCGATCTGTGCGACTCGATCTTCTTCCACATATTTCTTCATGAAGGCACTGCTTCTCGGCCTAAGAAATAAATTAGTATTAAAGAAAAAGTTGTAAACATAATATATACATATACCTATATAATAGCAATATAATTTACAATCATATAGTGTGAAATTGAATTACATTAAAACAAAAGAGAGCTTATTATAAAAAAAAGTATGTTTATTATGTATATTAATGAAATTAGTACTTTTTAACAAAATTAAATCATAATGTTTATAACGCTGACCTAATTTTAATAATGAACTCAGCTTGGTTATTAAAACGTTACTTTTTTGTCGCTTAAGGCATTACGGTTAATGTAATAGAAAGAATCGTTAGCGATATTCTCAGACTCTGTACAGCTGTTGCGTATCTTTAATATATTTTTTTCTGCATTTTCTATAGTTCCTAGAACACTTAGTTAAGTGGATTAGTCCCTGAACTGTAATAAATTTATGTTTTACAAGTCATTGTTGGGCTCAACTTCTGTGATTGTGATTCATTGAGTTAAATAATCTAGAGAAGATACATAAACAAAATCTACGTGAAATTTAATATACCCCGGCGACGCACGTGACTTTTTATTCATAGAGCAGTTAGTAGATAAATTAGATTTTAAGAGCTAAATAAATAAATAAAAACTATGTTATGTATGTTATGGGCCAATCTTTGAAGTAGAACAACTTAGTTCCTAGTGTCTTCTCTATTTAACTCAATGCTATGATTGTAAATCCTTGTTAAAGCACATTATTACTTCAGCGTCAACAATGTAGTAATAAATTATAGAATTTATTACTTGAATGTAACTTTGCACGACATTTTATTTATCTCTGATTCTTTATTCGTGATGTTAAAAAAACTGTACTAAGATAATAATGTAACATACTACCGTATTTAATTATGTTGCCTCATTTATTATGTGTATAAATTATGTCGCATTTTCACATTGAATAGAGACCTAAAATTACACTAATTATATTCATAGCATTATTAATAGTTCTGGGTATAAAGAAAGGAGCCTGCGTACTCGTCTTACAAAGCCGACATAGTGGAGATAATCCGTCTGGAATCATTTCACTGTTGACCCTAATGTTAACACTCAGACTTACTATGATATAGGTCCGACACTACTATTTTTTAAATATTATACATAGGATTTTATTGCATATTGTAACAACACGGGTAACCAAGTCTGGATTAACTGACCAGTGTATCTTAATAAAAAAACAAATACGCATATAAAGGCCTAAATCCAACCTAGAATGCCCTGTAGTCATAACTATCAAGATAAACATAAGAACAGCTTTTTAGAATATTATCATTGAAATATTTATAAATAGAATTCGATGAGGAATTGGACCTTAGACCGTTACGTTCACTGCGCCATGGAAGTCGTTAAGACATAAGACATTTTTTTTTAGTTTAAATATCTATCCCTAAAATATTTCCTATAAATATCCTTAAAATTTTGGTAGTAGAGCAGAAGAGAGACAATTTTACAATTGCTTACAATTTCAGAAGCATTTAATATTTTATAAAGAGAGCTTTAGTTTCAGTAAATTGAAACTTTAGCAAACGTTCGAAAATTGTGTCAAAAACGATTGAATTAACAATTTTGTGTCACAGTAACTCCTAATAAGAATTAATTTTCAGCAGGAAAACACTGTCATTTTCTATTTTTACTTTTAATTTATTTTTTATGGAAACAAAATTAATATTGATAGTGAAAAATAAGTTTGCGCGTGTTTTTTCTCTTGGAAAATATTATTCTTCCATCAACGTAGTCATGTCCGCTTTCCACTCAATTTCAATAAGTTTGTATAAACTGATGAATCTAATTTTTTACATTATTAGCAATAACTTGTAACATTTGTGGTGTTATTTAGATGCTAACGGTAAATGACAGTATGGAATATAGAGATAAGGTTCTTCATAGCGATATTTTTCAATTTAAATGTAAACAAAGTTGATGTTGATGTAAACAAAGTAATGGTTTGATATTGAGCAAAGAATATTCAGTATACAAAAAAGTGATAGAATCCATTTTCAAATTAAAAAATTCAAAATATTTAAAACTTTTACAAGTAAATAAAATTTAAAGCTTTTAATGGAATTCCCTTAAAACGTAAGAGTTGAAACTCACCTTTTGTTTGTAAACAGAAACAGTATTTGGATAAGAATCGAATACAAAATAGATCTTTGTTCTCTAATGCCTCAGCGAGAAAAGAAGATGCGCAACATCGCTTACAAACTTTAACTTTAATTACAAAACTGAAGTCCCATTCTTAAAACGATTTGCTAAATTCATGAATAAATAACGAGGACGGTTTATCCTTAAAAATTGAACACGTAATATATTTCAAGACTTTTAAAAAGTAAATTGATATTTCGGGTATTCGAAGTCCGAATTGATTTAGTTTAAATAACTTGAAATCAAGTGTCCTGTCTCCATCCTTAAAACTTCAATATCTCGGGTGGTAGCAATATAACTATAGGTATATGTGATTGATATAAACATAAGAAAGATTATTAAGATTATTCGCGAACTACTATCGGCTTGCTATCATTATGTACTTTTTTTTTAATTTCATCCAACGTTGCCAAAACTTTATAGGCGTCGTGTAAACAACATAGTATTCTAGCGTGACAATAATAATTATTCTCATTTTCTGTATGTTTATAAGTATAATAAACAAAATAACACTTAACTAATTAATATATCTGTAAATGAAGGTTACAATTTTATTTTAGCCGAGGGATGTTTTTTGTTCATTATTCACAGTAACCTACCAATTTCGTAAAAGAATGTTTCGCACATTCCGTCATGTTCAATGTTTTCATGGCCGTCTTTTATTACTACTTTTTCTTTAAAAATATACAAAGCGTGCCAGTAATGGAATGCACTATCCCTAAATTGTATCCGTTATTTTTAGGAATTTATCTTACACATTTATACAATGAATTGACGACCCTGTTTACATTACATTAATAGGATAACACATACATAAAAGCAAAAGCGCTTCGTGGCTTGAATAGCTGTTTCTTCGAAATAGCTTTAAAGGAACCACTGAAAAGGAAAGTTGTCTTTTTACGTTATCTCTAAATGACCATGCCGCAATACGTTCATGACATGACAGCATATATACAATAAACTATATAAATACTTTTATAAATAATAAAATGTCCAGTTCAATTATATTAGGTAATGGTTATGGGTATATTAAACAATGCTCACCTCATTGGGCACAACTGTCGATCGCTTCAGTAACTTCTGCCTTTTCCTTTCCGTTGTAGTTAATTTCGATATTAAACAAGAACTTAATATTGATAAAGCTATACAAGGTACTAGTTTCAATATCACACTGTATATCCACATTATTGCAGTCACTAAACCTACATTCTTTGACATTTCTAATACGTATACGGTCCGGTTATGCGGCAACGACAAATCCTCCGCAAACTCCGAATTGTTTTGTGGCGTCACTTCACTCGGCACAATATTCATAGCAAAATAAATGGGAAGACATAAGAAGGGGCATATCACATAAGCACTGATTATAGCTATTGCTGTATTCCTTTTACTGCACCAGGTCCTGTTCTTCTGCGGATAAGCAATTGCTACATAACGCCAAACAGCCAACGTCACTGCTAACCAGATTGATATTGTATGAAAGGTTTGACTGAATATAGAGTGGAAATAAACAAACACGGCCCAAGCGTAAGTGTTTTTGTTGACTTGTGGCCCGATTTTTATGTTCATGTGAAGAGCATAGGGTATATATTCGAGCATAACCAGGAGATCGGCGACTGCGAGCCCGGTGAGGATAGAATTTGTAGAGCTAGTCATCTCGCGACGACTCAGAACAGCTATGTTAATTGAATTAGTTGCGGAGCCGACAATGCAGATGATGATGGCAATGTAGCCATGTAGACGACTGTATGCCTTATTGAAGTTGATTGCACCGGGTAAACAAAACGTATCCGTCGCGTTCGACATGGTCGACGCTGGTCGCAATCTGTACTTCTGTAGAGCGCTGTCATCGGTAAAATATTCATATAAACCAGTTGCTACTTATCGATAGCTGCGTCATTATATATTCTGTAACAAAAAACATGTTTGGTTGAAAATTAAAACAAAAAATGTGCACGTTAGTTTGTTTGGAACAACTATTCAAGGCCATCCGGGTTCGATTATGTGATGTTATTATTATTTAGGCTACTTACATAAGGCAAGCATCTGTACCATTCTTATAATAATGTGTAAATATTTACTTTGAAATTAGCGGTTTGCTAAGATATCAGTTGCAGATGTTAAACTATCGTATCTATAGTTGAGGTATACTTGAGATGGGAGTTAATCAGACAACTTTTGTAAGCAATAGAGAAACGCTTAAAAATAAAAGTAGATAGTCGTAAGTTTTTATCGCTGAACATAAGTGCAAGAGAGACTTCTTTCGAGACTCGTTTCCTCTGCGCAGTCCAAGTTTCTAAGATTATCTCACATAGAAGTTACACAATATTCAATATAATTCTGAAAACTATAGAATGAAATTCAATTTACTGGTCTTGTTGCATACATATGTACTAATAATAAAGCCAATCTCTAATCCCAGGGATTACCAGTCCGATTAATTATTTGAATTATTTTTAAGTTTTATAAACTATTTATTTATTGAGAAACGTTATAGTTTGATATTTGCTATCATTAACCTAATCTGTAGGAGATAAAATTAATGTCGATTCCTTTATTTAGGCGAACCAAATTAAATTTGCAAAAACATCACCAAAACTTAACCAAAATAAATACAATAGTGACTCAAATATTGAGCTATAAATGACAGCATCCAAATTAAACGCGAAAGCAATCGCGGGGCACAGCTAGTTGTATATAAAGCAGAATGTATCTGAACCTACTTTTCTTGTTTCATTAATATTTATAATCTTCCGGGAACTTGGCTTAATTTTTTTCTTCCTTGATGTAATGCTTTGTTATCGTTTATTATTATTATGTTATGCTATAAATTAGTGTTCATTTAACATAAAACGCCAAGATAAAGTTTAACGTGACGTGACCGTGATCTTTTACCTGTAGAATTCCGTAGACCTTTTAAAATAGATTAAGCTAATTTCACTTAATAATACTCAGTTCTTTGGAGACTTTATTAAGCTAAATACATAGTTCTAAAGCCACAATTAAGCTTCTACTAAATAGTACGTTTTTTACAATGAAGTTTGTGGATTTATGTTGTGGCGTATTATAATAATATGCTTGACGACAACACATATCGCCACTAACGTCAACCAAGGCCACGATGTACATTTACATACTTATCAAAATTATTTAAGGTTGAAATTTTTTTATAAAGAAAATGTTTTGAATAAACATACTATCGGATTCAACCAACTACCATAGTTAATGGGGTAATTAACATTATAAATGTTATCTAAATATTTTTTATTTATTTATTCTATAACAGTAATTAATCTCCGGGGTTGTTCACGGACAGTATTTAACTAAATTAAAGGACTTTATGCTTTATTAAAATTACATAATAAATGATCAAATTTAGTAAGTAAATTTATTTATTAGGTAGTAGATGTAGAGAAACTGAACTCGATGGCACTAATATCAGCTGAATGCCCTATGTCGTCCTATATCCTGTAAAGCAAAATTTTCCATAAACATGGTATAATAAGTTCATAATTTTTTAATACAATTAAAAGTTATATTTTTAAAAAATGTATTAGTCCCTGTTATACTATCATAGTTAATAAATCTAGTTCAATACTGAGAAAATTGAGAAATTGTTTCTATCTTGACAGTTTTTTTCAGTAACCATAAATCTTAGAGGGAAAACAACGTGAACTGGTAATGGCAACCTGTCTGCCAATCCTATGTAAAAATATATCAAAACTAGTATGGGTCTATTTTTTATGCGCATTTATTTATCTCCACGTCAAATGAATAATGAATATTTCTGATACATTCAACAAACATAACAGAATATATGAAAAACAAATGTTGCAACTTTGTACATGACCAATAGATGTCGTTAGTAATACTGTATCAATGCGAATCAATTTTCGATTTTATAAATTGTAATAAATTACAGTATTAATTAAAATTTTAATTTCATTAACTCGTTGAGTTATTTAAGAAAACGTATCAAAGTTTCATTTCGGGAAATAGGTGTTTGGTAAATAAGAAATGTAACCGTTTCTAATTTTCAATTTGAACTGAACCTCTCTTTAATTAAACTTTTGTTATTTAGAGCCCTTTGTCTCCTTTTGTTGTTATCCTTCTTTTGTTTTTCACACAAAATGCATTGTGTTTTTTTGTTTTCGTTACTACACAGTTTTATAATAGGTAATAAATTTTAGCTTACAACCTCATAATATACACTTTTGCGGTATAGGTTCAAAGAATTAATTGTAAAGCTTAATTTCAGTTAAAATTGAAATGATCGATTTCTAACTTGTAATTAAACTTCATTGTTGTACAATTTAGCCAAATTTGAAGAGTGGCACTTATGGTTGATGGATTTTCGTATACTTCGCCATTCACGTCAATCATTCTAAAATCAAAGTGTTAATTGAATCCTAATAATAATACTGATTTTCAGGTAAATTTTAAACTAATAGAATTGTGAAAGGAAATCCAAATTAACACAACGCCTTCCCCTATTTTGCTATTTCAGTGAAATTAATTTTCCCAATAGCAAATTAGGACGCACCCACCTTCAATTTAACAAGGGCTTTGGGCTACCAATTATCGAACGTCGTACACGTTACTAAGTTTTTCATTCAAAATTACCAGCGAATTTGAAATTCAGATTATAATTACACCAAGAGAGTTATTATTTTGTTACGCACGTGAGTTTCTTACAAAATAACCACCGAGTAGGTATTTAACAAAGTTAGTTGGCGGCCGGCTCTGACAACCTCTACGCTTCATTTTGTTATACAAACAAACCTTAAGGCCTCGAGAAAAATTCTTTTACAAAATTGATTAGGTAGCCTCAAGGCATACAAATAAAAGAGATATATGAATAATAAACAGAGTTTCGTAATATTAAACTCTAAAGATTTGTACGAAATTTCCAAAGAACTCAATTTATGTTTAAATAGGCAAACAATAACATTTGGTAATTTTAAATGTTATAATACAGATTATATATATATATATATTATAGAGAAATAGTCTCACGTATCTTATATATTACATATTTCCTAGACGTGAGCAGACAATGCCGCGCGATATGAGCATTGCAATCCTTAAATGATCGCACTGTAACAGATTTTACTTCAGAAAATCTTTTCTCACAAATGATTAAAAGATTCATCGAGTTGTCTATATACAATAAAATTGTTTACTACGCACTTACTACGTTTATTTTTAATTCGACATTTGGAAATATTTACAGTAACGTGGTTACGGCGAGATTGAATAAAAAAATAAATAAAACTAAAATAAATTTAAAACTAATTAGTTACATCGTCCAATCAAATAGCAAAACATATTTTACCATAAATAAACGAAAGCTGTCAATAATATTGATAGAAATCATTTCGGTAAATATATTTATCTATAAGTATTTTATTCGCAAAAGGCTGTCACGCGATGTCGTTCACTTACTCATTATTATTTCGCTAAAACGTATTTGTTAACAGGCTTCGTGGCCTCAACATTATAATATTCATTACACTATGCAGAATAACTAAAAGAGCAATATTCAAGTTAGCCTCTTGACTGAAAATCGCGGCTTTTTTATTGTGAAAAAAAAATAAATAAAGAATAAAGTTTCTCTTTTTTTGTCATAAACCAATGAATATTAAATCATCTTTTATTTCTTTCAATCTTAAAATGTATACAAATATTTAATTATTAATTAACCCAACTGTTTGCGTCATTTTTACACACTTCTATTTTTCACACTTACCAAACTTTAGAACATTACTGCTTTCTGCTCGTAACGAGTCGCTTGCACGTAAAGTTATTCTCTCTCTCTCTCTCTCTGCGATCGCTTCATGTTTTAAACACATTTAAAACCTCGTCAAATGGAGGGATTAAAATGAGCCTCTACAAACGCTTCGTGTAGATATTACAACAATGTTAATTTTACTTACTAATTCATTTGTTTTTATAGAAGTTTAATGTGGTCGCATTCCGCCTGATGTTTATGTCCATCAGCGGAGAAAAGTTTGCTAACAGCAGTCGCCTCCGTTATATTATATCAACTTAATAATAGGTACTAAATCTATTGCAATCAATACTAAATCATTTTTATTTTGGATTGACCTTAAATCTTATTATTTGTATAAATTCATTTGTTGTTTATTATTATTGCCATCACAATAAAAGCACATCTATTTTTGATCTATTTAAACGTTTCTGTGAAAGATAAATCTTCCTCTCGGAATGTTTTATTTTTAAAAAACACTTTAATATATTTTTTTGTTTTTAGATTTATTACGAACGAGAGATATAGCCGACATCGTATGTGGATTGATTGATTGGTATTTGCACTTTCAAGTGATCCGATCCTAAATCTATTATTTTAAAATTTTGTTATGTACCTACAGAATTATATAGTATTCAAAATTTTACTCTGTACTACATATCACATTATGATACAAATATAGTATGTCAAAAACATTATTTGTCGATGCGGCATCCCGTTAGAGCATAGCAAATACCATCTAAATATAATATACTATTGACAAAAGTATTAAATAATACGTCATTGAAGTAAATACAATGATTTTGTTTTCAGTTTGCATTTTGTCTAGTCTTAATATTTTTGTAATAATGTTATATTTATAATTATTTAGTTTTTTTTATTTACCTTTTTCATATATCCCCGCCGTCCTTGAAATAAAAAAGTACTAAATCTGAATTAGGTCTTTGAAGTATGTGTCTTACTATCACGTTTGTATTAATTACTTCTAATTCGACGACGAAAACTTTAAAAGTACAATCAACGTGACGTGCTTCGAAAGGTCTAATTCAAAACAATCAAAATAATCACCATATTAAGCCATATAAAGTCTTTTAAACTGATTAAATCATGTTTGCGTATAACTGAAGACATACAATAAAATCGTATAAACATCGAATTACATAATATTGTGTCTTCGAAAATATATATAAATCAACGAGTGAAGAAATCAATTTGAATTTTGGTCAGAAGCAGTATGATTGAAAAAGGTTGGACGGATAAAGATGTTTTTCACAAATAATACTTGTTTGTAGGCTCTTTATAAAGCTGTCTCAGACACTAGCATTGACTGAAGTAAACATAAGTAGTCATAGAGTCTATAATTTGTTTCACATACATTAAAATGATAATAACTTTAAAACTATTACTACAGGTAAATTTTACATGGATCTTTAAATGTTTAGCTGACAGAAAGCGCCTAGTAACATTAAGCTTATTTATTATGCCACAATTTTTGGTTGATAAAGTAATTAAGAAGTTATAATGGATTACTCTGCCTCAATTTAACGTTAATGCTCCAAAACGACCTTGTGATTGATAAAATCATTTAATTACATGTAAATGTGTTTTATGTATGTAATTTAAATAATGGATTGATTGTATAATAACGATGTCGTGTTGCCCTTTGACAAATTAAAGGAATAATGATAAATGTAAACAAACACAAATATAAGTTCTATGTAAGTGCGCAAGTTAAATAAAAAAATGTGAACGGCGACAATCTCATTCCAGTAGAGTAATTCCTACTCTTAAAACTTAATTTATCTTAATGCAAGGATATTGTGTTAGGAATTCAGTTTTTAATCAATTCAGTTTCTTTAATCCTATTATATAATTCTAAGTTTCATACATATATTTATAAATAAAACAAATGAGCCTTCAGCTTAGAAACGTTTAAGAAAACGGTTACGTTTAAAATTGTATATACACATTTAAAAAATAAATTTGACTACTTACCAATTAAGGTAAAATTGTACACAAGAACTACATTTTTATTTATATAAATGTAGAGGAAGTCACACATGCGGGCTTATACCGAATTGTAACCAACGGTTTTCAGGATTTGTCGCACAAATTGCGTGTGGCGCTGTCGGCCGCTGGAGCGCCACTGTAGATAAATAGCGTAGAACGCGTGGGCTCGTGGCGTGGAGACAACTGCTTGATGGGCCTGCGTGTCTCCAAAGAACGACAGGTGAATATCCACATATAGACACAAGAATCAAAATAAACATTGCATTAATTAGCGTCTAATGAAATAAAATAATATTCTAATAAATTATGATTTTTAATTGACTTTGTTTAGGATATCATTATTTTTATAAACTAAACTGTTTATAAGAAAAATAGTAATAAAAATGATTAAAAGTAATTTATGAAGAAGTCGGAAATATAATAAAATATTAATAACAAAAAGAGATCTAGTGCATGTTTTGTAGAAGTAAACAAGCAAAAATGCTGTTATTGTTAATTTAATAAAGGTTTATCAACATGACAGAGAGTGAACGAACGAACAATGGACGCAAATTTGGGGACTAATAATATTGACCTGACGATTTATTCAATTTAAATTCAATCTCTTTAAGCCCACACTTCCTTTAAAGATTAGAGATGTTAGATATACCTACCTATATGTGTATATGATAAAAAAGTGTTACACGAAAAATATATTTCCCTATTTTTTTATTTCTTACTTTCAAGCGCAATGTAAAAGTGTATCTCTCTAAGCCAGTATAATTACCAAAAACAAAATGTACGTGCCATTTCTAAAATTATGCTCTATAACGAATGCGGAAATCCTTATAATAAAATAGATATATGAAAACTTACTTATATTAAGTTTTACCCTATATCATTTTTATGATTTGACTATTGTGATATCTACAATATAATTCCACGACGTGTATGTATAGAATGTGTATATTTATAGCAATAAACCTTAATTAAAAGAGAGGTAGGCAAAGTAATGATGATTGTCAATTATAATAACATTATATAGCACTATAAAAAGATATAATAAAACAATTACTAAAGATTACTCTAAATTAAAACTACATCTATAAACTATTCATAAAACAGCTCGTCTACTAACAATGCCCCTCCATGTTTGTCAGACCACCGACTAGTGGCAAATTACACTTACACAAAATTCCGTAAACATATACATATCCAATTCTAATCAAAAATAGTACAAACGATATAAATAACACTATAAAGTTTATATAGGTTTTATGATACGTAATTGCTTGTAATTTTTTCTACACAATAACACCGCATTTGTTGCTACAATAAAAAATACTTTTGTTTAACACAATATAACTCAGCGGACAAATGTGGTTGAGGCAGCTCTAGTGCTCATGGCAATACAACGTGTGAGATGAGTGCCCATTCCTGGTTAGCTGGTGTATTGGACTAGGTAATGTAGTTTTTGCGAAATATGTGATACGAAATTACTATTGAATTAGACATCAACTTCAGACTATATATTTCCGTCATAAATTTTTATTTATTTGGATAATGTACGAATATAATAAGAAAATATTGAGAAAGAATGTTAAAACAAAAAATATTTCAAATTAACTTGCCTAATGGAAATTTTCATAAAGCTACCTACAGTTTCATTTGCAACAATAGATTTCTAATTATAATTTCTTACAAAAGTTCTGTTAATTACGCTTTTAACGCGTACCTAGGTAGGTACTAAAAGGGTCTTTTTTGTAAATGGCATTTTTTCTTTCTCTTTAAATAGAATTATTTTACTAATTACAAAAACAAACAACGCATTATAAACTTCATAGATATTTTAAAACACTGAAATGTTGATAAAAATCATCTTCTATTTATTCCAATTTCAAGGGCGTAATATTAATCTGCGTTGCGATAAAATAAATAGCTTGAAATAGAACCACTGGGATAAAAAAAAACAACGTGCTTTAATTAAAAGTACAATCGTTAGACGGTTCACTGTATCAGCTTAAAAAGTTGTACATTATAAGATCATTCAAACCCAATAAAAGTCGAATAGGTATGTGTGTTGGTTTTTCAATATTTTTTCTAAAATTATTGAAAAATAAACAATATATAACGAATAATTTATTACAAATATAATTAAAACATAATGGTTTATCGATAATTTTTGCTTTGGACTGAAATAATTCTTATTCGCCGTCAAGAAATATTTGTATATTGTCATAAAAAGCAAACTACCAAAAGCGTATCGAAAGATATCAAAATAATATTCAAAAGGTATTGTTACAGAAGAAATGCCGAAATGTAATCCTTGATGGATTACCGGTGAGTAATAAAGAAAATGAGTTCTCCGTTTCATTCTTTAGGTACTCTAGTTAATTCTAGTTTCCAATGGATATTATTTGTTAGGTTACATTGTATGGATTTTCCCATTTCACTGTTGTAATTTAGTTACTTCATTCCGAAGAATTTTTACTACTATTCTCCCTCTTTTAATATTCAATTAATGTACTAGATGTACTTTTTGTTTACCTTTTTGACTGTTATTAAACTATACAAAGCCATCATCATCAATGAGTTTACTTCTATTATAGTCTTTGATTCTTCGAATGGGTTCTGCATCTGTGTAAGACGATAATTTGAATCCGTGAACTTTGGAACTTCGTTAATGACTTTAAGTTCAATTCTAACTATTAAATAAGAAGTACCTACATTAATAACTTTTTGAATTAAATAAATGCATAAAGACAAAGTGATTACCAGCGTTCCAATGACGAAAGTGATGAATAACTCTCATGTCGACAAGACGACGATTTTCACCCAACTCTTAGATCATTAATAACTGCAAACTTAATTACTTTTCGCCAATATTACCTAACATCCGATGCTCCGAATTGATTAAATTGGAATTTAAATTAAATATAAACTAATTAATTAAAATAAAAAAGCGCCGTCACATATTTCCATAATATGTGTCAAAAGTGTACAATTTCACTCATTTATATATTTTACGATATACGAATATAAAATTCCTTGTACATTTGTATGTATTTAATATTTTTAAATAATAGAAAAAATGTAATATTATTTCCGTTAAAAAGGCGAAGAAAAGTATTTAATCACGTCGTTAAAAACCTCGAAGACTTTATTCGAGTGGATGATAAACGTTATGTAAAACAGCGGATGTCCTCAAAGGGTTGATTACAATGGACCTAACTTGAAATTTAAAGTCATTACCCGTTAATTTTCAAATAAAGGACCAAGAAAAGTCATTGTTTAATATAATCTTATAGCCACCGACATTGTTCCGTGGCTGTTTGTTAATTAATTTTACTTAGAGAATGATGAGATTTGGAAAATTAATCTTTCGCGATCTCGACTCCTCGAATCTACTCTGTCATACTTAAATTGCTGTCTTTTCATAAGAAAACCGTTTCTTTGAGCTTCAAACTTCAGACTGCGTGGAATTCATTTCAGAAACGTGATCTGCATTTATTAATTTTATCCACAAATTACGCTATTTTCAGGTACTGTATAAAAATACAAAAACGTTTCACAGTAAATTTGCTTTTATTTTGTGTGAATAAAAAGCACCCTTCAGTGAGGGCCTCTTGTGTAATACAGTGGCAAGGGTAGCATTCCACATGTATTGAAAAAAATTTATTGACAAAGGGAAAGATAAATAAAATTGTAATTTGCTCAGAGACCGTATCTGCTGCTCGAACGTGTTCATAACATACATTTTATAAAAAGAGGTATAAGCAATCATATTTTATACTTATCATTTATTGCACGACACTTGATTAACACTAAAAAGATGAAATCAGTCATTTGACTATAAATAACATTTAAAATTATAAATTGAGAACGATTTAACTTATGTTTTGTAGCTTCTAATTTTTGTATATAGGTAGTAAGTAGTATAGTTAGTATATTATATTGTTAAGGAGTCTGTCTTATCGACCTAATCGTAAGCGATATATACTTATGTTGTTAAATTAAAAACGGCTTAATTACGGCTTTTGTTCTTGCGTCATTTTTTGAGTAACAATTCTCTTGTACGGGTCGTTAAAGCTTAGCGCTCAAAATTTAAAAAAAATTATGCAAAATGATTTTATCGACACTCGATTTTAGACATATCGGATTATCGGTTTGCATAAATATAGCTAATATTCAATTTGAATATTTATCAGCGCAATATTTATTTTGGCTCTGATAATCTCGAATATGCGGTAAAATCTAAGTAGGAAAATTATTTTTGTATTGTGTATTACTCGACTAAATAATAACAAGTATTTAATTAAAAATGAGAGAAGATTCAAAATGTATTACTCTGCAATCTTTAATAATTTCTACTTTAAAAAAATAATCTTAAATATAAACTAAACTATTATTATATAAGTACATAAAGGTTAAATATTAGTGTTAGACGAAGCATATACGAAAACACAGGTTGTCGTTTACTTAGGACAACGTGTTGTAATATCGGACAGCTGTCTCTGACAGCCACTGAATGAAAGCAATTATTCCCCGCTATTTCTTTAAAAGGAAAAATCCGAGAAACTATGTTGTTTTAAAATGAATCCGGGAAATGCTGTTGTTCAAATCAGTTTGAAAGTAGCCAGCCGTGTATAACAAGAAGATTCCTGTCACCATGGTAAAGACCCCTCAATAGTTAAGTAGTTAGCTTCGTCTGATGATAATTTTGAGTTCAATACAAAAGCAATAACTATAAAATATTAAAGTAATTTTTATTTACGTGATTTAGTGAAAACATCGATAAAATCAGGGTTAGTACAATCATTGAAAGCTCGTTGCGAAGAGTTTACAGCAACATGTAATTTGTGTGTAGGATTATATTAATCCCCGACTTACATCTTGCTACGTCTTTGTTCTTTACAATTAGTTTTGTGTCCGCTCCCTGTTGGATATAATAATAGGATTAAATATTTATTAATGTTATCTAAGAGCATAAAGCCAAATCTTCAAAAATATAATAAAAAATTATAATAATTGTTAAGTCTGCCCACACTTAAAATAAATTAATAGTGTTTTTATCGACAGATTTTAATTAAAAAAATGTCTACTTAGAACTCTTTAAAGAATTAGACTATATTGAGAAACCTTGAAAACGTTGGTTTTCGTAATTTAGCCGTATCTCCGTTTTTAAACTTAAATATGACCCATAAAAACGTCTCTGACGAGAATTTCTTTTGCACACATAAATCGAGGAAGTTAAAAGAAAAATATTTCACTGGAAAAATAATAAAGTACTTTTAAAACTGAGCGCTCTGCTTTTAATTTACTGCATGTGATTTGGCGGTTTTGGAAAATTCGGCTTAAATTTTAATTTAAAAATAATTATAAGTTCTAATTGAATTTAGCTACCTATTATACATATGTTATAACTATCACATGGTTGGGCAGAAATGGTGATCTTCAACAAGCTTGGTACTCTTAGTGGCAAAGTACATAGTTGTATAACAAAGTTACATATCACAGTTTACATTGCATACGGATTATAATATATGTAGTCACTCAAATGTTTAATTCGTATAGCAATTAGGTGACTCACAAATCCTTACTAAACGTGTCAAAGGTGTAAAAGCATTATATCCTATAAGAGCCCATACTCAGCCCATAAACTCTGCTGTAAAGTTATTTAATAGCTTCTCTTTATAGGGACGTTAAAACAACACTCTCTTGAATAAATAAATGAATACGTATTAAATTACGTTTTGAAAATAAGATCCATATTCACTGTATACAAATACACATGTAGATAAGTACAATCAGCTTCAGAAATATTAGAAGAATATGTTCGAAATTAAACTTCATGTGTCACTGAAATACCCATTTCATGGTACGTTCGTCCCAATATTTTTTACACTAACTGTACATGTAGCTAGTCATTATCGACGTAAATTCAAATCTACCAATATAACTAAGGCATGAAACTGGGAGCAATTAGCAATTTTCTAGCTCAAGACAAGTTCTAACGTCTGGAATAGATATATATTCGTTCCCTAAGAGACAATCACGAATCTGGGCTTTGCTTCGAGCAGTTATGTATGAAAGTTTGAGGGTCACCACTGTTGTCTAATCTACAGTGTTGCCCCTCAAAGAATGATCGTCATTCTCAGCGATATCACCTACACACGCTCCTAATATGACATTCAACAAAGAAATGTCAACCTGTATGTTTTTTGTAGTTTTAGTTCTCATTTGTTTTTCGCTTAAAAATACATACAGTACAAAGTATTTGCTCGCTGATAGTTTGAAAAATCATTTATGCTTTATACCCCGGCAGCACGCGACGTTTTCTATCAAATTTCTTTTTCTTTTTTACTTAAATAAATACGTTGATAGTCCAGTTTTTAAGCAAAATTCTATTATTATTCTTTGGAAAAAAAATTGCGTTCTTTATTTTGAGATCATTTAGCACTAATTTTTACATTATTAAAAAATAATAATTAAAATTAACCACTTCGTTAAAAAAACCTGTTGCTTAATTTAATTAGTCGTTACAACCTTGAGTTACTTCAAAAAACGAATTCTCTTTGTGAACTCTAATTACTATAAAAATATATATTATCACCTTCTTTTACTTTGATAATGAGTTTATTATTAATATTTTTTAATAGTAATATTTTTTTAATATTATTTTCTGGGTCAGTGCACTCGTGCTCATTTGTTCACAATTTAAAGTATTAGCCAATCAGACAGCGAGCGTATGATAGGAATCGAATTGCAGTTACATTAGCGCTCAGCAATGATTCAAAACCTTCAATCAATTATACATAGAACTGTAAAAATGCACAATTTTTCAATTAAAATCTAAAAACATCATTCCTAAATGTGAAATAAAAAAATGTCCGAAAAATCGATAATGTTCCATTTTGAAATGTTACAGAACTTATTATAATATTTTTATTTGACAAAATATTGAAATGCCTGAAAATCAAGCAAAATAAGAAGTAGGAAAAAGCTGGTAAACGTTTTTCGTAATAATGGGAACAATTTTTCAATGTCAAAAATGTGTCACACGTGTATTTTTCATCGTCTCTGAATGGAACCAATATGGATATTGAGTAATAAATATGTTACCGAAATTCAACGTCTGTCAAATGGATAATTCCTAGTAAGCAATTGGAAGGTTTTATTGCACAATCAATCAAGTTCACGCCTTCGTTCACGTGTAACCAACTTATACATGTATACATACCACTCGCAGTAGACACAATATTAGTCCTTCTATTGACATTAAGTAAAACTCTTCATCTGTAAGAAAGTAAATATTTACGTAGGTGAAGGAATTTGTTTGTAGATGTTTCTATTTTCTGCTCAAGATATTAAAGACATTTTTGGATTTGGTAGGATGTTATTTATTTGCCAAACAATTGAAGACTTTGATTGATTAATCAAGTATACTTTTATTCATACAAAAATCGTGTATTGAGCGGATGTTAGCGAAATTATTTTGAACACAAAAGGTATTTGCTTAAGGGTTTTTATATGAACTTTCTCATATAATAATAAGCTAATTGGTGAAACTTTAAATGCCTTAAATATTAAACATAAAGAAAAATCTGAAAACTTTTTAACACAGAACGTAAGCTTTTGTTAAGAAATATGCTTTAATAAAAAGTTAAAGGTGAAATATTGTTCCAGTATATTGAGGTATAGGTAAGTTTTGTCTTGAAAATCGATATATAACAAACAAGCAGAAATTTCCCAGAAGTTTTTCATAATGAAGCCTGTTAGCTACGACTTAGAAAAATAGCTCGCGGACATTTTAACTTTAAATAAACATTTCAAAAAAACAACTTCGGTAATTAAATACATTGGGATAAAGTAATTTTAGATTAACGAATGATATAATTCAGACGCGTGACAATTTTATATATATTTCGAGTGTTATTGCAACTTCATTTTCAGTCAGGCCACATTTTAATGCGTAATTAATCCATTCATTTTGTATGTTTACAACACCAGATAAGTCATGCGCTCGTATAAACAATTGCATGCATCTGCCACTATATACCTAATAATCTTTTTTTATATATAAATTAGGCTTAATAATTATATTACTGTATTAGGCATGTACATTTGTTTATTATTTATTCATATAGATTACCTAATTATATTAAATCATTCTAAATATTGACTTTCATTATTTGCACATATTTGTGTCTCTTTAACATTTTATTAATGTACAATTCTCTTAATAATAATGTGGTTAACATTATTGTGATCACGTTGTACAGAAATTAAACGTTTTATTCTATGTTTTATTACAAATTCCACTTGAAATTCAACAGTTACGCACCCCGGATTGCGCTCGTGGTGAATCAAAATTCTGTGCCAGAGATGAATAAGCAATTCATTCTTACATTAAACGGTTATAATTGACAATTAGGAGACACAAAATAAATATTAACTGTTATGGAAAATTTCAGAAAACTTTATTTACTACATCAGTTTATTTGAGATTTTCCAAATGTCTTGACAACCTATAACCCATACTTACAATATTTAAATTGAGAAAGGGATATGAAAATAAGGCGGAGTATTAGACTTATATTGTGCGATATTTGATAGTCCTTGATTAATATTTTTTAATCTATATTTTCACTTTTCTTTAGTAGTGACATATGACAACTCTATACCTAATTAAAAATTAAAACAAATGGGTTTATACTTTATGCCCTGTTTTATTGTTATGTTGTTTATCAATGTATAAAAAAAAATTATAAATGATAAAGTGAAATAGATTTTATATTTTTTAAGAAGTGTTTCTTCATTAAGTTCGCGATGGAAGTTGGAAACGGTTTTTATTATCGTCCTGTGTACAATTCCAGGTTTTCTTCATTGCGGTTATAAGTACCCGCTTATTTGTTCTCTCTTGGATGTACTTCACCTCGGGTAGAGGTATGAATTCTAAATTTTTTCTGGTTATATAATTTACACATAATGAAAATAATGTATAAAATTGAAGTAGCTTTAAAAAATGGAATAAAAACCACATTATAAAATTGTCTTTATTAGGTTTGTTGCTACATTCACACTAAACCCTATACAAATATCAGCGCCCTCTATCCCTCTGAACAAGAACTTCTTATCCGCCACCTAGTGGTAAATTTAGAAAACATCTTCTGGTTCTTACAAAATAATAGTTCCAATTTTCCACGATTGCAGCGCTGCTGATTTATAATATTTTATTAATTTAGTGATAGGTATTTTAAAGAGTTTTGTTTAAAAAATTTAAAGCAATTGTTACCGAATAAAATTAGAATTTAAATGTACGAAGATGAAAACAATATCTACGAAATAAATACTCTCTACAATAATAGCTTGAATTTTCCTACGAAGTAAAAGTTGGTTTATTGTAAGATTTATAAGATTGTACCAAATTTCCTAAAAGATTTATATTATCATGAAGTTCCAGTATAATATATCTTTAGGCTTATTATATCTTAAATCAAAGGGAAGTTGGAATAAGTTAAGATTCCCATCGGCTTTCCACTTGATATTATTTATATAGATACAAATAAATATAAAGATGGTACAGACTAAATAATATTATATACTTCTAACATGAATTGCAGTGTTTAAACTTAATCCGGCTTGGCTATTCTTTTTTAATTTTTTATACTGCGAACTAATTCCATACTTCGTTACTCTTAAGTACCTATTTATATTGTTAATTTAAGCAACCGTTTTTAATTATAAAAAGTACTTTATAATTACCGCCAATTAAATTATTATATAAGTGGTAGATAAAGCTTTATTACGGAAACTTTAATTTGAAGTTAATTGCGAAGTTTTTTTTTATCAAAAACAATTGAAAATAATTTCATATGTTTTAACGACATATTTGCGTGCTACCGCTGTTTTTATTTATAGACTAAACTATATACATAGTGAAACAGTTTAATATAAAACAAATGAAAACTCCACGAGTCTCCCCGCTTACGAATGCTCAGTATATCAATCATTAGTTACTAACTGTTACGCAATGTTTACATTGACTATTCTTATTTAAGTTCTAAAAGTTGCTCATTCCAACATATGCCATGACATTTACTACAAAATGAGTTTGTATTATTATATATTGAATAGGTCAGAAGCCAGAGGCAGACAAAACTTGTTGGCATTTGAATTGAATCAGAAAAAGTTACACTAAAATATTATGCAGTACAGTTTTATTCGCCATTTATTTGACCAATAAAAATAAATTATTACTTTTCTAAAGTCTTAAACAACAATGAAACTTCAAATCTGTTTATTAATACTTTTATTTAAATTTAGTGATAAACAAGCAAAAATCGTGTCGTTTCCACAAATTACCATTTTTTACTTTAATTAGTGGAAAGTCGCGCAATACGATTGGATGGCAATAAAAACAAAAATACTACCCGACGCCTCGTGTTCTAGTTTTTTCCTATTAGGTTTAGAATTTTTTGCCTTAATTGCTAAAATAACAATTGCAACAGAACGTTATTTGATTTTGTTACGTTACGTGATTGATTTATTTGATTACAAAATATTTCTATGTTTTAAAGATATTTTTCAACGCTTCTATTGAAAAAAAGAACTATTTATTATCTCTTCGAGTTTCATATTAGCTACCACGGACGACTGCGACAATAAGCCGGGATCACCTTACTCACTATACCGGCTTACTAAGCCGAGTGTTTATTTATTTATTAGTTTATTATACCATTTACAAAATGCATTTAATTTAATGAAATATATGGATTGATATTTGATTAATTCTAAATTCTTTGTAAACTAACTTTTTTGAAAGCAAATAGTACGTTTAGTAGTTACGTTTATATTGCAAATCTTTCAAACACCATATAGTAAAGTGCATAATTTTTAAAATTAGATAAATTACGTATAGTCGTAAGAACAAAACTTATTCTTGAAAAGCAACTATTTTCTGTATTCGATTTTATCCCATTAAACTATCTCGTGGCCAGCCAAAGCAATCTCAACTTCATCCATTAAGGGTTTAGTAATTTAACAATGCGTACCAATATATCCTATACATAACTACATCGTTATTGAATTTTCTTTGCCAACTACGAGTATAGGTATATATGCCACATCCATAAACAAAATCGTATAAAAACAATGACTCTGAATTGTTTTGGTAAACGTTTAATTTTCGTAAGTGGAAGCTTCACCGAATGACAAATAAGGGGTAGAATATACTCGTACCTACCAATCATAACGGTTTGGTTATCTAATAGCGCTTTTCTAATATTTCAATATATAACAATATATTTTGTGGTTCCTTAGTGAATGAGACAGGGCATTATACATATAATATCATAATGTAGTTGGCATGATAATTTTAACAAATATGATAAATTGTTTTTAAAGTTAGTTAGTCGTTAAAGTAAAAGAAGAGTTTGCAAAGGAATGTAAAAGCTTTCAGAGAAGCTTTTCAGAACTGGTTTCAAATTTCGTTATTAATTACTAAAGCGACTATAAAAAGCGTCCGGGTTTGTATGTGTGCGTGCACGACAAAGGTATCAAATTACGTATTATAGACAAATACGGGCCTGTCCTAGGGCCTGGCCTAATTCTGTGGGAGTCGCTTAATTCTTTTTTGCCTTTACCGCCGGAGGGAATAATTTCCGGTACATTTAATTTGCGGACCGATCACACTTTCACGCTAAATTACTTTAATTTACAACGTTTGACATTAGGTTTTTGATATCATGTCAAAGCAACAATTTTACCTCTTTTATTATTTCTTCACAGCCATTATTTTAATTACTAGGTTTTATGAATAAATTATAAATAAAGAATAAAGAGAAAACTAAAGTTAAATTTTAATTCATATAAATAAATTATGAACTGAAGAAAGGAAAAACGACCCTATTACTAAATCAAGATTACACTAACGAATTAAACAATCCTTCGACCATTTACATAATATAAGAAGTACATACACTGTAAAATACGGCTAATAAAATAATAAAACATAGGAAAAGGGTTCGGTTCGAGTTGATAAATAAATCAGTTTTAGCTGGAAAGGGGTAATTTATTGCTCGCTATCAGAAACGTTGTGTGATATATTAAAATGCCAAAATTTAACTTTTAATTTATACTTTTTATAGAGGTATTTGGTGAACTAATTGAAAATAATACAAACTAAAGAAAAAAATCTATTCGGTTTAATTCTATCCAGTTTATTTTAATTATTAAAATCAGACGATCAAATAAAAACTTCAAATTTAGTTTAAGTACACAAATCATGAACTTAAAAAAAACTATACACAAATTACAAACACAGCACCTAGTAATTAGCTGATCCTCTCTTGCGTAACTAAATTAACATATACCTACATTTAATGTATTACATTTTTATTCACCGGATCTAAGAAGATCTCTAGTCATTTATTTAGCAAGATTTTGCAAGGCTTCATCACTGTCACATGAACAAAGACATTTTTTGTGGAGACAAAGGAACGTCCAAAGTAAACATATTATTAAAATAAAATAGATATGAAAACTCAAGAGTAAAATTTCCATGTATAAAGTCCATAAACGTTTATAACCCTAATCCAAAAGTGTACTTCAATTTCGAAAGCAATAGTAAAAAAAGACCTGGAAGTGTCATTTGCAGCGGATATTACCCGCATTAAAGTTGCGCTAGAGTACATAGTCGAGTCACATCTGCTCGTTAAACGTCGACACCGTGTTATTATGACATACCATTAGAATAACCCTGAATAGTACTTGTTCCGTAAACGTTCGTTTATACAAATTTGTGTTGAATATTGAAAACATTTTGATATATTGTACAAATCAAAATTGATTGCGCTATTCAAAAATCTCTTATTCAAAGGTAGCAATGGGGGATGTCTAAACAACATTAACCTTCGCTTAAACGAATGCCATTTTGAGATATTACTACTATTAGACGTTCTTTTGATTCTCGCCTTAATATTTTGGATATTCGGTTTTATATTCAGTCAACCTTAGTAAAGAATTAAAAGATGTTGCCAAGGCCAACTCTGCTTTCCCTTGAATTAACGATAGGTACCACTTTTACCTCAACTAATATTAATAATATTTTTTGTAGAAAACTACAACAAGATTTTTGATATTTATTTATTTTGATTTTGTTTATTGTTGCACATAGACAAGCAGGTCTATACTCATATCTTTTTATACAGATATTTTAAATCGTGCTACATATACGTTAAAATTATAACCACACATCATAAATGCTATTTTTAATAGTTTTGAAAGAAATGTTTCCTTTGAATTTCTTGAGACAAATTTTTAAATTTTGTTCAAACTTTTGATTGAAGTAATTCTTGAAAAGACTTGAAACTGACAGCGTAGTTCTTGTAATTTTAGAGAATACTTTAAATAGTTGATTGAGTCAATTGCGTGAAAAATTAAAATTTGTAAATGCAAAATTAACTAATTTTCTTTTAGATCATTTAAGTACCTATAATAATTAAAGTTTTATATATATTTTAATCAAAAATTTTAGATTAATTAAGCTATGATAATAAATGAATATTGGAATATATCTTAATAACATTTACTAAGCGAATGTTTTTATATTCATGCTAATTTATTTTTCTAACTTTTATAACTAGAAAGTTTGAATTACTACCAATAATTATATCAGATAAGCCGTAACTATTTGTGTGAACAAAATCACTAGGCGCGAAATTGTCTTCTACATTGAGTAAAATATACTAGAGAAGACAAGGAAAACAATATTACTCTTATGTTATTGGTGCAACGGACTTATGCGGATTACTAAAAAATATCGAGTTCATTTATTTATTATACTTATTTTAAGATATATGCTTAATCTGATTACTAAACAAAATAAGTCACAAACACGCACACAAATTTCCTTTGCCATGGTTTCGCTAGTATGTTTAACTGAATCATTCCATATGCCTATACGTGTACCAGTTTGAAACCTAATTTGTCGTTTTCATGGAAATTTCGCCCGCTCGGTTGGACAATCGCTAGAGACGCAATTTCAGAGTGACTAATAATTCATATCAAGATTACGTACCTCAGAAACCGGAGAAATTAGTCAATAAGAACGTTAAGTTATACCTAAGTAATGAAATGTTAGTCCTAATACGATTTTACACTAATTTAAATACATAAATAGTGTCAATTTAGAAGCATTCATGTGAAAGGTTTATTAGTCTTATAAATGAAGCTTTGTTTTAAGGTACTCGGGAGAATAATCAAATCAAGGTATATTCAAGCAGTAAGCAACATTTCATAAACGATCTTATTCAATTTCCTAAGAAATTTGTTATTAAATGAAATAATATCCGTTGCTATAAATGTATTAAATATAAAAAAATTAAGATGAATATTTAAATAGAAAGCATTTTTAATTATATAAATATATGCTCATTTGCATTTTAAAAGTAATCAAGTATTCATTAATATCTCCGGTCAATTTAATTTGTTTCAAAATACAATGTAATTAATTATCTAAATTATATAAATTTCATGCAAAATAGAAATTACTAAAAAATATATATTTATCCTTTATTTGTCTATATTTTGAAATGTATCAAACTATCTGAAAGATATTCTATCTGATGTGTCTTAAGGCTTTATATTTGTCACAAACAGTGCCTTCCGCCCATTTATCTCTGTCCATTGTAGAAATAATGTTATCACTCCGCAGCTACTACTATTAAATAAAAAAAGTTTTGGCCGACATCTGATCATTCTAGAGTCTAGACTATCGATCTTGAATTATCTTCCTAATCTTCTGTCTGTACAAATGTCATTAAGTTAGTATTGATCGTGAGCTTTAAAACTTATATTTTAATATTCATTCCAGAACTGTTAATAGTGTTAATATAGATTCTACCGTTTTGTTGAAAAAAAAAACAAAGTGAAGCCTATGCTGCACAGGCGATGACTCCTTTGACTGAAGTGAATTTAAGCCGAAAGGAAAGCCGTACCAAACAAAAATTATTGGTGAATTATGTCATACAATATACGAATATTTACATTTAATTATTAAATTTATTAAAATAAAATGTTCTTGTTTTCATTTAAAGTTTATTACAATTGTACATTAAATAAAAATATATTCGTATACATTTTAATTAATTTGTGTAACAATAATAAGCGACAAGCCCTTCTTTCTAAATAATAAAATTGGAACCCAATAATGCCCAATTTAGAAATTTAATTAAAGTATGCCAAGCTACTATTGTTTGTCTTTAGTAACCAATTAATGTTTCCAAATGCTTTTGAAAGGTATTAGTTATTGTAAATTAATCAAATTCCTAATTGAAAGGAATTCAAAAACAATGACTTCATTGTTTTGTCATGCGGTTTGCTATATAGCTTGGTACTACATCATTTTGTATCTCTGACAATAAATAACAAATAGATGAAACCCTTAGTATCTATCTATTATATAATGAATTTACAAGAACTAGGCGTAGGTGTATGAATATATCATAAGCGCTACGGGATCTTAAATGTAAATTGCAAATTAGAAACAATCAATACTTTGTAGATTGATGGTAGAATATATATTTGTTAGGCGGGAAGCTAAAACGATACCCACATGCTGGGTTGGAATCTTACTATTAATAACGTTAGTAACGTAAGATGTGTGTTACATTTTAGACAGTGCCATCTATGAACGGGTAGCGGAATCGACTCAATTTACAAATAAATGGCCGCATAAATTTTTTATTTTTATACAAATGTTAAATTTCCTCAAATCCCGAAAGTCAATTATAATTTTTAATTTATTAGCTGCAGTTAACATTTTCACTTAAAATTTAAACTTGAGTTTAAATCTAATGTTTTTAAGGAAAATTCCACGCTTCACTAATTTGAAATGGCGTATTGCTGTAAAACAAAATTGTGACGAGCAATTTATTAGTCCAAAGTGCCAACAATGTTACAAGAGCGTTCACTTTTTAGAAAATATGAAAATTCAACAAATTATGAAACGAATTTTCCCATTCAAAAATCTCTTTGTTCTTATGTTCATTAGCAAGCACAGACGCACAGGTAAGAATTATATTTCAAGGATTTTTTATTAAAATTTTTCCAAATTGTAGATAAAACGTTTATTAAAGCTGTCATAATCTTAACCTCCCAAATTATGTTTCAAGGGAACAAACTTAACTCTTTTAATTTAGTACATTATTTGCATTTCAACAAAAATGTTCCGCATGTGACATACGCGACTACCTTCCAAGTTATAATGCCGTAGACACCAGATGTTTTCGTGACAACTTGTTCTCTCCAGAGAGAATAACAATATAAACTCAATTGTACGTTTAAATACATTCTTATTTCCACTTCAAAGAGTAAAAACTTCGTAATTTTCAACAAAGAACGAACCATTCATTAATTTTAAAGCCTTTCAAAACAGTTTTGTTCACGGAAACAATAAAATTAACTATTTGCAGTATAGAAACGCCGTATTCCTATTACTGTTTGTTTAAAAACATTGTTATAATGTTAAAATAAAATTGCGTATCCATCTTGCTAAATAACTTTACATTGTTACATTTTTATTGATTTTCATCGTCCCAGATCACGTATTGTGAATTTACTAAGCTTAACATGGTAATTCAATAAACCTTTCTCGACGGTACAACAAATACATTCATAGCGTTCAATTTAAAAAAAAGTCATCTTCAATGTCATTTACATTTTTATAGTAAACAAAATAAATTACACGATGTTAAAAATATCTTTAACAAGGAGATGACTTTCATTCTGAAGAGTATTATTTATGTGTAAATTAGGATTTTATAATTCTCGACGTTGACAAAATTGTTTTTATAAGTCATCTGAGGGCATTTAATAAAAAGAAGAATATTTATTTTCGCATTATGAACGGTTTTCTTTGGGGTGTAGGTGAATTGGTTAATGACCCTATTCCGCCTCTAATTAGTTCTATTCGACAACGACTTATAAATGGATCACAAAATACTCATAACAACTTTAACAGAGGGACGGCCAATAGAGCTACGAATACTGAAGATAATATCTATAATAACCATTCAAGAATAAGCACAAAAGCAATTGATGTTGGAGAACAAGCAGATATTCAATGTAAATTGAAACAGGTAAATGTTTCAACACAACTCTCCGCATGTAATATTGAACAGGCGACTAAAAGCATGAATACCAATAATGCTACACACAAAGATAAGTGCCTTGGAACTGAAGAAAAAAATGAATCGACTCAAAATAAAGTGTCTCAAGCGCAAACTGTTTTATGTGAGAAACATAAACGCGTCTTGTTAAAACTACGTGAATAGCCCATTAATGATATTCAAACTGAAGAGAAAATCGAATTTTTAACAATTGTCAAAATTCAATTTAGGCAAATTGCGAATTTTTTTGCTATGAAGAAAATTCAGAATAACAAGAGTTTTTATAAACAAACAAAAAATAAAGTTAGTTTGTATCGTTTTTGTAGTCATGAAGAATTGTTTACGGAATCATAATAAAACTAATTATAATATTTATTTTGTTGTTTTTTTTCGTTAGAATAACATATAAGTACTATTTGACTACAAAAACATGGCAAATTTTATATTAAATTATTTTACATAGTACAAAAATAAGTAAGTATAATAGAAAAATCTGAAGAAAAACAAAAGTTCATTTGGCGTCCCCTCTAACATTTGGATTATGTTTGTTAAAGTATAAATGCACTTGACATAACAAAGATAACAAAATTACACCTGACAAATGATATTAGCCACATTGCACCTTCCTCCGGCATGTTCGCGTTAGTAGCTTTATTAGATTAGGCAATATTCATGTATCTTACCTGTCACAGACATTCTTGTTATAAAAATAACATAAATATATTGTCAGTATCAAACTTATTTCAACACGTAAATATAACATCACAAATTAATATTTGTATTTTGTTTAAACCGGAAATCGAACCTCTGTTGGGTCTCTGCATAACAAACTGCACCACAAACATTGTCAGAAATTCTGCTTATACGTATAAAATCCACGGTTCATCAGCACAATTCCAAAAAATTAATTTTAAATCCTAAATTATTGATTTCTTCCTTCAAAGCAATCTGTTATCCGATTGTAATCAGAAAATTGTTTCCCTTTCCGCATGAGTGGCTCCCATCAAGAAGTTTAACTTTGGAGTACCACGTAATTGAAAGTACTTAAGTTCTGGAAAGTTTTAGATATCAGATAATTGTAACTAAAACGAGAATCTGTAGATAGTCACTAAGATAACTTTTGATGACATCTCACAAAATTAAATTATTCGTGACCTTTTAAAGGTTCAATTCGTGTAGAAAAAAAAGCCGACGCAACGGAAAGTGGTTATGAAAAAACATTTCATTTCCCTATCGAATATATTTCCTCCGAAAGATATTTCAAATATTGTTCCACACACCTGTCAGGTTCCCTCCAGTTGGGTATTTCCTTTTGGAAATCAAGAATACAAGATTTCTGTAAATATATTTACAATCCAATGACAAAAAAATCTTAAAAGTATCTTACTGTGTTTTATTTATCTCCAAACGTAACTTTTTATCTAAAAGAAACATTAACATGTGATAAATTTTCTTATGTAAATATTTCTTGATTTTCTGAAATGTCCTAGTTTCTTTTTGGTTTCATATCGCAAACAGCCCTAACCATATTAAGCTGTCACAGTTATCGCCATCATGCCATAGAGATAAACAAATCGCTGTATACATTGTATGCATCACGCACACGTTTGTATTATTTGACAAGCGACACAACGAACTACCCACATCAAATGAGACAATAGCAACAAATTACCAGCATACCTTATACCTGAGATTATACTCCAAAATTATATGTATATTCTTTAATAATACTGCGTTCTAACTTTCAATATCAAAACTAAATGAAAATCTTTAATTACTTATTGTTTAATTTTCAAGTTTCAAGCTTGAAGATGTCGTGAAATGAGTTAAAGTCTTTGAGGATTTTTGAAGCGTAAGCGAAATGCACACAACCTAAGCGTACGTATCAATTTAGTTCCAGATAAAAGCATTGTACTGTTTCACCTATATTAAATAAGTTAAAACTTTATTCTACAAAATATAGTTACGTCAAATCTTACAATCTATGCATGTAACAAATACATTATGTAAGGTTTCCCAGTGATTTTGGATGGTACAATAATGGCGAGTCAAAATCACATTCACACTTCCTTTGTTCCGGAATCACCGAAATCGCGAGAATATTTCAAACGCGGTGCAAAAGCGCGGCAGACGCAATAGCATCCTAAATATGTTATACAGCGCTGACGGCAGCACAACGCATGTAAATTGCACACATAAAAACTTTGATAAAGGCCTTTGAAAAGTAGAAATTTAAAAAGCATTTGTTATGAAAATCTTTGCTTTTAATATTGTATTTCACATATATTTTAATCAACAAGTGTATTTAACACTTTACATTATGTAGAGAAAATTTCATTTTATTATAAAATATTTTATTTTTATACATAAACGAAAACTTTCAAAGCCATATATTAAAGACATTTTTTTCTTTGATGCTTATCATGTGAACACGCTTAATATTAATAGGTACTTAAAAATATAATAGAACAAAGTTGAGATAAGTACCTACTATAAATAATGAAGAAGGCACATATGTTTATACCAAATATTGTTTCACAATGTAGAACAAGTAAACAAAATTCATGGGTCTCTATTACTTAAATCAACCCCATAAAAATTTGATATTGAATCTCAAAAATGGCCTTAAGAAATGAAAAAGTTTCAAATTTTTATCCGATTCACAGTCCCTTTAAAGTAATTTTGGTATAACCTATATAGTTTAAAAATTTCTGTCATTGAATTAGTATTTTAAAAACCACCCATAACATTACGAGATGATATTTTTAGGTTTGTAAATAGCAAACTGTAACAACATTATGCGTAACGTAAACAACATATAAATTTCAATTGGGGTCATGAATAGTTATTGCAGTTCCATTGTTAAGAACCGGAAAATATAAAGGAAATGACCACGAAAGGAGCAATGTTGACAAAATAGGCACGAGCATTATTGGCCAATTGTGACGCAAGCGCACTCCTAACACAACAACTGTATACAAACTATATAAAAAGCATAAACTGAATATCGAAAAATAAATAAATAATTATTTAGGTCACGTTTCTAATTCTATAACTCGACTATAATACCTATGGATTAAAAGTAATCATTAACATCAACACAAAACTAATTTTTCCAGGAATGTTCAACAAAATTCTATTTTAGAATTTCTCATTCGGGTCACATATTTTGTTCTATGGAAATCAGCATGTCCCCGATATGTCATATATATCATCATCATTCTTAGTCTATATACGAGTATATTTTAATTATATCAAATGCACGTTCCGATTTTTAATACAATTAAAACAAAAATATATGATTTCATGTAACATAAGTCGTGACACATTTGAGTTTATCCCCCCTAGCTCCTTGCTGAGTTTTGAATTTCGCTCTCTTTCCTTCAATTAATTTATTTTACCTCTTAAAATTTTACCAGAATATTTACTTTAAACTTGTACACCTTTCGCAATTACGAATATTTAATGCCTTTTTGAATATCTTAATTAATAATAATAGCCTAATTAAGTCTGTGGTAGGCACAAATAAATATGTATATTATAGGCACTCGGCGACTAAAGTAGGTACATATAACAAAGTTACATTGATGCCGCTCATTAAGCTTAATAATATTGTTTAATTAAATTGAAGGTTATGTTAGATTGTCCGCTCCAATTAGAGGTTTTCAATTTATTCAAAATTTAAAAAATATTAAAAATAAACGTAACAATTTAAAGATTTTAAACATTAAGAATGGAAATCACAAACAATTTTTAAAAAATCATTAATTAATGTTAATTTTGAGAGTAAAAGGGTTTGAGTGCTAAGGCAAGTTCAATGAAGGCCGAACTAAATTATAATTTACGCCACTCATATTTTAACAAAGTTGTAGGTAAAGAAGGTGAGAAACCGTGTAGGCGACTAATGGTTTCTAGTGATTCGATTTAGTTTAATCTTAATTTATTAGTGTTTTCGATCTAAATTTAGGCGATTCACGCTCTATTTTTATGTTCTTAAAATTAGTTCTAGAGGCATCTACATTTACCTCACGTCTCTGCGTGGTACAACAGTGGGTAGTGGGTTACTGAAGCACTACCACAAGCACAAAGATAAATAGGACAAAGTTGAATTTATTTTAAATACAAAATATATATTACATACAATATTAAAGAAGATGTGCTTTCCTTACACTTTTCTTATTGGCTCCTTGAAACTTAATAAATATTAATGATTATAGTAATATACAACATCTACGATAACCGGGTTCTACTCACTTATATATACGTATAGATATCTTTAATAATTCACTAAACTGTCAAAATAATTTCTCTGTTATATCCTATTAAATTACTCTATGGGTCATATAACATAAGTAAGTTTTAACTATTTAAGGCTGATAATACATTCAATTTTAAGGTGATTGTTTTAGAATATTTTAAGAAACGCAGGTATAGAAGATTTACCTGCCCTTAATTCTAGGTATAAAAATATGAAAATATAATAAATATATCTGTACTTTTGTGTTGTTAGAAACTAAAATCTAGACTTCACAAACAATAACTTACTATATATCATCAAAGAGATAAGTAATAATGCTATTATATAAATTGAGACTTAAAAAACTCCCATAATATTTTTATTACGCAGACGGTATTTCAGTAAAAGGTGATAAAATCTTGTCATGTCACAGGTGAGTCTAAAATTATGAAATAATAAATTTCATAACACCAACCTTTTTTCTTCAAAAAATTTAACATAACAGTATATTGTTCAATTACTCGCTATTATGTAACTCTTTTGTTTTTTTTCATGACGATATCAAAGAAGTAGTCCCTAAAAATGCTAAATATTTTTTGACCTTCCTTCTTTTGTTCTGTAATAATAACAATTATAATTTAAATTTTCGTTGTATTTAAGGCACACATATGTAAATAATTTTGCAAGGGACATGTTTATCCTTTGTTTTCATTCTAAGTCATAAAAGTGTGAAGCTCGAAAATTCAACCTTAAATTATTAGAATAAGACTTAAAAAAGCATAAATTGTCGTAGCGCTGATTTAACTTGTGTAATTTTCCTAATTTTGTGGAGTGGAGGCAATATTTCACGGCACATAACCTTTTCTATGGAAAAAACCATTACGGTTTGTTTTCATAATTCAGGGATTCCATTGATAGATAATATGCCTTTGGTATGATTTCTTCGACGGTTGGCATTATCAAGCGGTTGCTCATAATAATATGAATATTGTCTAAGGTTATTGGCAAACATCATTTAGCAAATTTAAAAGACTTTTCTGGCTTAAGGTTTCAAAACATCGGATTAAAATAATCGACAATAAACCGCCAAGAATCTTTAAAGGCATGAAATATGGATATATTGATAAATGAATGTATATTACTAAATGTATATATATTTATAGATTCCTTATATTAACTTCGTTGGCATGAACATAATTTGATAGGCCGCCTTCTGTCGATGACAATCTATTTATATACGAAAGTGGTGATCTTATATTGTCACTATATTAAGACATATATATGTGTATATATATAGTTTATTGGACATTTCTGGCAATGTTTTTTATAGTTCGCAAATCCATAAATTTACCCCAATATTTCGCTGACTTTATTTCACGGCTACTGAGACTATCTATTTGACATTTTGTGACCGAAACGTGACATTCGCAGGTTTATGTCATATACTTGAATACAAATACTACTAACAATATGTATTCCCTTTGCGGGATTATACTTTGTTGTATTCGGTTTTATGTTCAAATTTGTTATAGTGCAAATTCATTTGGCCTAGAAACTCTGACATAATTTATTTCTTAAAGCAAAATGCAATGTGTTCTATGGAAATCTTACGTTAGGATATAATTATATAATTTACTCCAATAGATAGTTGGTCTTCCATAACTTAATTCCAACTATAAATGGTCTTTCAAAAATAACTACAAATAGTTGAATATACAATAAATCTATAGAAAACTAGTCTCAATGTCGCAGTAAAGAATGGCATTTCATATATCCAGCAAACTTACGACTGCAATGTTATGAATAAATAGATCCTATTAGGTTCTATAGGATCTTTTGAAATTATGTCGCTTAATATATTTTTCTTACGCGTATCGAAGTAGAAAAAGTCAAATAAGCTTTCACCACGCATTTTATGGACCTGTGTTTGTGTAATGAAATGGAAGTTGCCGAAATTTTCTTTCATGTTTTCTTTAAAGATTTTGACATCTAATCGAAAACCAAAGTTGATGTTACAAAAATAAATACTTTATTTACCATTAAAATGTATAGAATATAAATATTTATTTTCTATTACAATATTTTATATCTCATCAATTGAATTTGGACCATGAAACAGGAAGCATATACCTAATATTTCACGCGTGTTTTGTTATAATTATTATAATAAATTTATGAAATGAAACTTGAATTTACGAATTAATTATTTGTTTAACGAGATTTATGTAGGATACCATATAAATAAGATTAATTCTCAAAGCTATTTTAAATCAACCTACCGACACACGCGCGGTTTAAAATTACAACATAATTAATGTTTAATAACAGAATTAATTTCTCTATTTTATATACGAAAATTGATCCAACTGAATAATTTTACAATTATTGCAAATAATTATTTATCTACTTTATTTATTACAGAGATCCCACAAAGGGTTATCCGTCCACACTAAAACATAGTTATATAGATAACTATAGCAAATAGATACCGAGGAATTGCTTACTTGAAATTGTCTCATAAAGTTTAGATAGAATTTTATGTGTAGATTGTGTTACATATTGAAAAGTAGTTTTAAAACTATATTTAGGTTTAATGCCTACGAATACAAATGTTGATAAATTAAGGGAGCGTCTAATGAGGGTCTTAATTAATTGTAAATAGCGCCCAAAGCTTTTTATCTAAATGAAAAAATAAAATAAAACGAGACTGTTTTTCATAGTCATTCTCTATTTATAAAATGTAAATGAGCATTCAAAATTTGTAATTAGTCTATTATGAACGGTGATTTAAATCACTAAGTAATTCTTTAGTATTTTAATATATAAGGTTTTTTGTGTATTTTATTGATTTTTATAATTGAGTTGAAATGAAAAACACTAAATTAAGACATACACATACGATCCTCTACAACAATGTGGCTCTCCAAACCACATTGAGACAAGCAACCTTTAATAATCATTTCACGCATTTCCTTAATATTTCATATGGCATATGTAAAGATCACAATAGCTGGATCTCTATTTGAGTACTGAATATATTTGTATAGATTTGGGACACAAAACCCTTACAGTGATGACATATTAATTTTCTTGAAATGATTGTGTGCTACAATTCAAACAGCGCCATCTACGAACAAGTGACGAAATCTTTACGAATTATATTATGTTGTCTCGATGTTTATTATCATCATGACATGTTTAAAGCACGCTTCATTGGATAACTCTAACTATTGTATAACAAATCATGTTATAATAAATAATATTATCAAGACATGTTGTCAGTTTGATAAGATTATTATAAAGATAAATAAAAGAACTTATATAATAAAATGTTTTTATTATTTATTATTTTGTTTAACTAAATGTGGTCAAATTCTTAATCTTATAACGAGAACTGGTAATCGAGAAAAAGTTTACTTTTCTGGCCAAGTTCGGGTAATAATCTCACTTCATTTCACTCTAACGAATTCGTGGCAAATTAACGTAATTACTTTTCCTATTCATATGTGATATAATGTTAAAATTAATAAATGAAAAATTACTTAATGATTTATTTTCGAAACAAAACTTTTTGTCGATTACACAGAGATGTATTTTAGACCACGGCTCATTTGATTTAGATAATGCCATTATTTAAATTACAATATTAGCAAATTGGTTAATAATAGAATAAATATTGACTAGAAAATGCATTACGTCACTACACATTTTGTGCAATTAAAAAACTATACAATCTATCAAATTTCACTATTCTGTCTCAACTTTTTATTATGTACAAAATATTTTATTGGCAAATCTGATATAAAATATGATTTATTTCGCATTAATTATTAATATGAATTATTTAACATAAAACAAAACTAAATTAATTCTAAACAACATTTTTGCTGATTGAGCACCGCACTAAATAAACATTTACATATATTCTTATAGTATAAAAAATCTAATTTTTAACTTTAGACAAATGAATAATTGAACATATTTTCTCCTTATCAGCATTCAGTCGCTCTGATAATGAGCAGACGTGTAATATGGCAGCGGACGGGCGATGAGGCCCTTGCTCATTGGTACGACCTAAACGCTTAGTTAAGATTAATTTTCATAAAAGTATGATTTGCTGTCCGCATACTTGGATAACAAACGTCCTTCACTGTACGAAGTAAACTAACTCAATTTAGCTCCCGGTAACAAACGGCTTAACTGTCTGCTGTCCAGCTCGTACAAACTCCAGCGATTCAGCCTTCGCGTATTAGACAAAATTCAAGAAACAAATGCTTGTCATATTATTAACACACTGGTATATAAATTTATGTTACTTATTTGACAAGTTGAACGCCAAATATTTGATTAAATTACATTATTTGTTTTATAATTATTCATATAGGGTAAAACGAGGTAATACCGGTCAGTTCATAATTCCGGTCACCCACATATCTTACAAAGTATTTTGTATATGTGCACTTTGACATGCACATAGGATGGGGTGATTGTTCCCCATGCTGACACATCGATCTTCAATAAGTTACAATCACGCGTCACTCAGAACGAGGCGAATGTTTGTTTCGGGAAGTTTTCTTATAATTTTTTGGTCGCAGAAAATAAGAGGTGAGTATTTTAATATTCATATTTCATTCATTGCCTGTAATAATTTTTGTCAATCAGTTATCTAACTATCTATTTGAATGTAGATTCCAAGCAATTTGCAACAAGTTTTTTTTTATTGATTATTAACCTCAAGCGTGCACATGTGGCTAATGCCGGTCACTGTGACCGGTATTACCCGCAAGTCACATATACTAGTAGATGTTATTTTTTAGACTTAATAATTAGTTTCTGTTTATGTTTGTTGCATTTGTATTTTGTGTATTGTATTCATGAGTAGAAATGACAGACCAAGTAAAATTCCTCGGAAAGAAATCTATTGGCTCCATTTTAATTCAAATAAGAAGAAAGGCTTATGAGTATCCTGTTAATAATAATGTGAAGCACAACATTAACGAAAATCTTGGAATGGGTGGAAGAAATTGGTAAACGGCAAGAGTTTAAATCTGATAACTGCCTTTAACAAGGATGAAGTTGATGTATTTTTAAGCTGCTTGGGGAATTAATAGAAAAACATAAGTTTCTACCAAGATATGCTTATAATGTCGATGAAATTGGCATCTCCTCAGTTCAAAACTCAAGTAAATTTGTAACTGAGAAAGGTCAAAAACGCCTTTTGAAAAAAGCATGCAAAAGCTCTCACTAGCATTCTTAATAAAGAAATTTTGATAGAAAGAGAACAGAGGAGAATAACAGAGAAAAGAAGAAAGAAAAGAAATGCACTAAACAAGAGTCCCGCGTTTGCGATACGTGTTAAGAGTTTGACCGGTATTGTCAACCAGCTGACCGGCATTATGAGCTATGGCTGGCAATACCGGTCAAATCCACTTTTTTTTAAAATGATTATTGTATCAAATTCTTTACAAATATTGATCTCATTGTTAATGATTATCCTAGAATAATAGTTGAAGTTATGTTTTCTTAAAAAATTAAAATAAAAGGTTGAGTTTTCATCGACTCAACTGAACTGCCGCGCTCGCAGCAGGTTACTCGTAGACCAGTGAAAAAGTAAAACATTGACCTACCCTCCATTGAGAAATTGCAACAATCGGAGTAAAGACA
>JAPWLS010000047.1:0-138441 GCA_028551675.1 Tineola bisselliella
ACCTTTTTCAAATGTCTATTAAAGTTACTGGAGCCTCGTACAACAGTTTCGGTCACTGTTTACATTAAAATAAGGACAAGGGATTTAGCGCTTTACTTTAAATTGATATATTATACTATCCGGTGAATAGAAAATTGTGTGTAAACGTCATAGTAGGTTGAAGAATTTGAATGTACTGTGACAACCGTGTTTTCACATCAAATTTAATAATTAAATATTTTATTTAACATGGCTTACGGACCCCTATTTCATCGAGCTTTCAAGGGCAGGTTCTAATCTCAACAATACTTAGAACTGTTAACATATAAATTTAAAAATATTGGAGCAATTCATGGAAGAGAGCCACTTGATTTGATATACGAAACGAAGTCGTTTGACAGGCGATAAATTTAAGTTAAAATTATTTGTAACTGTCGACTTTAGTTTTAAATTATTAGGCAAATTCATAGAAGGAGACCCAGCGATGTTAGTTGTAACCACTTGTGTTTGTGAAAAAAATATAAGGCGGCGTATACATTTAGCGAATTTAAACTTGGAATTCGTTTATATGAAACTTGGAAGATGATAAAAACATAATTCTATCTTCTCAATGTAGACTCGCATAAACGTTGAAGTTTAATTATATAATAAATATTATATTTAATTATGATAAATAATTATCTCTATTTCTATAATATTTAAAATGTCACATTTAATAGTGTGTTACTATTTTAAACTATATTCGAAAGGGTTATATTATGGTCAAGTAATAAGAATTAATGCAAACAATTTTGTATTAAATTATATAATAATATTCTCTCCTATGTGAACACAGTCTAATGTTTATGATGGCGTTGGGTTCGGGCAGACAAAAAACTGCATTTGCGCGCGTGGGGAGTTTTCGTCAGAGGACGAATAAGGATTCACTGACAGTCGGGCTCTGGTCTTTGAAAGAGAAACAACTTTCTCTCTCGTGATAATTAGTGTCGTTAGTTATGCCAACTTGGGCCTCGGTCGCGGGAAGAGCAACAACGTCTAAATCGTAAATAATCCGTAAAAGTAAATAGCGTTCAAGGTTGATCAACTTCGGTTTTACGCGGTTGTAGTGTGCGTTTTGTATTAGAGTCAGTGCGTCGAAAACGGGAGTAAGTAATTAGGATAAGTGCGTTTATTGCTTGTGTATCCACCAAACCCCTCAGTGTCAGCCTTAGGGCTTAGCGTAGGGATTTCAGGCTCCCCATGTTGTCGTAGGTCTGCGTGCAACTACTCTCCACAATTCTTCAGGAGTTCTGTCTGCGTGTAATTACTTTCAACAATTCTTCAGTGGTTTTCGCCACATATGTATTTATCATCTATGGATTCTTCATAGGCCATCAATATAATCAACAATTATATTTTATTTCTGCAACGAGGATTAGTTATTTTCTCCACAGCTTATTCTGCTATTATCGTATCCGAATAAGGATACATTACATCTATTATTATTCTTCATACGAGGATTTTATTTACGGGATATAGGTCACGTCCGATTGAGGACACATCTTCACACATTCTGTTATCTCCATACAGGTTGTTTCTTTTGTTCTCTCTTTTCTAGATCGGTAGGGCCCATAACCTGATCACTAGATCAACCGCTCGTTCCCCTTTTAGCTTAGAAGATTTTGCAATGGCTTCTGTTGGACCTTGTCGAAGGATTTCGTCTCCTTCTTCTAAGACAAAGGTGGTGGGGCTGTAGGTTGGAAGGGAGGCCCCAGTTCGTCGACGATTTACTCAAAATGAGTAATCCATTTTTTTTAGAAAGGCTGACATCAAATTGAGTTCCTTCTCGTATTCATTTCTAATCGTTTTCGCGTAAAATTCGTGCGGTTCGTACTACTACTCGTATTCGTTATACATTAAATTCGCGTGGCCCATATGTTATTAATCGCGAGTGATAGTGTGTTCGAGATCATCCGCGGGACGGCATGTACGAGTATAAATTTTCTCTTTGTGAGCACATTTTCAGGTGATCATTATAACTGTATTTTCTGTGTCTCTTTCTATGAATTCTTAATATAACATTTAATTCTAACACAACGTAGCGGTCCATATTTAATTAGATAATCACAACGTAGAGGTTCTGCCACTCTAAACTAGACGATCACGATCATAAATCATTGGCCAATATTAGTTAAATAAGTACTATATTATTAAGGGATGAATTTCCATATAGGCGGGAGGAAAATTCTAAGGGGTAGAGGGTTGCTAGGTAGGTACATGACCATCTTCACATGTTCATTCGAGTTGAACACGGGGGGAGTGTCACAGTACTAATTTACATCAATCCATTGTTATCTAATGAAAATTATTTTCATGAAACCATACTTCTATGGTTTGTTGTATTTTCATTCAGTTGGCAGCGTTACGCACCCGGCTTATGCTCACTGCCCGCATCTTTGTAGATGGCGTCCCGGTAGAGAGTAGTACGCAACAAAACATCCGCGGGAGATGCGTGACGCAGCGCGCAGGAGCGTCCCCCTCGTCCTTTCACCCCGCCTGTGCGTACCCCGTCGCTCCCCCGAGATACATCGATATCCAGCATAATAGGTTCGGAGGCAGCATGTTCACGTGAGCGGCTGGCGGCGATGGAGGGTGCGGCGGTATGTGCGGACGGTTAGCGCGGTGCGTGCGGCGGGCGCGAGGTCGGGCGGGCGGCTGCCGGCGGCGCAGCGGCGCATCGCAGCGGCCCGGGCGCCAGTCGCTCGGAGTCTGGCGGGCGGCTCGCCTCGTCGCGGCCTCATCGCGTCATACAGCGTTGCGCTCGCGAGCAGGTCGGTGCATACAAACTCGGTGCATAGCACCGCATGTACACGTGACACTTATCGCCCCTTTATATTTACGGCGTAACACAGTAATTACATCGTTAGTTATTTATCTGTTGATACATCTTTCACTTAAGATTTAATAATCTATGGTAAAAACGCTTAAGTATCAATGAAAATTTAAATAAAATAATGAGCTCTTCATAAGTGAGGAAGATTATGAAAATCTACAGTGATTTACAACAATGCCGTAAGCTTGCTTGTGTTCATTATTACATTTACTTACATTCTACTAATTAGTGATGCTGTTATAGTGTACCTTTATTTTTTTATATATGTTTTCAAAAATATATCTGATGACTTGAAGAATTTTCTGTTTTATGTCATGATGAGGTGGGACAAACTCAACTGGCCTATTGCCAAAATATCATCCGTGGCCATTTCCTTCGCCGAGTGAGTGTGTTATAAAATATTTTATAATATTCGTCGCATGTCATTACAATAATAAAAAACATATAAAACTTACCCATTACTGTACGAAGAAAACATTTTGCCTTAAACGGGACACACGCGTCCTCGTGTTTCTTCGTTTAGTAGACGGCGCGGCGCGTTGTTTGTTATCGTATTTCTTCCCGTTCTATTTCAAATGAAAAACAATAAGTATTTTTACGTGAAATGAATATTTTATGTTCTTTAAATACTCTCTAGCATAACCAGGAAAAATTTTACTACTTAAGAATTATTGTATGCGTTGATTAGGTCCTATCTAATTACTGGTACAAGCCACAGACTCATCATGAATTCTAAATAAATTATTTTTTTAATTTAATTATATTAAGTCCAATCCTATGGGTTATAACTGAAATGAATATTACTATATAAATGTACACTGTAACCTGGTATCTCCGTCAGCTACGAACAGCATTAAAAATGAGAGTCTATGGACTCACATTTATAATTAATGGCCAATTTAGAAGGTTTCAAACCTTTTCCAGCAATCAAGTAACAAACAGGCTTTTACTGCCGTTTTCTCAAGGCGTTTTCAGAACCCACATAATTAATGTAGCTCCGAATAAATACGATCTTATTTTTATAATTGGATTTGTTTTCAGTTATATTTTATTCCAAATAGAATGTTTATATTCATGCCAGTGTGTTTTCACTAAATTCAAAATAGACTTTATGCGACGTTTTAAAAGCTTTTGTCAACGTGATTATTCACAAAAAATATAGTAAGGAAATAATACTTCGGTATATAATGTGGTAATTAAAAATTACTCGAACATAAGAATTATATTATACCAATAGTGGGTATTCGTTAGTTAGCCTCTTGGCTCTAGTGGTGCAATTTCCCGTTTCTAAACTAATTGCTTTGAGAGAACGGTCGCCAGAGAAATTACGGTGCTTGTTAGGAAACTGTGTGAACTTGTCACTTCGACAGCGACACATTTTATCCGAAACTACAATATTGTTCTTACTGAATGTTTCAAAAGTTTCGTCGTTATTGACTTTTTTAATTGGATATTTGAGAACTGACAATTTATAGTAATATGTACAATGTATAGTATATAAGCTTGTACCGTCTTAATAATTTTGTACAATTTATTTTTAAAGTTTACTTATAATAATACAACTATATAAGACTAACTAATAAACATCCTAACAATTATTAGCCCAGACTGTTATCCCATAAAGAGACTAATAATATTGTAGTGGCTGGCTTACTGTTGTGTTTATTTTGATTATTTTTATTTCAACGAATCGAAAGTATTAGACGCGTGAGGCCTACTCATGTTTTGGGATTAAGTTGGTATATGATGGCTGCAGACATTTCTCTGCGATAGGAATGGTCTTCGCTAAAGGATTCTATGTACCCTAGTCTAATAACAGGCGGAGTGCGCTCAATTGTAGTAGTGGAAATGGAAGTAAATCAATTATAAATATTTTGGCTTAAATTATGTTCGTGTATAATTTGTGTGTATTCATTACATACACTTGATATTTGTATGCCCACTAGATCGTTCCAATATTTGCGTACTTTTTCAAGTATATGCAATCGACCTGTTTTCTATAAAAGCAAAAACGCTGTGCATTTTTATTCCCCGGAAGTTCGGAAATAAAATTTGATTTTAAAATGGTGACCAATTTATATTCACATTTTTACTACAGAATTGAATATGCGCCTGCAGCTAGATCACATAACGTACAATTTCGATAAAATATTCTAGTTGTAATATAATATTATATAATTGTAATATATATATAAACAGTTTTAATTGCATTAATGTTTATTGATGTATTTATTATTTTATTTTGTTAGGTCGTATAACTTCTTAGTAGTAATATTTTAAATTTTGAAAAAGAGAAATAATGCTCTTGTAGAAGAACGTTTACCTTTGTGATACCTACATCGACGTAGGAGAGCAATTGGAAGAGTCCCCGGAACTGAGCGGTCCTTTTATCCGAAGGGTCTAAACTTCGTCTACTGCGGAAGGAAGTCTTTTGTGTTGAGAAAACAAATTTGGGAAAATACTTAATTGTGATATACTATAATAAATGTCCTGAAAACTAAATGTGTAGTACATCACAGGGATCTCCTGAAAGTTAACTGACGGCCATTAAGTTTTTCAATTGCAATTTCATATACTTTTTGTGCAATAAAATTTTTATTATTATTAATTATATTTCTATTGTAATAAAAATGTATTTATGACATGTCCCCGCTTTCTTAGCTATTTATATTAGAGATTATTCGCGAACGTTGCCAAAATTTATCGAAGATTCTTCTTATATGCGGTCTCTGAAGTGACCTACTTCCTGGCTAATATTGAAATATTTCTCTATCAAAATGACTACTCGGCGCTTCTCGTACGCAAAGATTAATGGAAATTTTTTATCTAAATTCCTATAGTCGTTATTCCAAGGTGGTTATACAAAGAGCTCTATTGAAATATGAATGATAATGCAAAAGAGCGATGTGATTGCAGAGAGAGGATATATTTCTGTTGAAAAAATCGCTTAGTCACGTCCGTCCCTGCGGCATCGACATCGTCGGCAACGGCTGCGTAAACAAGGGAGGCTTTATAGAAAAATTATCTTAGTTATATTGATACTTTGTATGCCGTGCTCATATGACCTGTATGGGCTATGGGCTATGCAAGCCAACCCGGTAATGTAATTGATTTACCAGAAATTGGTTTTGAGAGATACAGTTGCTCGTGCAGCAGTATTGGTATTTTCTTTAAATTTTAAAAATAAAATAGTATTTCCCACTTTCCTATTATATGTGCCTACATATGTATATTGATATCAGTGTCACGTGATTCATGTTTGGCAATCGCAGTTTTATATGCTTATGCATAAATATTACAATATAGGTATATGACGGTAGATTATAAGTTTACGCTTCGAATTTAAATGTTTTCATTAATCTAAATTAATATTTATTTTATTTTCTTTTGCAGATGCTGAATGAACTATTTTGTGAGCGTTAAATGTTAACAACGATAGAACTCTTGAATGTTTTATTATTAAATGTCGGTTTATTGAATAAAAGTGCCTCCCAATTTTTGTTATCGCTGTAACTTTATTAAAAAAAACTTTTAAGGATCATTAGTGTTTAGTGAACTATTGATGTGGTTTTGTGAATGAAGAAAAATAAATACACAAGAAATCTAAACCTGCTTTTAAAGATGACATAAAGGTAAGAATATATGTTACTTTGTAGACACTTTAAATGTAAAACAGTATGTTTAGACGTCATAAGAAACATGCAGTTTCCGTTATGCTGGAATATTTAAATAATGAAATATACATAGTAGCGTAGATCCGTGAATACATTTTCAAGCATGTTGTGTTATTTTTTATTAATTTTTATAATATTTATAATATTACATTAAAGTTTTTTACTAATTAAACAATTGAATGAGTCCGGCATGCGTTAGTATACCGTGAAGTGAGAATTAACTTTGAAAAAAGAACATATCTAAACCTAGAGGTATAGATAAACTCATACGATTTATATTACTTAAGTTTAAGCTCAAAGTTTCTACGATGCGGATTTTCGATGATGAAAACTAATGTTTAACAGTACCTTACTCTAACTTTTCCTTTAGTCGTCACGATGAATTTACGTAGAATGTTACGTTCTAGAAATTTTCTTTTAATCACATTATGGATTTATATTTACGTCAGTTATTTCGCTAGTTTCGTGCAGTGGGCTTACTATCGCGTCTATTTTAAATTGATGGCTACATCAGACATTTAGGAATTATCGCAAACAAGTAAAATAAGGGTTATGAGAACCCATTTATTTTATAAAAAGAAGCTGGAAACTAGCTAATATGTGGCATTTACGTAATTTTTTGTCTCATTGGTTAATTAGAATAGATGCTTCTCGACGACTGCTTCCGAAAACAAATTAGGTGATACAATTTCATCACACCATTGTGTTTGATGGTTTTATCCAACCAGATGTTTCTGTAGATTTATATTGAAATTTATTACGACTTTATCCTTAGGACGTGTAAACACTACTTAACGATCAAATGGATATTTTTATGTGACTATTAATATGTTTTATAGAAGCTATCTCTGTTCAATGTCGACATAATTATTATTTAAGAATTGCACATATTATATTATTTGTTAAATGATTTTTAAACAGAATTATCGTTGGATAATTCCATTATTTCATCATCATCATCATTATTTTTAATAAATACCTACTTACATAAACTTTATTCGTGTAAAAATAAAAGTACATAATATACAATGCTGAGTTTAATGTAAATGTCGATCGATGGAAGCGAATATTGATTTGCTAATGACGGGATAAAAATTTATACACGTTATGCGTGTTATTTTTTTGGTAAGTTCGAATGAATATTGAGCTTTAATTTCTACATTTTATGCAGTTTTTATAAAAAGATTGCGCAGTAAATTGTGAATTGTTGTTTATATATTCTTAAGTCGCTTAATATATCATTTTTATTACATTTAATGACTATTATGAATGTAGTCTTATGTGAGAGATGTATAAGCAGTGTGACCATTGGACAGATTCCAACTCTCGTATGGCCTTCAGCAAGGTTGATTAATAATTTAATTTAATAGTTCGCAGTCCATTTAAGTAACAATATATTTGTATTTGTTTTATTAACGACTCGTCATAGATTACTCTATGGAAATAAGACAAATTAGTCGGTCATTTGACCAAAAGTTTGTAATATCTGAACGATTAATCTTAACGTATAAAGCCAGTTTTTCTAATTTTTGTAAAAAAAAATATATGTAAAACACATTAAAAGTTGTGCAGTCATTTGAACTAAATAGCTAAATCCTCGTCTTTCTATCGTAAAGATTCCAATAAGATTTTCTTCTAACGAATAAATGGCAGTGTCGAAAGAGGAGTCTTCAGTCTCACCATATGCTTCTTGAGAAGAGTAATGGATTTGGTAGAGGCAAAAGCGGAGTATAAACTGGGGCGAAAGAGAAATCGCTGATGTTGTCTTCCTCTGTAAAAAGTTCATTAACTTATGCAATTGTAACAATAATTAAATAATAAACTGTACATATAATTAAATATTACATTATATTAATTATATATAAGTTAGACTATTACGCAGTTCGATTCCCGGCCGAAGCAAATAATTAATTCGTATTTTTTATTTTTAAATTCAACATGCTATATAATAATATAATTGTATTCATGTGAACTCTGCATTAAACAGCATTAGCTAGTGGTTTATTTCCTCTTGGCAACCTCTCAATATCATCCAAGAGACACGAATCTAGTGTGACGTTTTTGAAGAATATAAGTTACGATTTAAGGAAGTAATAAACTTTGTCGTTGAAACGTCGAAGATATTGTCACCGTTCCTTTAACATCGATACGGTGAGAAGATTATTCAAACAAGATCTATTTCGCTGCAAAAAATGTTTAAGTAAGTCTGAGGGAAGCCCGCTTCGTTTGCAATGGAGGGATTAGATGTTTTTTTTTAATCTAATTGTATTACTAGGTTTCCTGCAGTGTCTTTGAATATTGATCGACTTCTCGAGTATCTCTTGTATTTTAAAATGGAGTTAGAAATTATAGAGTAATATTTTATAATTCGACCTCCTTGCGACCAATTGTTCATTGTTTTGTCCAATTTTAGGCCCTGTTAAAAATATAGAACAGGACCCGTAAAATGTTTTCATTCAATCTTCATATGCACTAGGGTATCAGTTTATTGGGGACTGAGAGTGAAACATTACCCAAATGAACTAACTTTCGCTACTGACTACTGTGATGTAACGATAAATTCAATGATATATATTAATAATAGCTGGATTATAAGCGATTTTTCAAATTATATTTTATATTATCATATTATTCCACTGAGGTATAAAGGTTTACGTGCTGTTGAAAAGAGGTCACACTTGATTGGCACTCCTTGCGTCCTGTTAGACCTCCACGTTCACCTTCACTACGGGGATTTAAATCAAAAGTTTGCTTGGACCGTGATAAAAGTATCTGAAACGAGTTTATACATATAATTCAAGTTTAACGCAGATGAAACCGCTGGACATAGTATTGAATAATTATATAATACTGAAATTAATATGCGATGCTGAATTATAATCGTGCTGCAGCTGCTTTAATCTGTAGTTATTACTGACCAAAAGCTATTAAGTTCAATTGCATCCATAAATGTTGTATATGGGTTTCTAGTAACAGCAGAATCTGCAGCCGACTGTTCTTATTCAATTGTTTATGTCTATAAACTATGTTGCATTAATTGCATACAATTTTGTTCTTTATTACATTGTGTGGTTTTTCATTGGACCCCACTCCATAAAAAACATCGTGTGTGCTCAGTAATGTCTGACCATCATAGATTATATAATACAAAAGTATTATTTGTAGACTCCTTTTGTATATTGAATGTGGTAGGTACAACATTCTACATTCAATTTTTGATTGTTAAGATTTGTATTCAGAAATAAGGAATTGTTTGCAAAAAACGTAATTAAAGTTTGTAGATAAAGCGCTGCTTTGTTGTTCGAATAAATCTAGAATCTTCTAGAATAATATAAATTGACTGTATAAGTCTGTGTACTTTGAAATGGATATTTTCTTTATTTATCTCGCTTATTTTAAAATTTCGTCGATAAAGTCGATAATAAATTTCATCTTAATACTTAAATAATATCTAATAAATTTAATAAAAATATTTAACAATAAGCATCTTTTGCGATTTGCTCACCAAGATCATTCATTTATTATTATAACCCGGTATAATAACAACTATAAATTGTTCGTAGGTAAATTAGTATTTTCAGCTACATGATAAAGTAACTATTTGACTTTGATCCTTATTGTTGTGGTCTTAGATACTACACTTTAGTTCGTATAACCACAAATGTGTGTATGTAGCAGGTATTGCTGCGAGGAGTGGCATTACCGCAATCCGACGCTGACACAAGAGGAAATGGAAAGCCATTTCATTTCACTTGAAAATTTTACCCTAATTAACTTTATGCTTTTTCTTTTTTAATGCTAAAATTTGAGTTTGGTATTTGCAATTGTGTATTCTGTCTTTGAAACCATAAGATTCATTTCCGTGTAAATTTGAAAACTTTTGTGATTTCAAACGACCTAATTGCCTTTTATGCGAGGAAATGGATTTTAATGTGACTGTTTTTTTTTTGCTTTAAAAATTATAAATGTTTTTACTACTGCGTCATTATTTCATGCTGTCATATGAAATAACCCATCGCAAATTAGATAAATAAAAAAATATATGTTTATCGAAACGATAGCAATATTATTTAAAGTGATTTATTGTCGAGTTCCGACGACGGATATTAATTAGCGGCAATTACAGATGCGTAAGTTTTGATTTCACAAACATCCCTTTCGGGAAGGGTAGTGGCAATTCTACGGTCGTGAGGGTGGCAGGCAGGGTAGGAGGTGCGGCTATGACGTCATCTGTGACGTCAGCCACGACCGACTCTAGCGCTGCATTAGTCTTTTTACTTTGCTTACATACCGTATAACAATAAACAATTAGTGTTCTCTTGTGTGCCTTACCTGGTTTACATGGCTTTACTGTCTTATGGTATGTAATCGGTTTCAATTTAATTTGTGTGTTCAAAACTATTATTGGCATCTTAAAGTAAAACCCGGAGACTAATTTTACTTAACTGTGGGACAAATATCTTAAAATAAGTAGGTAAATAAAAGAATTTTATTAAAATAAATTTACTCTATTTAAATACAGAAGCATATCGAGTCACGGAGGGCACTAGTAACTGATTAAACAGCACTAGACCGCTAGACACAATAACGTCGGTGTACTATAATATCAGCATTACCCTAGCGTCTTCCCGAGATATTAAATTCAATAGAAGGAACAGTAGAATTCTCTTTACAAAAAGTTTTCATTTTACATATGTCGCGCCGTTCGTGTTTCAAATTCCTCAGATTCCTCTCCGTTTGCACTATTCCAATAACATCCATTTGTTTCTGCATTCTATCAATGCTCTTCCTTATTTTGATTCGTATTGCTTCGCATTTTATTTGGAAGTTTAGTTTATTTAAAATGTGGTCGTTTTTTCTGCGTGTTGGCAGTTAGTTAGATCTCTCTGATTTGAAAATAGAATAGCATGCAATTAGTAGTTAACGCTTGATGAATGATCGTACTAAAATAGCGTTCTTACTCATATTTTGTTTAAACCAATAAAAATATTTTTAAATTCCGGGGTATTCTTATATGTAAAATTACAACCCAAGTTTATTTTTTATTTCGTTTATTTCTATAGAGTTATTTATTTGGGCTTTAGGATCGAAAAGGTTGTTTTTGTACTAAGAATAAAAAAGTTCCAGGTTTTCATAGGTAAGATATGTCACGAACTCATAAAAAGCGGCTAAACTCTCGTAACGGGCAGCACCGGATATAAAAGTAAGGATGTATTAAGCGTTCGTCCGCTCCCACAGCAAATGTTATACGTGTATGGTGATTCGTTTTCTTTTTTTATTCCATTTCTATTTTAACATAGACCGCAAATTCTTGCTTTTATTCCGTACTTTGTTTCTGCAAATTCTTCATCCATTAGGTAATATTAAAGTGCACTAAAAGCTTAGGGTCAGGATGCATATGAGTAACCGGCATACATGTAGGTATATGTATAGTGTATACTCAATCGCACCTCACTCACTGTTGACATGCGATCTTCTCATTTGCACTACATTGAAAACCTCGTGATTTGCAATCAGTTAAATTGTTAGCAGTTTTGTCCAACTAAGTAATTATGTTAAACTTGTATTCAGAACATTGGGAATTTATGCCAAAATAAGTTAATAGTTGTAATTTTATTAATTTATGGCAATTAACTTGTCGTAATATATTCATTTGTTTTTTTATGATGACATTTCACCTAATAATTTATGTAAATTAAGCAATTTGTTTCACTGAGTGAGTTCCGGATCTTAAGTGGTCCACATTTGAGAAAATTAATTACATGCCATCAAGTTATTTATTGACACGTTCGCCTCTTAAATTAATTAACTGTCGACGAGATGTGAACCGAATAATGTGTCGCACAATATTGTTGTTAACCGCAGATACGATGTAAATAACAATCTCAAAAATGGGTCATATATTCTGCTCATGTGTGTCATAAGAAGCAACAAAGGGTGTGTTTTATTATGGCAGAAGTTTTGTCTATTAGCTTTTTGTGGAACAGAATAGCACAAAATCATATAAATATAAAAATTTAATTTGGTAACCAAATACGTAGATATACAAAGCTAAAACCAAAAATATCCCTGGAACTAGAACTAATTACGGTAATACTATATAAGTGCAAGTAATGGTGGATAGAGCTCAACAGTATCATTATTTGCTGCTCAATATAAGTAAAAATAAGACTATAACAAAACTTGAATGTAGTTCAAATAATGATTTGTTTGTATCTACGCTAAATTTATGTTTATCTATTTATTTTTTTTACTAGAAAATTAAGAAGCAGCAGATATAATTGCTGCAGTATGAATACACGCAAATGAGACGAATAGAACAACCAAGTCATGCTCCCACTATTTCCAGGCTAATTCTGAATGCTTATACCTCTAGTACATTAAATTAATCATAATGTTAGTCTTAATTTAGATTGAAACTTTTTAAAACTTTTCTCATGCGCGTCTTCACGTACTCAGTACAAATCTTCGAGGGTCGCGTGTGGTAATTTTAATTAAGTATATTTGCTGGGACGAGCGTGCCTTGCCGGGGAAGGGTAATAAATGTACACCGTAAAGGTAACAAATGTGCTCGCGGGTGGAAACAGCCTATACACACTTCTTTACTCCTATATTATATCCCTATATTGTACGTACTGAACTGATATTATTAACATAGCATTCTTATCGACATATTATAGCTGTCTTATATATGTACTGACAGTTAAAATATTTTCAATAAATACATCAAAATAACAAATAAAAATGATAGAAATATTTTTTCTCATACGAAGTTAGTCGTTCCTGGAAACTCAAATGTATCCATTTTCACTAGAGGCGTAGGTGTAAGCTCATAGGGCTGTAACAAAAAAAGGTCAGGTCATATGTACGAACGATATGTGTGACTACTAAATTGGATATAATAATAATTTATATTTTAAAGAAGATAAAATGGTAAATTTTTGCTTCTTGTAGAAAAAATAAATGTAGTACAGATAGCAGCCCTCTTCACAATTACAAGTGACCTCTTTTTTATGCTACCGTATAAATGTACAAGTGTGGGTGAGACGGTGTTTATTCGTAATATCTCATGATGTCTTTTAAATATTTTAAAATAAATTAAGGAGTTTTAACAAATTCCGTTGAATAAATCCTCGTAGCATAACAACTTAGGTCTCTCCGCATTCTGTACATATATTTAGCTAAGTGTTATGTTGTTTTATACGAATTGTCAAGTAATAGCGACACCGTAAATGTTTCCACAGCTACCTCTTAGACGTCGTTGCGCTAACCTGACGAGAGTGCACTTCTGTAAATTCTTAACAAATTATAAATGTTTAGTATATTCACGTTTCATTTGATAGGAGAATTAGAAACTGCTGTAACTTTTTAAAAAAGGAGTTGAATGTTATTCGTCGTTATTCGTTTTGTATTTTATTTAAATTATTTCATTTAATATCTTATTTTATTTCTATAATAATAATCCAAAGCTGCAATTATTGTCGCGGTTAATAGCAATAATAATCATAGCAAATGCAGTAGCAAGCCGCATAAAGTCTTTTAAATTAATTAAATTATTTTCGCAATTAAATGTATAAATAAATGTAATAAATTAATATAACTTTTGTGGTGTACTAATCTGATTATTTTAATCCAACACCTCACCATCATTACGATGGCTGCAAATTTTTCAAAACTAAAATAAAAAGTTATAGTTAGTCGTATAAATTATTTAAATTTAATAAGTACCTACATTTTAAAGTTATAATATTACAAATACGAAATAGGAGGAGGCATCTTATTTCATAGGTAAATTGAAAATATTTTTAACACATAATTTGAAAAAGCGCTAAATTTTATCTATTTTTGGGAAGGATTTCACCGCACCCGCTTCCGAAAGTCTACGAAAATTGAAAGCAAATCCGATTTGTCCGGATTCAGAGCAGAATTCTTAAGACTCCAAAATGTAAAATGGATTCCTTGGGCTGTGTGCTACGAAGATGCATTTTACTCCAGAGCTTAGAACTTTTCCTGATTTTAGAGTCTGACTTTTTGTTTTGGCTCTTACATTCGTTTCTTTTGGTCTAAAGTCACACCCATTTTTAGCAGTACCTAATCCATAAATTTGAATTAACTTGTAAGCTTTTATGGAGAAAATTTAGTTTTCATCAAAGCTTATGCATATGATTGATTATGTCTTTTAAAATATATATTATCATGCTTATAAATGCTTCATATAAACGCACCCGAATTACTATTCGAGCTCAAAACTTCGGCACTAAATTTCCAAGTTGGTTTTGCGACGACCAAGTTATGAAATATCTGTTCATCTGTTATTCAAATCACATTGTTTTGATAGTTATTGCCAAGCATAAAGCAATTAACAATATAAATTAAAAATAGAATGTCTATTTCTTAGATGGATTCACTATTTAAATGATACAACAAACACTATTCATATTAAACTTGAAAAAGGTTGTTGACGCGTTTGTCTATTACTCTTGTTTTTCGATTGCAACAAATGTTCATTTGTAATTTGTATCGTATATAATTTATTTTTTTAAATTTCTTATAGATGTTTTCATATTTACCAAAGCTATATATTAAATGAACTTAATAATTAAATCGACAAGTCATTAACTTAGTAAATTATTTTAAAACCCGTTGAAAAATAATTAATTTATATTCAAAGTTGAACAAGACAAAAGCTGACTGCATTTTAATTGTAAAACTCCAATTAAAAACGCGAACATAGCTTTGTTATAAGATTTAATAAAATACCTACCAAATTTTAACGCTGAACGCGCAGAAAACTACAAAGTGATAAAAATGGAACAAAGTCTTTTCCGTGGAAAAAATATTAACTTCCCTTACATTTTTAGACTTGATTGTGGATTAATTATGAATTAAGGGCAACGACACATATACCTTGTTGACAGACTCCATGCGGCTGAATGATGTTTTATTAAATTTGTTTAAACATCTATAACTATAGTTGTGTACTTAGATAGGATGCGATGTGTTGCCGTATCCTTAAGACAGGTGGAAGCGGCACTCATTAATCTTACGCTGAGACGCTGAATATTTACCGATGTTAACGAGACGCCCTGACACCTACAATTTGAAGTAAAATATTGCGTTTCAGCGCCTTCGCTAATATTTTATAATGAATCGGCTTATACAAATACTTTGAGGTATATTTTTGTGAAACTTGTAATTACACATCAATATATACTATACTATTACATATGTTGACTGTATTTGTCCGCGTAATAGACTTGTTATGAGACACAAATTAAAAAACCATAACTTTTTGAAATTTAGCTCCTGTTTTGTTTTATGAGTTCAGAGAAAGATTACAAGACAAGTACAAAATTTAATTTTAATTAAAAGTGAAAATAAAATAAAGCAACTTGAAGCAGAACACAATGTAGGAACTCGTTATATAAATATTTGCAAATGAAACATGACAAAATAATAGTGCATAGTGCTGCTGCATTTACTTCCACTACGTTGGGATTACTACCTACATAAATTGCATCCGACGTTTATATGCAATGAGAATATTTTATACAAAATTATTTTTAACTTTTTATTTCACAATTATTACAAATTCGATCTTAAGCTACTGATTTTGTTTTTGTCTTTATCGAAAAATAATCATCATAATTTTATTTACATCTTAACTAATAATCCATCAAAAGACAAACCCGTAGAAACAGAAGCAGTATGTACTATGCAGTAGTGATGGAACGTGGAATTAGTTCGAAGGATGAAGCGAACTTTAAAAGAGCAATTATCGCTATAATATAATAATAACAAGCGTTTGAGCGCATGTCGTCTTTGTCGCACAACAGTCGGAATTGTATACGAGAGTAGAGAAAGAATAAAAAAAACTCCAATTTTAAAGATGATAATAGAAATCGGATCATATAAACCTTCACTACTGCAATAAAGTGATTCGTAAGTAATACATATTAGTAATTAAATTATTAATGAATAAAAATAATTACACTTTATGCTATTCATGCAAAAGCTACTCTATGACTTTATTAATTCAAGATCACATTTAATTTTCTAAAGTGCTTGGTGTATATGTTTTACAATAGTTTCGCGTGTTAATCTTGCCATTATAGTTCACCTCGTAAGCCTATTTAGATGCAATCTCCAGGGTCTGTTGTTGCTGCGACGAGCCTTTCTATTCCCCATGGCACGCAACATCAACTTTATAATTATCATTCAGCAACGACAATAAATTAAAATATATAAGTAACAATTTCAAATTAATTTGCCAAAAATTATGAAACTTCTGGGAAATACCCGTAAATTAAACTCGTGGTTAACCTTTTCTTTAAAATGAAAAATAATATTCAGATGCAATAATGTAGTGTATATGTACGGGCTCAATGGTGCTTGTAGACATCTTTTAGGCTTACGGTCAGCTAGTGTTCAATTTGACATAAGCCAGATGACACGTAAAATAAAGAAGGACAGAAGGGGCAAATGTGTAGTGAAATCGTTCGATTCACGAACTCAAGCACACACACTAAACATCCATACAATTGTAAATTATTAATAAACTTTTTTTTACATTCAATTCATACACCGTTTTCCCATGTTTAAAAGTAATATTTATAATATAAAAAATAATTTTGAAATGTGGGGAAAATTCTCAACGCTATTGACAACACTAAAAGACGTTTCTTACGCAAAGCATATCAATTAAATCATAACAGCATATTAAAGTATATCGTTTGTGCCTATGATAACACGGATGAAAAATTCGATTAGGACATCGTATCTAAAAGTTGGGTTACTTTTTGTTTTGTTATTGATTACATTAAGCTGAAAAAAAGCGTTTGTTTCAAAACAATCCCATTTATTTTATTGTATTAAAAGTTTGGATCTTTTGGGAAAAAGCAGATTCATCACAAAGTTAAAAGTATAAAAGCAAATGATTTATATCCCTATACGAGTATGTCTAATTCGGGTATAACTTTTTGGTTGATATGGCCTTCTGTTTTTAATGTGCTGCAATAAAATAAAACCTTTTTTGTTTCCAGTAAATCTTTTTTCATTTAACCGCTCCGTGTGTCAGACGCGACTTGGACATGCACCCGGATTTATTCGGTTCCAAAAAAGAGGTTTACCTGATTCTTTCTGCCACCATAGAACCACGTTTCACAAACATAATACCCGATGTTTCTGATCTGGGTGTTAGGTTAGTTCTTGTCCTGATACTAATAGTACACCCTGCACTAGTTTATGGTCGGATCATTGTATGTGTATATTTATTTATTTATTTATTAAAAATCGTTTGTATAATTCCTAGTCATATAATAGTGAAAATTCATGAATATAAAAAAATATATAAAGACGTGAAATTTGGAGAATATATAAAACATATTGCATTTTACAGTTTTTATTATTATTATATATTATTGTGTATCTTTTGTATTTGACACCTCCTTGCATGGTGTATTGGAATTGACTGTAAGACCATGCAAGTGACTGTGCTTAAATAAGTAAATAAATTATACCGTGATAAAGGATCGGTTAGATAACTTTTAAAATGATACCCTTGAAACAAGAGTCCCCGACTTTACCTCCAAAGTTGGTGGAGTGAAATAAAAGAGATTCCAGGCCAGCACTGGGAAACCAAAAGTTTCCTTTGCTTAAGTTATGTGACATGCCCGGTTTGGGACATTTAAATTTATTCCTTGCGTAGTGTCTTAACTTTAATTTCAAATCGTGTAGAATGCTGAGTTCGCATTGTTTGAGATTGTTCGATTGAGATATTTCTTTGAGATATCTCTATGCAAGTGAAATAGTATTTTATGATAAGCGATTGTTTCAGTAGGTACCTACGTTATTTTATTATTTTATTTACTAATAATAATTCCAACGTCTTAGGTTCTTCGCCAACATTATTTAATTAGTTTAAATTTTTAACGGCTTACTGATAGTAACTTTACTCTCTATTATTTGATTCCGTTGTTTCGAAAATGTTGCAGCCAATTTACAATAACTTAATAATTCAAAAGTAATTTGCAAACTCATTTACAAACCAAAACAAATAAGTTTCAATAAAAAATTGATGAAACTTTGAAGGATGTCGTAAAGCACGGAAAATGAGTCTATTACAAATATAGCTGACTTTTACGAGCGAAGTGGGGCGCAAATCTCTAGTGAGATTTAACACGCGAGCACGCACGTGAACACCGTGAAACCTCTAAGTAATTTATGTTTATCCCCTTAAAAGTAATTTGTACCTGTAAACAATCACTTTTTATGCACGAGTTATTTATGTAATACGTGTATGTAGCTTTGAACTACCTAATCTTAGTAAGTCTTTTATATTTTTTTATAAACATTTTTAATCTATTCGATATTTTGAAGATGTAAGAGTATTTAAGAATTGTAACATCTTATTCGATTTCACACATTACATTTGATTCATACATTATATTCACAAAGATGATCCGAAGTGCAGCTCAGGAACTTAATTTGACCCATTAGAAAAACCAGCAACTAACTTTTATTCCTATTACTTAAAATGACATTGATTTATAGTCATAAAAGATATTGCATAATTCTTGAGGCCGAACAAAACAATTGAATGATTACTATTATTATTCCCTCGGACATTTGATTTGTAAATAAAAGGGCTCTTAAGCACGTGCTCGTTGAACGCAAAATGGTAGTAAAATCGACACATGAATGACTCTTCCGTGTCGCATAACTACCATTTGGCACGCACAACATAATAAACTCGAAAACTAATGAAGTTAGTAATACAGCTAGATTAAACTTCAAAGTGATAAAATAATAATTATGGAGTGTTTATTTGCTACACTTTGATGTGAATGCAATAAAAATATTTTTACTTAGGCATGGAAGGTCTCCAACAAAATGAATAAATCATTTAGTCATGCTGAAAATGAGTAAAAAATTGTATGCGATAAGATCCAAACCCATCAATGCAGAAATCAATTTTAAAGGTCTCCATGGAAACAAAGCCCTATAGATAGATTTTGCTGACGGCCCTCTTCTAGTAAATCGCTCTAAGATGTCTACTTTGAATAATGATCACATAATCGACTGAAAGCACACCTTCAGGATCCACCTCCTCCGCTTCTCTGAAACTAAATTTTATTTCTAAAGTTTTATTATTTTAAATGTATTTATGAGTCTTAGCTTTCATTTTTTTTAAAGTTAACAGATATTCAGATTTTATTAGTAGATAATAAACAAACGTAGTAATTCACGTAGTCTTTTAAATTAGTTATATTTGTGAATAACCTCAGGCATAACAAATATTCTATATTCGATCACTAAGTCAGTCAGTCAGTCAGTCACCTTTGAGTTTTATATATATAGATAACCTCAGGCATAACAAATATTCTATATTTTAACGTCTATGTAAACTTAATAAATAGTCGTTCCAATAGTACAGAAAAAATCTTATAAACCAATCAAATGTATTTATGCACTATAATTACGATAAAGGGAATTTGCGTCTTAACAAATAAACATTAACCTATAACGTGTTATTAATCTTGATATTATACACCGAAATTTTGTTCTACATAATCAAACTTGACAAAAGAAAACTACGCATTTGATTTATTTTTTCATAAAACATTGTTTGTTATTTTAGTATAACTGCTTTTTATTTGCTATATTGTAAATCATTATCAATTTTAAAGATTTATATTCTAATGGGTTAATATAAAAAGTTCTATATTAGTCTGAAAACATATTATACTATAATATGTTTTCGAAAGAGCGTTTTATATTGAAGGTGAATAAACTCATCTACGAATTCCAGAAAGATTGCATGCGCTGACTCTCGCAAGAAGTTCAAACAAAATTACCACGAGACAGCAGAAGTCCATTAGGTTTTATGGGTGCCGCTCGAGAGGACGAATAGGCGAGCTGAAACGTTCAAATTAATTAAATTCCCCCTTAAATTCGCACCTAAAGTTGAGTTAAAAGAAACTAGAAGCGTAGAGAAATCGAGCGGGAATGTTTTTGCCAATCGTTTTAAACGAATGCCGGCTTTTTATTGCATCACATTTTAAGTAGAAGCACGAAACAATACCTATTTGTTTACGTTCACGTGTTAGTAATGCTAGCCTGGGTGTATAAATATTTCAAATGTTAAATTACAAATTACCTCGTAGTATCGCTAATTTTATTCTGTAATTTGCATTTGAATCTCCGTACTAGTATAATAATGACTAACATTATTTTAACGTAAAGCAAATTAAAAATCTTGACTAAGATATATCTAGACATAACTCGCTATAAAAATCTTTATTATTTAATTTTTTAAAATGAACCTCGACTTATTTCCGCATGCAGTAATAAAAAAATCATGTAATCTACTCACGAAAACTTTTAATGGTACTTCCAGTAGCTATTACTGGAGCACCTTTTAACATATAAACCTGCTTCTTCTTTCTTAGAACGTGAAAATAATAACAATATTATTAAACCTACAAATTCTATATTTTGTTGTAAATTGTTGTTATCATATATGTAGGTATATCCAAACAGATGTAACACGTAAAACCCAGAATGTGAGCCCCAAACACGTCTGTGACTTTTATCGCTTCCCTCATTTGTCGACCCCAACGCGATTTTATATTTGAAATTTAAAATACATAAAAATCTTTCTATTTTGATCACTCCATTTACAAAAGTCTGCTTATACTAAAATATATAAAGTCGTGCATTTCGCAGTAGTGTCGTTGTAACAAGGACTTCACTATCCGTGTCGAGTAATGTCTTTACTGCAATCAGAGATCTATTCTTTCTTTCTATACTATATCTACGTCTATCTCAAAGTCTAGACTGTATTATTTCATACTTTGGCATTTTAACAATTGTAATTTACAAACATACTGTAATATGTATATTTGTTTAAAGTTTCGATAATTCATTTCAATTTATTAAAATGTAATAGAATATCCATGCAGAGAAATAAACTTATAAATTTATATTTTCTTTGGTTCATAGGAAATATAAAAATGTAGACCGAGCTACCCTATTTCCTTTCAATACAATTCAATTTATATTTCAATTGATTAAGTTTACGTGAAAGTTCATCACGAAAACTCTCGAAATAGGTTTTCATTATTGAAATAAAGTTACAATGAAGTCTTCAAACTCTGTCACGATAACAGAATATCGAGTGAAGGCGTCAATGAATTGTGACACGCAACCAAATGATTATAAATAGTATATCTATTGTCATAATGATTAATTTTGCCAGTGCGCGCATGAGTTGATCACAGACCTTAGGAATTCATAATTATTAGAAAGCTGTACTTCAGAGAGATCAACACTTCAGTGCGAGAGCGCAAGGCGAGATAATAGGACTGTGAGACATATCCCCACGCCAAAAAGGCAATGCGTGCGCAACTTGAATAGACATGGAATACTACGTACTGAGAAAAATACATTCCTTTATAATTATTTTTATATACATTTTTGATCGTATTTATTTATTAAGTAGTGCTGACTTCTACAGCTGAAAATAAAAGCGACCGCAACCACGTGGTTAAAAATGTGGACTCGCAACGGATTTTATATTATAGCCAGTAAGAATATTGTAATCATCCATGTTTTTGCTGCTTAAAGGCCAATGAATGCATCGTTTACTCGTTTGTATGATGTCGTATTTTGTACAGAAAAAATATAAGTTTGGCTGTTTGTTCAAATGCAAATTTCGTGTTTAATCACTTTTCTTCGCAGTCGACTCCAACTCTTACGGAGTATTTTATCAGAAAAGTTTCCTCGTAAAAATTTGGCTTTTTGGGCTAAATCGTAAGCCAGTAAAGTTTCAAGTGGATCCCTTTTCAGTAAACGTCTGAACTGAACTTCGAAACTTATGGGTCGAATTTTAATAAACGAAATCGTATTTTTTTCTTAGGTTACACTTATTAGTTTTAAAAATGAAACACATTGTTCAGTTACACCGTTTAACCTTTGATGTAAAGGCTGGATGCTCCAAGATGCCGACGAATAACCGATATTGTGTATCATTGTTTCAAAATACACGCTACATAAATATCATTAATACACCTAAAAGTTTTCCTGGTAGGAATAGGGTGACTCGGAATATTATAAATCACAGAAAAGAACACAAACATTTCCTTACAGTATAGGAAATAACCGATACAAAAACATGAAAAATGTTACCGCAGTAAACGTGTTTATAATGAGAATTTATACCACGAGTACAAGAATTACGATATCGTTTATTTTAAAGCAGCTTTAAATTTTGTGTCAAGCCTCATGTTTTCGTTTTTAAATGTGAAAGGCGAACTAAATAAAACTGATGCGAATATAAATTTTATGGAATGAAATATTTTTGACGTAAATTATGTAAATGATTATATAGTATACGCGAACTTGTAGAATATATAAGTGCAGTTATTAAGAGACTTATTCAGTCAAAAAAATCACTATTAAAAAAAACTGAATTAACGTATTTTAATTAATATTAAATATTTTTCATATGGAGTAATATACTTGTAATTCTTCTGTTATGTTAGGGTAAAAAAAAAAAAAATTTAGTTTTAGAAATTTCTTAAAATACATCACTCTGATTTTTTAATTACTTACCAATATGAATATATCTTCGCTAAATGTTAGAATAATAAATAAATATATAAATAGATATACAGTGCCCTGACTTCTAACTATGATACCCTGTATGATAGGTATCACATATTACCCACATCCGAAACAATTACTTTAAAAAAATATATATCACATACCACCACCGCCGTCGTACTAATTGAGTCTTATTTAAGTAAATAATAAGTAGAAACAATATTGTTTTGAAAGAAATGTTGAAATGAAATGAAAATAGTTTATTAGCATAGGCACTAAAGACGTGCGCTTGCTCATTGTCAGACTCTATAATGGCTTCGGAAAGGCATCTGACGAGAAGAAGACCACAAGAAACTCGCCAATCATAGTCTGTACATAAAATAATTAACAAAAAAACTGAATTTTCATTCAGAAAATAATAATAATAATATATAAATTACATAATTTGCAATAATACATAATTCACAAGAATTAAAATTAGATCAGATCCACGGTGCAACCACACATGTGGTTTATTGGATTTATAGCAAAACGTTTCGGTATAAATATGACAAACGATGTCTTCAAGAGTAATGGTGCAAGTTGTATGCGTCGTCTAGCTTTACAAACGCATCTGCAATTTGTCTCTCCCAAAGTATCGCGATTGCACTTTAATGTTTAAACCAGTTTTATATTTTGTTAAAGCTATTTTATATTAAATGCAGTTTAAAATCCTTTCGTGGTCGTTTTTATTAAATAATGATAATACAAATTGTTTTTATAAAGTACATTAAGTTAAATGTACTAGAGAAAGTATGTAAAACGAAATTCGTGTGAAAGATAACATGCAATGGACGTCTTTTGCTTTCCTTTTCCTCATAAAGTAGTGCATTTGTGCGATAGTAAGCCGCATAAAGTCTTTCTAAATAGATTTGAATGTAATATATTGTAGTTAAATAGTTTAAAATGTTAATTTAAACGTGTAATGGGTTTTTATATGAAGCTCATATATCAATTAATTTATTTATGTATGTAAAAGTATTCAAATCTACAAAGTTTATTTATTCCACGCCACAGTTCTGCATAGATATTGCTAATTTGACGCTTTAGAGAACTATTTTAATTATATTTTGTAAATGTATAAACTTTACACATTTAGATTTGAATGTGGAGTAATTGTTTCGCACAAATGAGGGCTTATATCTGTATTTTGTGAAGTTTGTCTATCTATGTGCTGTTGAAAATATTTCCAGGGTTTAGTTGCTATGAGCGTGGATGTTACGTTCGCAGCTCCATGCAAATATGTTTAAATTTAACTCAACAACGATGTTTATGGAAATAGTTTAAAACTTGTTGTTTTTAATCAATTTCCGAGCATAACTGCGTTGCGAAGATAAATTGCTTTCGTGTCTGGTTTAAAAAAAATCTATAAAACTTCGTTGTGGCGTTTGAAATGATACTTAATGTAATAATTGCATGTTTTACGAATATGACTTGATATTTTATTAGAAGCTATAAATTATTTTATATTTGATTTAATAAATTAACATAACGTACAATTCCGTCGGGTTCAAGTTAAACATGGACTCCAAGCAGCCAATTCGTTAGTTGAATTAATTAAGATTGAGAGCGCTAAATATATCTATATTTTTTAAAAGTGTATATTTAATGTGGATATTTATTAAATGTCTTTATTTTTTTAAAGAAGACTCGAATTTTACACAAAAATCGAGCAAACCGTCATAATTAAATGAGGAAATTTTACATTTTTTTTAAAGAACAGAACTAATTTAAGTTATTATATAAGCGTAGAAATGAACCTAGATAAAGTGAAATACTAGTCTAGATGAAAGATAGTCACTACCATTTTGGGAGGCTTTTAGGAATAGTTAAATATGTTACGTCAGCACACCTACCATCAAATTTTAAAAGCTTAAAAACCTGTTAGAATTAAAGGTTTATTTCAGAATGATATATAGTACAAACAATTTGTTCCCTATAAAAGATAAAAGGGTTTCTTAGTTATGAAAACGAAATAAAATCACGTAGAAAGAGTATACTGTAAATGAAATTGTCATGCCTGTATATATGTATATACAAAACTAGTGCGTCAGGCCAATAAACTTCTGCCATATTGAATTGAAAAAACACCGAGTCAGCATTATCACATGCTTTACTATTTACTTAAGAGAATGCATTTACGAAATGAGATAGTCTCGCAAATGTTTTCTTAATTTCTGCGCGGAAGTACTTTTGGCGCCACAAAGTTGGGGGAAAACGGTTAATAGTGGCAGGGTAAAATGAGTGGATTAAGAAAAAAAACATGTGTGGAGGATGGTTTTCAATTCCTTGTTGATGTTTTATTTATTTAAGCTTTATGTAGATAAATTATAACCCGTGATTTAGAGATGACAATGAAAATATAAATAAGATAGAATTATGTATTTTGATATGAATAAATACTTTTTATAATATTTTACGAACTTCTTAACTATGTTTGTTTCAAGGGTAGCCGTTTGTGACGTTTCAACGAGAATTAGGATTTGCGTGAGTGACGTCATGTTTGCCCAAAGTTAAGCTATTATGGGTGCTATTTATATCCCTCAATCAAAAGTCGGAAATAGACGCGTTGGTAAGGAGACAAAAGTTAATCGTTTGGGTAAAAATATAAATATTAATTGCCTATTTTGAAATTATATTCGGTTTAGAACGCAAATGTTTTATTTTTAGTATACACTCGATTATTCTATTCGATATTTTGTTAATAATTAATTAGGTTTCTATTTGAATTGTGCATTTGTTTAATTTTGATTCACGCTCACTAAGATATTAGGTACTATTAATCATTGACTTTAATATTGTCTTTTGTTTAAACTGTAACGCATTACGATGTGTCCATCTTGTATGTATGCTATGTTATATCTGTTTATTGGTTAAAACATTCACTGAATAAAAAAATATATATAATTCGGCTTTCTTTCGTAGTAATTCCCTTTTAATTACTTATTTACTTATTTACTGCATGCATATATATTAATCATGACTGATTTATAGCTATATACTCAAACTTAATATATATTTTTTTGTTTACAGGTAAAACCACCAAACATTCCACGGCAAGACAATTTAAAGGACAATTTTATTGGCACTGGATTAAGATATACAGCAATAAAGCGCTATATCGTAGGTCGAGTTAATCAGTGTTAACCCAAAACAATTTGAATGTAGCACGTCCATTTAACAATCTAACCTCAATCGAAGCGTAAAGCGCTATATTTTCCAAGTGATTGTAATCTTTACTGGCGTAGGAAAGATAGTTGGATATGCTTAGAAAGCACGCGACGTTCGCTTTTGGGACAACAAAAATTTATCAGAAAATGTTAGATCATCATTTAACAAAAGCGTTATTTTAAAATAATAAATAAATATACTTACTCATAGAGTAGGTACACTGATTTTAAACTATGGAAATTAGGACAAGGTCAACAAGGACACCATGATTATATTATCCAGAACACATACATTACGGTGAAATATTTGGATGGTCGCAAATCTATACGAATGAAATTAATCCAAGTAAACACGATTTTCAGCAGCGCCTTAAAAATGTGTAGATATTTGTTTTAAGCTGAAGTCTAAGTTTGGGAATTTCCGCTTAATAGCGTGAGCTAATAAACCGCCGAATATTAAATATTGTATCATTTTTATTAAATTATTATTCGTAGTAATATTTTCATCCAATTCAATTCACCTCTTTCGGAAATAATTTAGTTTAGTGCTACGAATGCAGGATACGACTATTCATCATGGAAGCAACGAGTTGATCGATGGTAGTCAGCGCCATTAAGATATTAATATCATGATGCGAAATACACGTGCGGTAGTGACGTCATAATACAAATTAATTATGCAAAAGAGTATTTGATATTTGGGAATATCAGGTATTAGTTTGAGTATTAGCATAATTCCAACAAAATTAACGAAATTGACTTCAATAATATAATTATTTTTTACTTGGTGTTTGTTCAACATGTTGAATTTGAAATAAATACTAAAATGATTATATAAAAATAAATAATGGTCGTGAATAATTTGGTCAAAATTAAATTAATCATAATTTATTTCCAGTTGCTACTCTTTATTTACTATTAAAATTAAAATAAGTTTCTCAGAATATGTTTATAATAATCGTCACATGTATTTTTCGTTTAAAAACAAACCTACAGCATTGAGTAATGTATTTCTTTGTATTATTTTGCAGAAATAAACAAAGAGAAAAATGTAAGAGACAGAGAGCAAAACAAACGTTTTTATTTCCCCCATTCGTGGCACAGCCATACGCTATGATACAACGAACATACATAACTGGCATGTACGCGTATGTAGAGAACATTTCATCGAAGGGCATCGCGTACATTTAGATCTTTAGCAATTCTAATTTGTGTCGGGCTCCTCCGTTATCGGGCGAGCAGTGTTACCATTCTACGTAAACGATAAATTACGGAGGTCGGGTTATTTTGCACGCGAACTCGAGTGCCATGGGTAATTAAACCGCAGGGTAATTTTAATATCCGAAATGTTTGTCAGTTTTGATTTTTTTCAATATAAATATTTATTGTGGTTTATAATTAATTAGAGTTTCATTAATTAATAGCCAAAATTATTAATTTTGGCTTAAAAGCAAATCATCCAATTATATAAATATTGAAACAATCCAAATGGTATTTGAAATTATTCGCAAACATGTTTTAACTGATTTAAAAGATTATGCGATTTACTCTTAATCCGTTATTTTGAAGACTTTGACTTTAAACAAAAATCGTTGTCAGTTTTGCTTTCATTTCAATGCAAATATTAATTACGGGTTTTATCGTCTCTGTGAGTGTATATTATCAAAATTTATTAGCAAAAAATAATAATAAAGACACTCTAAATTATTCAAAAGGATGTAGGTATTTGAAAATATGTAATAAAAACATAAAAGGGTATTATTATACATTCATTTCCATAATAAAAGGTGGAGCAAATTATTGCCCGTAAAGAAAGAAAATTAGTTGTGTTATTAATATCATTGGAAAGACCTCGCCCTGGCCATGACTTCTCAGCTCTGTTGCCATTTCCGGGGGTACGAATCTGACGGAACACGCGATTTACAAAGGGTGTTAATTTACTCTTGAATACAAAAAAGACCGTTCAAGAAAATCATTCCAAATTTACATATCTTTTATGGCTATCGAAATTTCATAGTAGCTTAGTAAATGTACCAGTAACGTGCCTCACCTCCGCTGTGCCGACTCGAAGAAACAAATACACGATAGGCGACACTCCTTTCATTATAACCGACAATCTCCGAAAGAATATGCTATTGAATATACATACTATATTATTACCAGGCTGCAAGGGTAGCTTAGGTTAAGGTTTTGTACCTCTAATAAAACAAAAATAAAATATTCGGCGCAAATTAACCTCTTAATTTCAGAAACCCGTATGGCACAGGGCACACACGGTATAATAAATTGCTACAATTAAATTTTGCACTCGCTCCGTTCCTAAAGTATAGTTCAAGAAAAACTGCTACGATTAATTGTTCATTCTGAACTAACGCCATTTTTCATAACGTATGTAACAGACGTAAGCCGTCGTTGTACTAATTACTTCATATTTATTCTTAATACAGTTATCTATAGATATTTATTGCAAAATGTGTACATAGGTAGGTAGGGAGGTAATATAACAAGTGATTTATGAAGAATTACAAACAGTTCTTGGTCAGCGATGGAAATCTATCAAACTACACTCATCAATCAATCAAGCACACAAACCTACTTCCATACTGCTATAACTAAACAACATTTGGCTAAATGCCTACAAAGTCTGTAAGAAGCACCAAACTTATCACAACTTTTGCAACATTTTTTACATATATTATACTAATTTGTAACAAATTTGTAGTACTATTTATTAATATATTATAAAATACTCCTCAGTATATAATCTCTGTGACTACATGTATAAGGAATAAGCATGAATGAAAAAACCTTTTTTTCTTCAAATTTTAATATTCAAAGACGAAAGAATGCATCTCTTTCAAAATATAATGGAAGTTCCTTTTTGCTGTTTTTCATGTCATCCCCGTCTGTTGTCATTCCAATTAAACGACCCAGCCACAAACATATGAAGTACTGAAGAACACAACCGGATCAGTCTATTAAATATTAATATAATATATGTCATAATTAATAAAGAAATGGAAATAAATGTACATAGTCCAATCAATGAACAAAAAAAGTGGAAATAAATCTTACCCGGACAAAAAAAATGTAGTCGTATAGAAAAAGAAAAAAGAATATGAGTATCTGTGTGGAGCAACTCGCGCCGGACTGGCGAACCTAACCCAAAAAATTCTCAAAGTTCAAAAAAACGGTTTTTTTTAAATAAAAAAAAAACAATGTCTCCGATCAGAAAAAGTTAAATTATAAAGTTGTAGATATTAAAAAAACACATCGATTTGTTTTTGTTGAGTTTAATTCGGTGCATAACTTTTCGAGTTATTTTAAAAAAATCATCGAAAATGACCATTTTTTGTTTTTATAATAACTTTTTTAATTTTTGTTTTTTTTTTTGAAATTCAGCAAAAAGGTAGGTATTTACTAGCCAAATAAGCTCGTTTTTGTAAAGTTAAAAAATATTAATTTTTTACCGAGATACATCGATTTTTCGAAAAAAAGGTGCCTTCGGAAAATGGCCACTTAAGCCCTAGGGAAGGTCATAGAAAATCGTCCGGGTACGCATTTTCTTTGTGAAGAGTTGTACTTTCATACTATTAAAAAAGGTAATCGATTTTTTAAATTTTTAAGTCCCAAAAATGACTTTGAAAAATCCCATTTTTTTAAAAAATGACGTTTTTGGACCATATTTTTTTCATTTTTTTGTTTTAATAACATTATTAACTGCAGCTAAATCAATCAAATAAATTCGTGAAAAAATGCGAGTAACCTATTTAAGCCACAGCCGAAAAATGAAAAAAATATGGCCCAAAAACGTCATTTTTTTAAAAAAAGGGATTTTTCAAAGTCATTTTTTGGACTTAAAAATTTAAAAAATCGATTCCCTTTTTTAATAGTATGAAAGTACAACTCTTCACAAAGAAAATGCGTACCCGGACGATTTTCTATGACCTTCCCTAGGGCTTAAGTGGCCATTTTCCGAAGGCACCTTTTTTTCGAAAAATCGATGTATCTCGGTAAAAAATTAATATTTTTTAACTTTACAAAAACGAGCTTATTTGGCTAGTAAATACCTACCTTTTTGCTGAATTTCAAAAAAAAAAAACAAAAATTAAAAAAGTTATTATAAAAACAAAAAATGGTCATTTTCGATGATTTTTTTAAAATAACTCGAAAAGTTATGCACCGAATTAAACTCAACAAAAACAAATCGATGTGTTTTTTTAATATCTACAACTTTATAATTTAACTTTTTCTGATCGGAGACATTGTTTTTTTTTATTTAAAAAAAACCGTTTTTTTGAACTTTGAGAATTTTTTGGGTTAGGTTCGCCAGTCCGGCGCGAGTTGCTCCACACAGATACTCATATTCTTTTTTCTTTTTCTATACGACTACATTTTTTTTGTCCGGGTAAGATTTTTTTTTTTTTTACATAGGCCCAAAAGTTCATTGATTGGACTAACACTATGGGAAGAAAGAAAGAGATTGAAAAACTGATTTATCGTAATAAAAGTAGATGGCAGTGTCGGAAGGGCGTGATTTAGGAAGCTTTTCTTCTTAAGAATAACCAGTTGTTCAGAGGAGGTTATTAGAGTAACTTCTTGGGCATTAATAAGAAAGGTATGGAAGCAAAAACTATAGTCTCTGTCTATCTCGGTAGAGATATAGGTGTGAACTTGCAATAAAAATTGTTTAAAACAGAAAATAAGAATGTACTGAAATAGACTTATCCAGTTTTGTTGAACAACCCATGTACATGATTCGAGCAAAGGTATGGAGAAGTATGACAGTTATGTCAGAAGGATAAATGAGAGTCCAACCGGGAGGACACGTCTCAGTAATTAGAAAAAGCTAGGGTCGTTGTCGACAGCACGTTTCGCTTTACAACAAATGTAATGGTTATTTGTGATCGTACTCTTTGTCCTCTTTTATATATTTTTTTAACAAACAAATGAAAAACAAAAATTAACATAAACCTACTATATTTAATTAAATTTAAAACTATAACTTCGACATTGAATAGCGCTTTCACTAACAAGCTCACGCATTGTTAGTGCATCGCGCATCTGAGGAGTCAGTGCTCTATTCAAAACTTGGATGTTTCTCTATTGAATCGCGTTCAGACCATATGTCGCCATTTTACATACTCATAAATTCTACTCAAATCACATCCGCTTAAAGTTTCTATTTTCTTTTGCTGATTTATTATTATGTTCATATTTATTTTTTCAATGTTATGTGCTTGTCTTATTTTGCGTTTATTTTGATTAATTTAATTCGTCGGTTCCAAAACTTTGCAGCCTTGCCAAACCAAACAATAACCTTATTATATTGCATATATTTCTCAACTATTCACATATATTTTGTATTAATAACTTTATTTACTAAGTGTTCTAAGCACGTTTTTACTAAGTTAATATTTGGATTATAATCATTGAGCAACTAATATACAAAGTTGCATTGGATTTGCGTGATTCGTACACAGCGCTTGCTTACACCTTTGTTTTATCAACCTTTTGAAACATATTACGTCATTTATCATGGCCGTAAATAATATTATGTTTGGTGCATAAAAAATTCAATCCAATCAATATTTTCATACACAATAGCCGACCTAAGCTTCTACAACTCATTAATTTTTCCTCTTTTATCGTCTCTATAGAGTCAGACCGAATGTTTTTATTTGTTTCCATTCTTTTAACAAAGACGTAATCCGGTCGAACGAACGCTAATGAAACTGGGATCTGTGGATTTAATCGATTGCAAATACAATTGATTATTAACGTAGAATTACTGACAATCTTAATGTAATTTACAACATAATACTCTGTGTATTACCTGGTGTATTTAAAGTAAGCCCGGAAAGGTTGAAGAGAGATAGACAGGCTGATGATGGTTCTAGGCCCAATCTGCCATCTCAGGGTCACGACCACTGTAAAGAGAACTTGAGCGCCCATCTTCGTCTCTTCAAGCCTATATGGTATCAACTATCTCGGCTCATTGACCGCATTCTAACTTAACATGAGGCTGTGACAGTCACATGACTATTGTCGTCGACAGAAAAGAGGTTGCCGCGGCGATGTTAATAGTGTATATATTTTTATAAATAAATCTGGCAATTTGAATTTGGAATGAAAGAAAAGAGGAACGTGAGGGATGGGTGAATGGAGATTTCGATGTTGGTTGCGAATAAAAACGGATGTGTGTGCTTAGACTATAAGAGATTGGTAATATAGTGTAAAGACAATCTTAAGAGTTTTCATTGATACGGTCCACTTGCTCTGTTGGCTACAACAACTATAAAAATTGTAATTAATATGGAAGCATGGCACTATTTAACTTAAGGTCCTCTCATAATGTCTGTTCATATTCATGAAATGCAGTGTTGTGAGGTAAAATTCAATTACCACCGAACTATCAGATTTATCGAATATTGAGTTTCTCTTCAAAATTAATCAGTCCATGCATGTCTGAATGAACCCTAACGCAAAATTGTTGGAACAAACAATTAATTTTAATCAAAATTAAATTATTTATTCATGAGATATTTCGTAATAAATTGATAATGGGGGATGTACTCGATAAAATGTACTATCGAAGTTGCAGCTCATTGGTCTCATTTCGACTATTTCGATACAAAAGTTTCCGCTCAGTTTCACGCTTCTCTACTTACGGGCCGTTGAATATGAAATGTCGCATATTTTCATATCAACTCTTAAATGTATGTTGTTATTCCAATCCAATACAATAACAATTGAGTAAAATATATATTATTTAATTTCAAAATATATGAGGTGTAATTGAAATTTAAATTAGTAAGTGAAGTAAGTATAGAATTAAAATCTTAAAATATGCATATTATATGCAAAGTATACATTTTTGCACCAAATTATGGTACTGAGGGTAATATAAAACATGTTAACTGAGAAAGGTTGCAGGTGTGATCTGTCTAATGGGTGAGTCACAAGAAATCTTAAATTATGGGAGGAATGCAGAAGAAACAATAACTAAATTTTAAAGTTAAAGACAAGGATTTTTGATATCGAAGTCGCTCTAAATTATATACATTTATTTGTATAGATATAGTAACACTATTAGCATTCAATTATAAGGATCATATCTCGCTAATAAAACTAATATACAAAACATATTTAAAAAATGTATTAAACATCTGGTTATCCCAAGTTAATTATACACACGTCAGGTATGACACATACACATGTGGGTAAACCTTGATCAATATTTTCTTGCATTATTTTTCTTTATACACCATACTCATGATTATCGTTAAGCCGAGATATCGGTACTTATTGAGCGCTCTCACTGAGAAATTCTTAATTATTTTCTCAAGCGTTCGAGGTTTACCTTGCTCCTGAAGGCACTTAATCTGTATTACCCGTTCAATGTTTAACCACGAGGAAAGAACAGGTAGATAATTGAAAAAGAAAACAAGTCTGCCTTAGAGTTTTTTGTAAGTAGATTTGCGAATATTAAGTGCACAGATCAATCTTTCACAAAAAATGTCTTTCTTATTAAATATGTTATTATATTACTCACTTATTTCGCAAATAAGAGGAAAGTAACGGAGAAACATTCACATTTATTTATTCTGGAACGTTACTGACTTAATTTATTTCAATATGGAGTCGAATTAAAACAATAAATTAAAAAAAAACTTAAAGTAAATATTTACACAGTTTTATTTTATATTTTATAAATTTTTATAAATGATGTACGACAACTATTATTATAATATTAAAAGAACACTATTTAGAAGCTACTACTGCAAAAATAACATTGCATGCCCCACGTGTCTCTCTGTTCACACCATCCCAACAAATTGCTTTAGCAGTTTTCATTCGATTTCACCAACGAAGATCAGAAATGTGTAATTTATTCGCCGATCTATACTAATTTGGTAACTTCTCCAAAGTGTTAAAGATATGAGTTGCGGGTTGACTGTATAGTAAATAATAAATATGTATGTTTAATGATACAACGTTAGCCTACTAAGCTTCCCACCCACATCAATCCCAGTTCCATGCATTACACGGCACATGAGCATACCACAAAGATCCCTTTGTACATTCTCATTAAAGCCCTGGTTACGGACGAATTATTTAACTTTTATCAGAAAATCAATATACAAAGTGATGTCCAATTTCAAAGGATATATTATTAATGAAAATAAAATATCATTCCTTTTTTCGTCCAACAGTGAAGTCCTTTAAGCACAAATCTTCGAATATTATCATTATAAACTAAATAGCGAAATAGTGGGGCATAACATAGTTTATATTATTTATTTATTTATGTTTGTATATTTTATGTATTACTATAAATTAAGAATAAGTTTGCCATTGTACCTGTATTTATTATTATTTAACAATAAAACTAGATATATAAGACAAAATAATTAAATGCAATAAAGTTGATTTGTACAACCATTCTTGTAGTGGAAGGTACAAAATAACATACTATACAATAGTAATATCTGCCGCAACTACAAAACTGAAAAACAAAACCTATTATCTCTGAGATACACCGTTCATCGTTATAAACTTAAAAATACGAACACTGTTCTGCCTATATCAATTCGCAATTGAATTCGATTGTGAAATAATGTGGTAAAAGTTTTTCTAAGTGATTTGTTTGTAAGTGCAACTCGCTTATCCGCGCCGGGGCGAAGGTTTCGAAATTCGTTATCTTGTAGTCGGGAATTCCCTCCGATTGGTCCGCTTTTACTCGCTTTTTATCTATTTGATTTATGACATTTATCTTCACTGTTCCACTGGGATAGATAAAATGATGAACATCTGTAAAACTGCTTCATGGTAATGAATTAATTCGGTTTTTATTTAGACATAAATTTCTCTGTTTATTCTTATCTAACAGAAATATATAGATACTTTAATTTAATTTGTAAAGGTTTTCTTAAAACAAAAAACACTAACGAAACGCCAGTTGTAAATTACATGGTCAACACCTAATTTGCTTTATTACTTAGGCAATTAAGACACATTAATTAATAACACCGTTTAGCATAACATTAATGTGCATCCAACAATGGTCTAGTAATAATGAAATTTGCAAACGGGGAAGGTATTCGCCGCACGTCCGCGCAACAGTGGCGGCTCAAATTGCTGCTTAATTGAATTACACTCCCGTACAGACGTAGGTACACATATAACAATCTTGCTTATACGAAGATGAAGAAATCTATTTGCGTCTGTATTTCTATTTGTACTAAGTCTACAGTTTCATGACTCAGGGCTCGTCGTTAATCGCGTTATTGCTCCTACATTGTAAGGTTTTAGTCATGTCGCTTCGAGGACTTTCGTTTCACACTTAAACTGTTAGCAGTGAGTGTTGTTTTTTATGATTTAGTAATTAAACTTTCAGCTGAATTTATTGGAGAATTTAATACTTACTAAAGATAAGGTAATGAAGAGTTATTTTTACTGTTAGCTGCAACATTTTTAATATAATTTCACAAAAGTATATACGAGTATGAGGAATGTTGGGGCGAAGACAGTTTCCCAATAATGTCATGTCTCTTTGCGCTCTATCGGCAGGGTTCCAATGAGTGAAACAATGTATCGAAACAAAAGAAGCGTTAGTCTGAGTTAGACATATTTTCATTTTCAACTTTGTATACATTTGTTCAACCTGAAGTGTTTTATTTTTATAGTTCCTTTTTTAACAGACATTTTCAAATAAATTCTACTGAGAATGTGCTTAATTGCATTTTAATTCTATACAAAATCACAACGACAAAACAAATACAACACTAATTAAATTGACATTTGCCTAGAACTATACGAATCTCAAATTCCTAACTTTTTTATTAATAAATTATTTTTATTTGCTTTAAATAAATACATTTATTAGTATAAATTTAGTCATAAATTAGCTTGTTCCAGACTAGACTAGCACAGTAAATCTGCATTACGTAATGTATGACATGTGCCAACTCGGTTGAAATTGTCAAATAACCCTTATTAATAAACACATTGTAAAATATTTTCCGTATTCGCTCAACTCAGAAGATTGATACTATTCGAACCTAATAGCATTTTAACAGAGCACATATATTTCTCTTTGAATCGTAGAGGTTTCTTTGGTCGCAGTCTACTAACGCCCCCAGGGAGATCACCCTACGAACGTCTCTGATCAAAATATCTTCCAGTGCGGTAGGAATTGGCAATATATCTTGTAATATTAAGTCAAATTGCTTTTTCACTTGAATGTTAACCTTAGTCCTGGCAGTCACCAGAATTGGGAAAATTGATTTAAAAATGTAAATTCAAAGTTATCTACACATTACCACTCGTATCGGCCGAGTAATATTGTACAGAATCTATGAATACAAATATGCAAGATCCGTCCGCTGATTACAACGATACGCCGTTAAAATATAAATGCAAATTAATTCTTAGATTTAAATTTAGAATGAAAAATTTGAAAATTTTATACCGCGCTTAATCGACTTCCGGAACAATGAATAGGCTACGATTTTAACAAATTGCTTCATTCGAAACATCGGGCGGGTGACTTATCGCCTAATTCGATTCCATTCGTTTTCGTGCTTCTGTTTCCTCTTTAGTGAGGTTAATGTATTTAGTTGATTATTTTTAATTACGTCGTTGTGGTTCAGGTCACAGCCATTTCGTATTCGAATAAAAGTGAGTTCTAATTCCACGAGCAGTTGACGATGATTTTCAATTACTTTCTGCGCAATCACATTTCAAATTCACAACTTTGAAGTTTTGATGAGTATTTTGGCTGCTCGTAAATGTAAATTCCACTAAGCTTGTTACGACTTTGAGATAAGTTAGTACGAATCTCACCAAAACTATTCGAAATGTTGTCGGTTCGCGCTAATAAAACTTTGGACTACCTCGAGAGAAAATAGGGAACGGTTGTAATCCATTACTCTTACATTGCACGAGAACTTCCATGTACAAATACTCATGTACAAATTTTCCTAATTACAAACTAGTTTACGACGTACCTACGTATGCTGGAAATGAAGACAAACAATGCTTGCTTTCTAAATTGGTTGCATTATGTGATCATTTTATTATCATTTACAATAAAAGTAACGTCAATCCGAGTAAGTGGGAAAACAAAGGAAGCAAAAACTAAGCTTGAATAAAAATTGTCTTAATTAATAAATGTTGTTAAAAAGTGTGGTTTTCACAAAATATTCGTTAATAAAATATTATGTTATTTTTGTAAAATTGGTGACTAATAAAATATTCATCTTGTTTTAGAATGATCCGCGTAACACATGAGCGTTGAATAGTTAACGTTTCGCGACAAATTAATTAACCCTTTTAATCAACACCTTTACTAATTCTATATTTACGTCTACTTAATTACTTTATAATTGTTTTCTGTTTTACATGTGTACACACGATGGTTTTCATATGGATAGAGTTTTTGTAGGTATATGCATGCATCCCTTTCACACCAGCATTTCACACATGCCTCACCTTCGACAAATGAACACAGGCGACACGATAAGAATATACTATAGTTATCCCCTTCAAATGATTGTTTCTTCCGGTCCAAAGTCCAATCTGTATTTATTGTAAAAGATTGTCGACTGTACTTAAACTGTAAGAATAACTCGAATAAAAACCATCGCATGTCTTATTTAATAAAATCACGTAAATTTACGTAAAATCAATTCAAAAATCATAATGTACTTGACAAACGATAATAGCAAAACAACGCGAATGACGTTGCGATAAAAATCTACGCATTGTGTCCTATTTTTAGAAGTCGTCCGTATGATCGTTAGAAAGGGGTTGTAACGTGGAGAGCATCCGCCGTGACCTCACGTCATGACGCACAGCCATACAAAGGGCTCTGGCGGTAACTCTAAAGCCTGTCATGAAATCATAGAGACAATTATTTCGCTCGATCGAGCGGGAGGTTCGGAGTTAAATTATCCCAAATTTCTCACTAAAATTTCTTTCTTTGATGCTAAAATATATACTATATATTATACTTATTTCTGTTTTTATTTTATTTGAGAATACACACTACTTTAATATTTGCTTTGATAAAAACAAAAAAGTACTTAAACAATAGTAAAATTTTTAAAAATATTTGAAATTGCTTTTTATATTCAACTGTTACTCTGTGCTGTGATGGCAATAAATAATCGAGAGACAAAAAGAGATAAAAACAACCGTAGATATATGTACGTTAAATACCGAAGCTTTATTTCACGGATGAATGGACTTTATAAAAAGCTAAATAACATTCCACTAACCACGATATTTAGTATATATAATATTATATATAATTCTTTCGTTTTACTATATTTGAATGTATTGGTCCTATCTGTTAAATACTCCCAAGATTATGTTTACTTAATAAAAAACTACAATAACATGAGATGTAAAACTGCCTTTCTGTTTCAATTAGGCCATTTTTTATTCATTTATTTTATGTAATTCTTCCTTTAGTTTAACGAACACATATTCAATGAATGAACACTCCGCAACCACACCTGTTTTAAAACATTGTACATTAAAATAACATTTAAATTACATTTTGTGCAAAAGAACAAACTTTGTGTGAACACGTAGTCGAATAACAAAAAAAAACTTTTACTTGCACAAAAAGTCGGGCATAGAATAACATACCTTCATTTCTCACTCGGTCTACTTTCAGACTATTGTTTAGTTTCAGCTCATAACTAACTTTGGAACAATAATTTTGCATTGCGTTTGCAGCTTTAATATTAAACATTAAGTTCTACAGTAAAGTAAACTGTTGCTGAAACTAATTTAAAAACCTATAGCTGCTAGAAGAGGATAAAAAGTATTATTTTTTTGTCAAAATTTATTACAATTTATTAGCTATTTTTAAACAAAAACCAAGGATAATTTTAAACTAAGATATTTTTGATAGTATCATTAATAAAGAAGGAAAGTTTCGTGTCAATTGCAAAGGTCCCAAACACTAACACAACTCGTACAAGTTTTAATTACTTTGCAAAGATTTCTGTATAAACCTCTCCAATAAAGAAACTCATCTTCTCCACAACTATATGTTTTCAATTTAATGTAGTCGAAAATATTACTTTGGAATTTCGCCAAAACATTCAACTCCGATTTCAATTTTTCAGTCTCGGGTAGTTAGTTTTCCCAAATTGATAATAAATATCCCACTAAATCTGGTTGCTTTAAATATTTTTAATACTATTTATTTCTAACTAATTATTTAACTACTTTAAGCCATAAAGTTTATTATAACATAGACATATCTACTATTGTACCTGTCATTTAAGTTATGTTCATTCTGGTTCAAACCAGTTGGGAATAAAATCTTGAAGTATACCAATAAATTAACTTAGAAAATGTATTCTGCAGATGGCTGTTAAAGTACACTGCATTCTGCCACTGACCCATGATGCTCCTCCAGACATGGCAGTAAAACTAAGCAAATAATCCCCAGAGGAAAACACTAGAAGTGTACTGGAACCGTGTTGCTTTTATATCCTTTACCTAAGAGACTTAGATTAATGCTTCTTTGTCTCTTAAATAAACACTAAAATGTTTAACTTATAGGTAACGATGTGGCCCTGTAAATATATGTATTTATATATAAAAATACTAACTGTATCACACGGTTTTACTTTTAAATTTGAATAGTCTAAATGTGTGATTTTTTTAATATTTGACACATTTTGAAAGTTAAGTTTATTAACGTGATTTGTCATCATAAAACTACAGGCCGTGTTCCCTCAAATTCCAACCATTCAAGTTCTAGTTGAGATACAAATCTTTGAATGCAGTTTTTCTTAACTTCAAAATCAAGTTCATGATTATTTTATTTTCTATAGTTTTAGATGTAATAATATATAGGTAGCCTATAATCTCTTCAATAAACGGGCAACACATATACCTACCGAAAATTTCTCAGAGCGTAATAACATAAGTAATCAAAGCTAACGTCCAGGTGTAAACCACATATCATCCTGCAGAGAAGTATTAAAACACTGAACATCAAACAGAAGTGCATCCCATAAAAAATGAGCAAAGTTACGATTATAATTTACGATTTACCTTTCTGTTGCGAATTTTTTCATGCAAAAAATCTTTGGGCTGCTTATACATAAATTGGGATAGGGTTTGCAAGAAGCGTGTGTTGGCACGCCTGTCTGGGATTTGTTATTCTCACTCGATGGCCATTAAACACATTCGTTCGGGTGTGACACGATCTGAATTCGATTCTGGTACCCCTATATATTTCCTGCACGTGTGTTCGTTACCTGTATGCTAAAATATATAAAGACACATAAATTGCTTGATGTCTTTTCTATTTTCTATTCAATTACAGGAATAATATACATATATAACGTAACATAACAATAATAATAAAAATAAATTGTTTTTTTTTAATTGGACATGGATTTGATAGATTTGTGTGAAAGTCATTTTTTAAATTTGAGAAATTTCACCTTATATTTTTATAATGTGAATCGATAATTCCAACTATTAGAAGTAAATCTCTTCAAAAAACATAATGTCCAAAATCACAATTTTTTGTTTAACATCAAAATCTTGTAAAATAGATATATCATCTTTTAATTATTTCGATTATTTTACTTTTTAAATGAATATATTTTCTACAGTTTTAATTTCACAAGTATTTATTAGTATCATTTTGTTCAATATCGTGTTTGACTTTGAGAAAGTTTGACGTCCGCTGTAACAAAATGGTCAGCGCACCAGTCGGTTACGCGGAGATTCCGAGTTTGATTTTAAGTCTACAAATGTTTAATCATATGTTTTATTATTTCGGGCGTTATGCACGTATGATTGTGTTGTCCTGTAATTATTTTATTCCTAAATAAATTATAAGTATATAATATAAAACTTGACAATATTATAATGGCCTGTTTAAAATTAAAAGTTGTTATATAGAAGTGATAGAGCCACCAAATTGCCGAACAATCAGTCAATGTTACCGTTAGCACTTACATTATGTCAGCAATTTCCTATCGAGTTATTATCGTAATTAAATCTTACTAGCGAAGTGTTGGCCTTTGTTGAAACTTTAACATAAAAGCATCAAGTGGTCATAAACTATATTTTATGTCAACTAACCTACCTTTATTTAAGATGCTTCTCTATAGTTTCAAATAGCTTGCATGCCAAATCCTGATTGCAATAAATATTTATTTTGTATAGAACTATAAAAAAGTAGGTATTTATTTCAGATTTGGGTGTACATATCTCTTCAATATACTTTCAGGTATTTTATTAAATTTTAATAGAATCATTCATAAATGTATTTAAATCAATTTTGAATAATCCAAAGCAGTACAATATGATATTCGTGTACTATTTGACGTAACTAATGTTTATACAAACGACACCACTAAGTCATGTGTTATCACCGCTGACTAAATGTCAACGCCAAATAGTTGACATATGACGGCCTGACTCTGAGCGTATGAGTCAGCTCTATACATACTGAGTGTCGCTCTTGTCATGTTAGCAAACTGCACTTGGGACAATTCGCGAGGATTTATTGTGCACGTGTGGTTATTTATATTTTCAACTGTTTAGAATTATTTTAAAACTAGACAGTCTTTTTATAAATATAGTTTATAGCCCTTGTTGATGGTTCCCTTTCAACATTTCTGGATATTTTTCAAAATTAAATTCGACACCAGATACCTTATCTGATTTGGTTTTAAATTATTGCTTACACAGAGTCTAATGCTTCATCTAGTATTTACTATATTGATTAATTATTTTAAAACGATTAGATAATTTTAAAAGAGCATTAAATATTACAATAAAAATAATTTACTAAAAATATTTATTATAAGTATTTATATTTCCTTCTTGGTCTTCTTTCTTTTACCATTGCTTCTAGAATAGTTTCTAATATTGAACCCATATTTTGCAAAAATAATTAATTACTAAAAATTAATTAATGAGGGATGTTATTACGCTGTCGTTACTTCATAGGAGGGTTTCTAAGGGAGGCTTTAAGTATCTAAATGTCAGTAGCTATAGATTAGCGTGGAACATCACAACGATGGGGCGGATTACCGTGGCTTCCCAGATCAAGAGTGGATACATCGAGGGATCAACATTTAAATACTATTCCAAATCGGAACATATATTTCGTCCATTGAGTTTAAATCCAACGGGATTATAAATTTATTTTACTAATCAACATTTTCGATTTATCGTTTAAGCTTATATTTGAAACTAATATTTCAGATTAACGAATTTTATTGCTTTGAATTCAAAAATAGCGCTGTATTTTTTTTAGTAATAATAATGCTAATTGTTAAATGATCATGAATATTTATATACCTATAAATAAGATCCAAATAAATTATTAATATGCTAATAAAGAAGTACTATATATATATATATATTATGACAAGGACGCTATAAACATTTAAACACAGAATCCGAAACGAATCTATACTTTTTTAAATATAATTATCGAATTAGTAACGTATTTATAAGTACCTATTAGTTTAGATTTAGATCGTAAATTAAACTAATAGGTACTTATAAAGTAACTTGTATGGTTTTCATTCAATAGTCGTGTAACTATTAAAATGTATCTTTTAATATGCAACTATTTATATTGATTGATCATTTAAATTGAATTCAAATCACGTATTTCCTGTCCACTAGAAGTTCATTAAAATGGTGTTCTTTCTCTCGACATTGCATAATTCATTGCTACACACGGAGACACGTGCAGGTGAAAAATAGTGTAAAAGAATTGTTAGAGCTCGCAAACTTGCACGAAGAGATGCCAACGTTTCACGAAATGCAATTTCAACTTTTTACATTGCAACTTACTAAAAATCATTTTGAGTTGAATATATTAGTGTAGACACAAGGTTTGGTCCAGCGGAGCAATATTTACGAATATTTTTTATTTTATTCAAGTAGGTATACAATTTTAAAATATTTAATAGATACCATTGTGTCCTATTTGGTTTTTTAAACTACATTTTTGTCCCAAATTTAAGGTAATATCATAGAATATTGAAATGAATATAAATAGTAAATTATAATATTGTTCATACTTCATTATTTCACCCAGCGGTGTAATTTAGTTTTACATAAAATAAATTTATGAGCATATCTTCTATTCTTCACCTATTCCATTTTGATACATATAAAAACGGCAACAGAATGAAAATTATAAGAGACATTATTTTTAGATGAAAAATATAAGAATATTTATGAGAAACTCATCCTCCGTGGACCTCAGCGAAATTGATCTTCTTATTTACCTCGGATATAAGTTACAGTTTCATTTTAATAAGCATTTCCGTAGCCTTGTTATAAAGTCGGTCCTCTTTATTCACGGTGGGTGACCGAGAAATCCCCGGTACAAGCAGAGATTTATAGAGAGACAGCCGACCTCCACTTCGTTCCACGGAGAACAATCGTCTACATTGACTATTGTTTTGAATAGGTTCTATTCAAATAACAAATATAATATTTATTATATTACTTTTATTAATTAATCTGAAAGTTAATATTTGATTACGAATGAACACTGATAAACAAACACGAAGCATTATGCTTTCATTGTTTTCAACAACACAAATTTTAATGTCAAATTTAATTATTCTGAAAACGATTTTATCACCCCCAAGCCACGATACAATACCTAGGGCGTTTTAAGCTTGAAAAGTTTTGTCGACACCGGACCGGGCAGCTCGCCAGCACAAATTGCATTATTACCCAAAACGCTATCAAGTTGCCGCTTCTAGACCTGAACGAGGGAACTCAAAGCTGAAATAACAGGCATGCTAATAAAGTGAAGGTGTGTTCACATGTATTTTCTTGTCTATAATATAGTAATAACTTTAGACAAGGAATACAATCACAGACTAAAGTAAATATTGTACCTACTAGTGTCCTTTATTATCAAAGTTTGTTCAACAACATCTGAACTCTCACGGGATTTTATGATTTAAACAAACAAAGCGTCCAGCAGTCTACCAATCAAAAAGGGAGAAACTGTAGTAGAAACATCCTTAGTTGAGATATATACGAGCAGAGAAACTTTGCAAGATACCGACGGAGCAACGCCTTGCACCTGGCTCCCAGTATTAAGTGAGAACGAAATCTTAGCTGGCCAACTGAGAAGAAATAAATGTAACCGAATGGCGATTGGAGAAGATGTTGATACCGATTAGAAAGAGCGATTAGAATTAGAAATATGTTGTTCCATGTTTTCACAAGAATGTTGCATCGGCGACAGACTGTCGTGCCAAATATTGTGAATTGGCTAAGTCATACCTCTTATGTTGTGTAGAACATCGTATAATATTTTCATAAATAATGACGTATTACTCCAATTTCATACATCACAAACATTGATATAAAATTATCGCAGTTGATATTGTAAAATCATCAAAATTTCACGGTAACAAATGTAGAATGTAAGCAAACTAACTTGCTTAATTATTCAGCTTCTTAATGCAACTCATTATCAACATCATTTAATCCGGGTGAGTCCATTATTACTACGGGAACAGACTGAATAGCCTTGCTATATAAAAAGTAGCGTCCAAGCCTTAATGTACCACCGAGATAAAGCGATTAAGCGCTCAGGCGGCAGCATCCACAAAGATGGACGGCCGTTGTGCCTCCTAGAACGTTCTCGCGCAATTGACGCTCCAACTAAATTTCATGCTTTTAAAAACGTTCCTCCACCCTCTCTGTTGCTTTTACTTTGAGATTGCATTTATATTATGTTATTTTTCATTTGCATTGACTTTCATGTTTTAAGAAATGACGTCGTGTTATACCTACTTTACAATGTTGGTAATATTTAAAATATTTATATTATACTACCTTTTAAATGTTTCATTTTTGAATATATCTTAAATAACTATTATACTAATGGTAGTATAATATGTTAAATATAATAATCGGAGTTTATCTCACTGTATGGTTAGAGCTAGTCGCTGAGCCAGATCAGTGCTACTCTCTGTTAGAAATTAGTCGTCCTGACAGGTCGGGCACAATGCTTTCAGTGTCGGAGGACTACTATATTGTCTCTTAGTTTCGACGGCGTACACTGAAAATACGTTATATTTATTTACAGTCCATAATACAAATAAAAATAATTGAAATTGCCCTTTGTTATACTTTAAAAAAAGGTTGTATTAAATATATAGTAGCAAACTCAAGAGTATAGTAATTTTACTACTTAGTTTTGGCATTGAGCCAAGTTCGTGAGACGTGTAGACATTTTTCATATTCTAATTACGCTTTAAGCATACACCTGGAGCCGAGAGTTTGCAAATTGACTTGAAAACCTCTACTTTATTTCTCGTATTACCACCGTTTTGGTTGTCTAACATTCTTCGCCTTTAATAATAAAGATACAATACTACATTTTTGGGCCCACGATGGCTTCGTTGTATAATAACTCAACAATAAAAGTAATAGTTCTATTTACTAAATAAACTATAATAATGTTAACTTCAGACGTGAACATAATATTTACATAGTTGAACAGCAATAGCGCGGATGTCTACTGCAAGAGTGCCATTAATCTTGCAAGTAGCATGCGCCAAGAAACATCTATTCAATTCTCACAATTTACAACTAAATGTATATATAACTTAACATGATCAAGTTCAGCCACAGATCATAATGACGCAAACATAAAGTCAATTGATTCTTTATTGATTTCGTATTTTTCTAGAATTGAACAAAAAGAAATGAAAATAAAGCTATTTAAAACTAAATAAATATTCCAGTCCCTTAAACCGATTACATTAACGGAACAGCTTTAATCGCTTTTATGGAGCAGTAAAAAAATGTTCTTTTGCCGAATACGAACGAATTACTGCTGCGTATTAATAATTGAATTACTCTGGCCAACAGCCAAGACTTACTTTTTATACTTACATATTCATACTAACACAAACAATATCCCATGCTACATAAGATTATTTAAGTAAAACATTCTATGATAATATAATATTCACAGTAAAAGAACAGTTTATTACAAGCTGCATTTCTATTTACTTACTGTGTTAGACTACTACGTGATCACAGACTAATTTATTGTTCAACAAGATAAAGCAGGCTAGCTTTGCATCTGCATTGCAGCTGAGTCCATTCTGTAAAGCCGATGGATGAAGCGATGCATCCAACTTAAAAGAAGACATGTTACATTACAAATAATATAAGAATGATAATAATCATGTTAACAACAAAATTATGGTTTCCTTTAAATAAGAAAAATATTATAATCAAATTTATGTTGTTTAGTATTGTTAAGTAGAAAAAATATAAAATAAAAACTATTTTTGACTGTAAATGGTTTTTTTTTAAATGGACCGAACTCATTTCCTCGGTGGAATTATTCCAGTAAAACCAACATTTGCGGCACCGATAAAAATCAGTAAAGGCATTCTCGGAGCATTTTCGAGGAAGCCCGCACCACAAACTACAATTAACGCTTCTCTACTTACGGACAAAAAAAGAAAAAAAATATATGTCAGCAAATTCTTGCCAAATACGCGAACTATTCACTATACTTAAGTATACGCTGATTGGCTAAATGGGCATATTGCCCAAATAAATGTTACATGTGCTATATGAATCTATTTTATTGTCAGCTTTTATTAAAAAAAAACATCATAAAATAAATGTAATTGAACATCGAGTGAATAAATTTAAAATTTCAATAAATTTTAAAGAGCAATAAAAGAGTGTCCGTTACGTGTATACTTACAGAGGAGGCCGGATTAATGTTGTTGGCATTTTTCCAGCGAGTTACTTCATCTTATCGACATACGCAGCCTCTTCAAGTATTACCAAATTACTTCCGAAACATGCGATACGCCAAGTTTCTAGAATATTTATATTAAACTAATAATAAAATGTGTTCTTCCACAGTGATGGGTGGGTTTGAACGATCGTTGCGACGTGTGACGGGCGGCGAAGAAGCGGGCGAGGTCGCGTAGCGCGGCGCGGTGGCGGGTGCGCGCGCGGCGGCAACGGCGGCGGCGGCAGCGCATGCACGCCACCGGCCACACGGACCGCTCGGGCGGCGGCGGCGGCGGCGGCGGCTCCTGGCGACTGCCGCCCGACGAGACGCTGCAAGTCGCCGACCCCAAGTCCGCCAAAGAGGACGTTAGTATCCATGTACAATTGCATGATAAGACTCGTCCAAATCATAATGTAGAAGTCACACACCATTATAAGAAAATTGATACATATGCTTGATAATAACAAAATATAACTTGTGTGCTATGATGAGGGTGCAAAATGCCCTGTCTGATACATGAAAGAATTTACATAATGTCCTCCCGTCAAACTCTAGGCCTTTTTTCATAAATCAAATACCAATTTCTTAAGCCTTTATGTGAAGATTGCAAAGTGAGGGCAGTTTAATGCTGTGTAGATATTTTATCATTTTTTAAATTATTTAGTACTTTGTCTGTATTAATTGCATATGTTTCAGGACCTCTATCCAGGAGACGGTCACAATTGGAGAAGTATCATCTTCTCGTTGATGGTGATCAGTTTTGTTATAGCAGGAATTGTTACAGCTATTTACTTATTAGGGTATGTTGAAATTATAGTATATTATAAAAAATCAATTATTACAGTTTTACAAAATTTTACTTAAACCGATGACATTTGCAGTTACGTAGACGAACTGCTATATTGGTCAGGACGTCGCATGAGACTGGAAGAGTTTCTTCGAGGAGAGCTGACTGCAGAGCGTCTTCCTACAACATGGGTCAGCGCCCATCAACTAGTGTACCAAGCCGACGACGGTGGACTACTCGCTTTAGATACTCTCAACAACACACTTTCAGTACTTGTCACCAATCATACTTTGGTTAGTTATAGTTACACTTTTGTTCCCGGAAAAGTAATAAAAATATAATCAAGCGCGAAAATTCAACACGTTAGTGATATTCAGTCCTGTCGTAAAACGTACTAGCGACCTGTTACTCTGATCGTAGTAAAAGCAGTGTGGCATTAAATTGCCTGCAATAATGGTGTCACATCGACCGTTTTAAGCAAAGATTATTAATATTATAAGACTATGCTGCTTGAAGGCATTTCTGTAAACCACGCCGACCAAAATTCCCTCGCAAACATGCAACATTATTCCTGCTTACAATATTCATGTGCTTTTATCTAGTTTAACTAAAGACATTTATCGTAGAAATTTGTAGTGTTAAAATCTATCTAAAAATAAATGCTAGTGGCATTGTCATTTTGCTAAGTCATATAATTTATTTGTATAATGATTTGCATTTTATTAAACGTGCAGCAAGAGGAGGCTGGATTTGAGTCGTTCAAGTTCTTTATTCAGAGAGCAAGTTTGCTTGGAACTCGAAAGTCGGATTTAATTGAAACGTTGTATTTCAGAGGCAGCTAAATGTGCGCGGGTACCAGTGTTCACCGGACCTGCGCTATGTACTTTTTCAACACAATATCAAGGAGGTTAGTAACACCCAGTATTACGTCGTTAAACTTTTAATTGGATTTTTTAATATAAACAAGGAGGTTAAAAAGTTTGATGTCTCAACTCCCCGATGTTTTTTTGCTAATGTTTTATCATTTTTAGGTTTATCGTCGGACTTTCACTGCGCACTACACGGTTTATGACGTCACAAATGAGTAAGTATTGAATTTGAGTTATAAACAAGATTCTTTAACAGCTAGTTAGTGGTGAAAATTTATGCGGTTTTGTTATTATTTGTTCAACTTTATTTGAAATTCGAATATACTATAAATTAAGCAGCTTCATATGTCTAGCGGCTGCAAAGAATGCATACATTGTAAACGAACATTTTAGAGTTTTTCCAATAATATTTTTTGCAACAATCTTCCCTCGACGTAGATCCGGTCCCTCCTTGAAGAATTTAAAATATCTGCACGATCTCAATTCGTTTCCTTTATAAATTCATCTGCTGTGAGAAGAATTTTAATATCGACTGCTTTTACTGTATTCTTAAGCTATAAATATGTATACAATCATATTTTTGACCTCTTAGAAATTAAATGTATGACTACCCTTAAATTTTCAAAAAAAGTAGGTAATACAATTATCACATAGCCTAAGTTAACCATTTATTATGTATTTATATAAGAACATATTGAAAACTAATAATATTCTTGTTTCCTCAAAAATATCATAAAAAGTTGTCTTATGTTTCGTGTAAATAATGAATTTTATAATATTCCATTCATGAGGGCGAAATGGCGTGATTCACGACATAAACTTTGAACGAAGCTGAACACGCCAATTTACAGGCTAAGGCTTATAAATAATTATGTAATTATGTATAATAATAAAACAGTTATTTGACTTCTTTCAAATTATTGCTTATCAAAGGTCAGTTACAGTCGTGCTACCTAATAATAGCTGAAAGCGTTGACTCTTACGCTGTGTACTATGACGTTTTACTTATAATAGGTAACTGCTATTCTATTTTGCCTCACTACTAATTCACTAGTTCTCTAGCTAATGCATATAAAATGTAACACTATTTGTCTAAAGTCTAGACAAATTGATGCACTGCTCTGTAGAGCTATTGAAAGGTTCATGCATTTATTCATAGGTCATGTCGGGAATTTTAATGTTTTCAACACCACTGCAAAACAATGCGAAGTGCAAAAGCGCAACAAAAATGTTAATATTTGCTCACATGTTTTTCTCTTTTTCAGCCACCACATGCCGGTGCTCGGCGAGGGAGTGGGCGGCATCGCAGACTGGCAATACGCTGCATGGCTCGGCCCAGATGGATCATTATTACTCGCCGCAGACAACGAAGTGTTGGCAAGACCCGGCCCACCTGCCAGAAGAGCACCGCTATTTCATCTCACAACAGGTTCTATGCCGGGACGAGTATACAATGGAGTTTCGGATTGGCTTTATCAAGGTAATATAACTAGTTTTGATAATTTATTTTCTTATAACAAGATTTATACTGTACTAAAGTGATCGTGAACAATATTTCAGAGGAGGTGACAAAAGCGGCATCAGCGGCATGGGGTTCGAAGGATGGATCGATGGTTATGTACGCTCGTTACGACGACAGTGCGGTCTCCGAACTACGGTTTCCTTCGCTCGTAGGTGGCTTCGGAGGTGCCGGTGCAGCTCGATCGGGTGTACTGCTAAACAATATCAACAACACCGTTCCCAATATATTTCCAGACCAACTTACCATCAGATATCCTACGGTAGGCTATTACAAAATTCCATTTAGCATGTTCCAAAACCTTGTCTGAGTTTTAAATTTTTTTATAAATATTAATCCATAAAAACCCATTTAAATCATATTATATCCTTATTTCAGCCTGGCAGTCCTATTCCAAGGGTATCACTGTGGATAGTGACAGTAGAAAACACCACAACACCTCCCCGGTGGCATGTCAAACCCCCCAATACCTTAGACGGAATGTAAGAACATAAAATTATCATGGAACTAATATATCTGTATTTCTATTGTGAACCTGAGTTCATTTATTACTTTTCCACAGGGAATACTATCTCATATCAGCCCAATGGGTGGGCATAGAGAATGCGCAAGTTGGAGTCGTGTGGATGAACAGAGCTCAAAATCTTACTGTTTATAGCAGCTGTTATGCTCCTAATTGGACTTGCACTGAGGTCAGTAGTCAACGACGTGTGGTATAGTATAGTTCAAAATATTTGCCGATTTTTGAATTCTTCCAATTTTGTTTAATAGACGCACTCAGAAAAAGCCACTGATCAACCCTGGTTAGAAGTGCAACAGAAGCCCATTTATTCTGAGGATGGTAGTGCCTTTCTTTTATTAGCTGGTGTCCAAGAAGGTGGAGGTCAACATTACACACACATTAAACATGTAGACGTGCTACGACAAAGAATGGCTGTACTATCTCATGGAAAGGTCGAAGTAGCCAAAATATTGTCCTGGGATCAAGAAAATAATTTAGTTTATTATTTAGGTAAAATCTTTATTTATTATATTCCCTATGAAAGATAAATGACTCAATTTCTCATTACTTTCTCTACATTTCTTTTTTCTTCAATTATTTTTAAGGTTATATAAAGGAAATGAATGTGAAAAAACTCTATCCAGAAATGGTGAAGCAAGCAAATCAAATTAAGTATTTGCGTAAATCGTGGTTTTAAATCCTGTCCTTGATAACACGTTTGATATTACTAACCATCGCCACATAGAATAAGTTACATTCAACCTTTATTCAATTTATATGTTAAATGATCTCTCGGTTACATTTTTATTTAAATCTAGAATTATATCCATTATGTCCTATCAGTAGTAAATCGAAGTCATTATTGATTTGTGACTAATTAAGTATTTGCATTTAGTTTTTGCCAATGTCAAACCCAAATCATTTCTAGGTAGTGGGGAGCGCCCGGGACAACGTCACGTGTACGTAGTCCGCGACCCTGGATATGGTGGTGGAAGTAATTCTGTTCGAGCCAGAGCGGAGCGAGAAGAACCGCGGTGCCTAACCTGTGAACCTGCCATTTGGTCTGCGAGACTTCATTATGCCAATTGTTCCTTCTGGAAAGCAGCCTTCGCTCCCCCGAAACCAGGTCGAGGAGTGACACATTATGTTTTAGAATGTGGCGGGCCAGGACCACCTTTGGCTGGTCTGCATGATGCGAGCACACATAAATTAGAGAGAATAATTTATGACACGAGGCCTTACAAGTAAGTTCTTGACAATAATAATGTTAATGAAATGGAAATAAATGTATTGCCTTTGTTGTTAGAGCGAATATTATAATAATATTTTGAGTGTGTTGAATTTACATTATGTTCGTGCTTTCCAAGGTCTGTACGACTACGTGAATTAGCGTTACCGACAAGAAGATCATTCGATGTTCAACTGGGTAGTGGATCTCGTGCTAGAGTGCAGTTATTATTGCCTCCTTCGTGGAGGGAAGAGCTGCGCGATGCAGCCTTTCCAGTTTTAGTTCAAGTGTAAATATCAATTTTTTTTATGAAATAAATACTAAATTGAATAGGTAATTAAAAACTTGAATCATTAATATTTTTTATAGAGATGGTCGGCCGGGTGGTCAGCAAGTCACTGATGAATTTACAGTTGATTGGGGGACGTATATGTCATCACGAAATGATGTTGTCTACGTTAAGTTAGACGTAGCTGGAGCCAAGGGACTTCCTCGAGCTTTATTGAAAGGTCGTCTGGGTGGAGTTGAAGTTGCTGACCAACTCGCTGTTATTAGGTGAGTAGAAAAGAGAATACAATTTACAGACGCTAGACTCACAGAAGCATTTCATAACGTATAATTATTGTTTGTTGTGCAGATATTTATTAGAAACCTTTAAGTTTCTCGACGTGACTCGTGTCGCTGTTTGGGGGTGGGGTTATGGTGGGTATGTAACCACTATGCTGCTCGGTTCACAGCAATCTACTCTTAAATGCGGCATTGCTGTTTCGCCTATTACAGACTGGCTTTATTATAGTAAGTGATTATTTTTAGATTCCTCTCTTTAATCCTTTTAAAATATAGTAGGTATAAAATTTTCTTCATTAAAATTCCTAGATGCAGCCTTCACGGAAAGAATACTAGGTCAACCATCTGTTAATTACAAAGGTTACGTAGAAGCTGATGCCACACAACGAGCTCATCATGTACCAGCTCATGCATTGTATGTGTTACACGGATTAGCTGATATGAATGCTCCCTATCCACATGCTTTGTCTCTGGCTAGAGCTCTTACTGATGCCGGCGTACTATTTCGATATCAGGTAAAAGAAATTTAATACATTTCCTCAATTAATACAATTAAATTTCCACAAAAGTTCCTGGTTAACGTATTTAACAATTCTCAGACGTACGCCGATGAGGGCCACGACCTCAAAGGCGTCATCGAACACGTATACCGATCAATGGAAGACTTCCTCCGTGAGTGCCTCTCTTTAGACCCCGAAGATACTAAACTGCCTCCTCCTGACAGATAAAATTTAGTCATGTGTCTCGCCGTAGTGCACAGACTGTGTACGTCACCAGTAAAATCTTTAAGTAACCAAACTCTACGTGATTGTTATAATTTTATCTATGTATATATGTATATTATAGTGCTTTAAAACATATAATGTGTTCCCCACGATATTTGTTTTTAATATTAGAGTGTTATGGTTATGAGAGATGTGTTTAGAGAGCGGTAAAGACTTTTAATCTTCAAGAGTTTTAAAAGTAATTATCATTGTTAAATATATTAATTATTGAATAGTTTTTGCTGATAGTTAAATAGGGAATTAAGAACGTACTAGGAATAGAGTTCATCGTTCTTCTGACTTCGAAATAAAAGGTTGTTACTTATGAGCTATTTATACGCCTTACTGTTATAAAGTTGTCGTTCATTTATATTCAAACTAATATGATTTATACTTACTAATATTATTAGTATTATTTTATTGAATTGTTTGAATAAATATTATCCTAATATTTCTTATCTTTGATTTATTTAAATTACTATACAAACTTTATTTATTTAAGAGAATAATAAAAATAGTGAATTATAACAACGATATGTCATTTGTGCATAGTACCTCGAGCTTGTTCACTTTTTAAGCTTTCTATTAGATAATAATATTTTCTACTGCAATCTCTTTAAGCTTTTCTACTAATGTTTACCTTAATATGTAATAAATTCTTCGTAGGAATATTTTTAATGTCTGAATATTGAAATGGGTAATACGAACAGATTGAACAAATGTACCTAATTTGTTTTTTAAGTTAATAAAAAAAATACAAAATTTGAGGAGCTTACAATTTAGGGAGAATTTAATAATACCTACGTTTTAACCTGACTCTATTAGAGAGGTATGCAAAAGAAGTTTTATGATTATATAAACAAATGAAGTGACCTTTTAATATTGCGATTAAAGCACTAATTCTAGTATAGATTAATCGAATTCAGTTTTCATTCCTAAATAAACACTATGACGGTTGTAATAAGGAACATAGTTCTGTAAATATCGCACATACATATAGTATTATTTACTATTTTTAATAATGATTTACTTGCTTAATTACTATTAATTTAATTTACTTACAGAGTACAAACCAAAAACTAATCAAAGGTGTATTACATTCTTAGCGAAGTGACAATTAAAACGCTTACTGCCTTTATCTAGCTTCAGCTTAGCTCTTCTTTCTTATCTACTAACTTGTGTTTTCATAGACACTGACTTTTACGTTGCAATTGTATTATTAATCGAACAGTCATTCATGTATTCATATGGTTCAAAATGGGCACCGAAAAAACGCTGAGGAAAACGCAGCTACTAATTTCTTCGCCGAAAAGCTTCTTATGTTTAGGATAATATAAAATTAAGTACTTATTTAGATAATTTCGTTTTGACAGACAATTAAACATCTAGTTGTGTGTTGTTAAAAATGTTTGTTAGCAATAGCTATGTAGTTACTGTTGTGCAAAATAGTACATAATTGATATAGAAAATTGCCTTACTAACATAGGCAGTTGCAGAGTTTGTTTCGCAGGGATCTAGCAAACGTTATGAATGTTATTTATAAATTAGTATTCATAGATGTTTTTGTATAATTAGAATTCGACAAGAGAATTGTTTTCTTTTGTTAAGTTCTAGGAGTTTGTATTTAGATCCTTGATAAACAAAAGAACATTGAGTTAAATATACGAAAGAGAGACAAGCTCCTATATTACGATAATTGGTTCAGCAGATCTATTGCAAGTATAAATACGTAATAATAAATATGTTTTTATTATATTTAAATTCTTTTATTTATAATTATTATTATATCAGAGTAGTTAGTATCGTATGCAAAACAAATCATGCGCGTCGTACGTGGAATATTGGTTTTCATATTAATTTTTCTCTAGTAGGTATATTTAACTCAATACAAAAAATATATATATAGAAATGTATTCGTAACATCGTTGTTAAATATTATTAATTCGCTGAATATTTATCAGTGTTATACGTACTTACATAGACGCATATCTTACATTCCATGTTCGTAAAGACTGCCAATTTGGTCTTAATTATACAATCATCATTATTTATAAATATTGTACGGCAGGGTTGACCAAACAACGGCACGCGGCTTCTTTTTTGCGACCCGCGACGCCTGTTTTAAATCTGCAGTGTAAATTAATCAGAAAATAGTTGCGGATATAAATAGCTTGTGTAATAGAATTCTTTCTCAAAATATATAAACAATATTTTAAACAATTTATTTATCCTTTATGAAGAGATGATTACCCTGTATTTTTTTTAATTGAAAACTGAAAATGTTTTTTTTTCTGTGGCTCGCCAACCTTTGTAGTAGCCCGCAAATGTATGTAGTTTGGACAGCCCTGCCGTACGTCGTCGGAGAGATTTAATTTCAATTGCAATTATGGTCTTAAGGATGCTGTGATTCTTCTATTGCATAATTTTATTAATATTAACGTTAATTATTGTAATAATCTTCATCTAATATTATAATTATAAGGCCTAGTGATCGAATTCGTTGTAATTACTAAGTAATAGTTCAATTCAAGTTTAACATTCTTCCATTGCAGATGTCACGATTATTTCTTCAAATGTTTTTTTAACAAATAGCGACAATATAATGTATTACGGACTATTTGAGAACTGCGCATACGATTTATTATAATTAGATAAAGGAAAACGAGAGAGTACGGAAACCGGGTGCTTTAAATTTTTACATCTGTTATAATGTATTTGTTTTTAGCATAATTGTTTATTGTAGCGTTATACTCACCATTGTATGACTTTTAGCTTGAATTCGGTCGTAACTTCGATTATTGGTAACAATGAGAGACGTCTTTATTTGATTAAAATATACCTTCGTCTGAAGAAGGGGATTGAATTGGGAAAATTCATAAATTTCTCTTGAAAGTTCGCGTTTCAATCTTAAAATAGAAAAAACAGATACTTAAAAAATTTAATAAGAAATCAGATAACCACATGTTTTTCCTTATTTAAACTTTGATACGGTTATCTTAAAACCCCCTTCTGTTTCCGTAGCGCCCTCTTTAGTCATGTTTGGTATAAATACTCAAGTTGGAAGGCATTACTAATATTTATTAGTGCAGGCAATCTACAATGGTGAGTGACAGCTAGTAACTCAATAATTTATAATATTTGTAATAAGTTAAAAAAGTGAATGCAAATAAAACACCAAATGTAATTCGTATAATGTTTAATAATATTTATAGTTGTATTTGATACTGGAGGCAAATGTTAGTGATTGTTTGTTTTGTAATTTGTTTATTCAGAACTTTATTTCTTCAGCCCTTGCTCTGTCACTCCCTGTTTCTGAATATCATGTTTATCAGTCTTCCAGAGAAACGAGGGATTTAACATCGTTAAAAATGTTTCGTGTTTCAAAATTTTAGCATAACTTTGTGATGACTATGTCAATTATTTCGTTGTTTATTGATATCTCTCTGTTGAGTTTAAATTTAAATTTTTAATTGTGAAAAGTATCTAAATTCTAAACCTAAATATGAAATAAATATTGCTGTGTCTTTAGGAACCCTCAGCCTTTGACACACTCTTGTACTCGATGATAAACACGAATTGGGAACAGATTTCCGAGTAACGCTTTCACATAGCAACTAAAACCCCACTGTCTATTGGAAGTGTTGATAGCACAGCGACTACGGTCGCGTTGCTCTGAACTTTACCTTTAGAGAGACAAGTGAAAATAAGATATTACTATATAAAACAGAGAATTCGTTTAATCAAAATTAGTCTTGTATCTATAGCCCAAAGAAATTATATTTGCTATAAATACTTGTATATTCAATGTATTTAATTCACTTGTGTTATAGAAAAAACTGAAATAATTGTAGCTAAATTAAGTATTTAGAAAATTAGATAGATTGTTTAGATAAAATGTTATTTGCTGTGATTTACGTCGAGTACAAGGTGGTAGTGTAGTATGCCTTTGTAACCTTAGAGCGCCGATAGAGTGCAGATGAGTCCATTAGAAGTTAGATAATTGAATTACATGCTATCGAAAATTTACAATTAAAGTTGTTTAAAAATATATCAGAAAATTTATATTTAACGATTGCATAATAATAATCACAAAACAACTTGTGACGACAAAAATTGTTTCAAAAAACTATTCTCCTAAGATCTGATCTTAATTCTGTTTATTTTGTTCATCCATAAGCACTCGAAATGGTATCTAAAGCGTAATTGGGATTGATTGATTAATCATCGGTAGCATGTGATTCATATTGGTGGTGTAACCCTAGGGCCTAGGTGATGAACAAACTCATCAAATCCAAATTAATTATTGTTAATCAATGTTTATAAGTCTTATTATCATCTCGTTTAAGAGTTACAGTGTTGTATAGATCTATGTTTCATTTATTGTAATATTCTGAGAATTATTCTGTTATTATTGTAAATTTTCTTTTAATGAATAAAAAATTTAAAATTTACTTAATCGTTTATTTGTGTTTGCTTTACTATCTATTTTTATTATTATTCAATACATTATAAATATATCAAATTAAGTTTCCAAAATGAATATTTGCCGTTAATTGTTAATGATACTTTGTTGCGCCATCTAGTGGTATAAGATGAAACTATTACAGGCCTTTAATAAAACACCGAATTGAGAGTGATTCGTTTTAATAATCCACCACTAGGTGGCGATAACATTATTTTAACTGTTAAATTTTGCAATAATTCTCTTAGAAATAAAATAACATTGCAAATTATATCAATTATATATTCGTGGCTAAACAAAATAATTACATATGTTCAGCGAATGAAATCCCCTTGTATAAGTTTTGCGGGAAGGTAAGCGTCACACAGCGCGGCTGCAGTCGGTGCTAACGCCTCTATTTCCGCCTTTACACCACTTCTTAACATTTCTCTAAGTTCCACACACAATTGTATACCTTAAAAAAACAAAAACAATTATTACAAAATTCACACTACCAATGTTTATACGGAAAACTTTAGACTAAATATTTATATACCACTATTAGTATTAAGATAGGGCCTTTTTAATAACGAATTAATTTTTCTTTTATCCAATTCTGTTAATGTAAGACGAGCGCCCTCTGGTGCTAATGTCATAATATCAGTAAATCTTGCACCAATTAGCGCCAATGAAGGACAAGCCAATGAAGCTGAAAGATGCGACTGTGCCTGAAATAAAAAATCTCAAAGTTTAGGGGACATTTTGAGATAATAAGTGACTGTAAAAGTGATAACTATGTTTTTTTTAAGTAAGCAACACTGAGAGAAATGTCCTGATAATAGAAGTACTAGAATTTTATAATTTCTTATTGGGGTGTTAGCCGAACACTCGACATTGACGGAATTGCCTTCATTCAAAGAAGTTACTTGGTATTTTATTATATTGCAAAGAGAAACATGTATTTTTCTTTTTTATTAACTATGAACACTTCTACTACTTTTTTGTCTAAAAGAGATATGGATACGTTTTAAAAATTCTTACCAATGATCCGAATTTGTAAGTTAAAAATATTTCATAACCATGCGGATCCGCATCAACTAAAGCTAAAGCCTGCAGTTTCAATTCCAAACACAAACGCACTAGAAGCTGTCGCGTACATACGTCTGGATAACCTTTACCCTGGATAATCAGAATCACCATTTGCATTGTCATTTTTACTTAGTATTCACCCGGAATTACGATAGGAAAAAATCGAATACACCATTCGATAGAGCGTAAAACATCCATACTATATAATAACTTAACACAATTCTATAAAAAAATTGTACCATTGACATGTTTTATAATAGTGGGCCGTAGATCTGATTACACCTGATTTGAAAACCAAACTATTATACAAATTCCTCACCGTCATAATAATAAGAGGTCCCAATCGTAATAAAGCTCCTTCGTCTAATAATTTCTGGAATACGGCGTCTTTTTCAACTACTAAAATATATTTCGCTTGAGATTTAAACGATTTAATTCCAATGATATCTTGCGGTATCATTGTTCCTAAAATATTTATAGTAATTACTATTGGTTATTTATAGGGATTACAATTGGTTATTTATAGGGTTTATTCAGATTATTATCAGACTAAGTGTCCTGTTTAATGTGATTGATAAAAGTTTTACAATCATTATAGTTCCGACACTCCAAATAAACGTAAGTATTTTAAATTACTTGAATCATGATCACGAATAACCTGTCTGAGGTTATCTGCTAGTTTTACCACCACTCGTGAAAACGACACCAAATCTGGTTACGAGAGATGAATATGAGGAACAAACATTTTATATATTTGCTAACATTTCTTATTGAAAGTACAGGTAAGCCTCGCTTTGCGCTGGTTCGTTTTACACCAGTGTCTCGCGGAACGGAACCCCGGCGTAAAACCTCTTGTTTACCTGTATTTTATAATATTTTAGTAATAAACTAACCACCAGAAACCATGCAATCGACTATCTTCCCATCTCTAGTTTCAATGTATAAAGGACCAGCAATTAGTCCTTTGGCAGTTGCAATTAAGCCCAACTCCCATGGAGGGCATTCAAGTAAACAACACACATCGCGTATTGCCACATCCAAATTTGTTTGATTACGAAAACGTACCACGTTTTGGTAGAAAAGTTCACTAGAATTATCCTTATTAGTCGCATAAAATTTTACTTAAAGTTACTTTAAAATGTATATAAAATTAGAAAAATTATAGATAACATAAATTATATAATATATTTATACGCAATTATAACAAGAAAGAAGAAGTTATATTTGATAAATTACTGTCTGAAATGACTTAAAACTATTTGAAAATTTACTTAGAAAGGAATGCTAAATTAGGTGTAACTTATGTATATAACATGATATCTGAGATTATATTATGAATCATATAGATTCAATAAAGTTTAACACTACTCACCGTCTAGTAACAGTAAAATTTTTAGTTAGTAACTCGTGTATTTTTGTTAAAACAAACACAACGGCATTGAATCTGCTTTTATTGTCTGTAGTTGAAAAAGTTATTGTTGTTTTCTTTGCATTTGTAGACGATTTCAATGCAACCCTGTAGATTTTATTAATTTGTTTGTAAAAATACGTAAATTTGTTTTAGTAACGTTTAGATATAATCTACCTATTTGCGTCATAAATGCAATTCGTCCATAAACGTTGGTTTCTAATTAGAAGTTGTGGGTGTCCACCATCAGCCGCAGTTTTGTTTATATTCTCTAATATTGATTCAATCTGCCTTATAATTGATTTCTTTTTATCATCATCTCTCTTTAATTGCAATTCTGGCTGGATGTTAACTAAAGAAAATAGATAGTTTTAATGATTGTATCTCTTTCTTGTGACTTGCAAAATGTTTATGTTATTACAAATGCTATTTATATCCTTTTTGGGTGTCGCATTCTCATTAATTATTTGTCTTATTTCATTAAATTCCAATTTCCTGTCTGGAATTATTTTCTTTTCCTCTGTCACGAGCATATTTGGCCTCATATGTTCATATAACTTCTCAATTGCTAAAATTAAACTAGCGCTTTGCTTAAATTGTATTTTTGGAGAAGAGTTAATGTCTTCAGAGACTTTGCCAAGAATATTATCAGGCAAAAGGTCCATTGTTATCTAAAATCACATAAACATGTCTATTATAATTCAATCTCCATTTTAAACTGTACCAAGTAGTGGCAAAAGCGGTTGATGATCCTTACCTACGTAGTCGAGAGATACTTATCTCACCGCAAACAATAACAGCAACACAACGGTGCGTCGTAAAAAGACCACGAGACAATAGGGCAGCTCCTCAAGCAAAGTTTTTACAACCGAAGCTAACGTCGAACAAGTAAACAGGACGAAATCATCGTCGGTGGCACATCCGACTCGTGTGCTCTGAAAAAATACACAATAGATTTAATCGAGAGATAGTCGGGGGCAGGCGTCTCGAGGAGCAGATGACACGCCGTGACGACCTCACAAAGGGCGTGAAATGACGTCATAATAGCCTCGAATTATCGCTCCCTCTTGTCTCAGACAAATATTTAACAGGACCCTCGTTTTTGTGCTACTTCTTCAAAATAAATAATGGAGAGAGTTTATAGCGGGGACAAATGATCCACGCCGTTACGGAACCTTATTGTACAAGGTGACTTATTGCAATCTTTGTCTTATTAGTAACCGTTTTATGTAGACTATGATAAATAAATATTAGTATAATTAGAAAATTATCATATGTTACTTCAATTATTTCACTTCTGGAACTAACTCAAATCGTGATTCTAATTAAAACCAGAGGTGTGAGAAAGTAACAGCTATGAAGTGTTTCCCAGTCCACTAGACAGAGGCACCCTAAGGAGCAGATAATATCAACGGGTGACAGCCCGCACAAATACCATACAAATTGCTCGATCGCTCCTTAACATTGATTGTCGCAATTATTTCGGCAAACCCTTTCGGCGAGGTGAGAACGCACTTATCTAGAACCACGATCATTTTAATCGAAACTCTGAGTAGTTGTGAGAAGTTAGTAAGGAATGGTGGGGTACCTCGCTGCGGGATGGCTCCTGGTTATTTGGCATTATTTTTTGTCACGATCTACTCCACTGATAAGTTAGACAAAACTGTTCCTATGATTAACGATTCGACTCTTTTACAAGTGTTAAATGAATATTTTTTTTATTTAAAAATTATGACGTCGTTCATTTAAGCATGATAAAAATAGTAAAAATATCCTTGACTTAGTCACACATACAATGTTCCCACAAAAATCTAACCACTCGAGCATTCAGCGATGCGAGATTTAGAGATTATGTAACAACAGTATAAAAATGGGAAGTGCAATAGTTTATGCGCGGTTTTTAGTATTGAAAGTTAGAGTGGCAAGTCCACAGGGTGCCAATCCACAATGGACCACCATTGCGTTATCTCGATGGACGATACGTTGCCGCCTAATTGACTGCTCAAATGTCATTTTAATATTTTATTTATATTAATATTGTGTAGCTTATCACTTGGGCTAGTAACTAGCAAATAATAATATACTTTACAAACAACAATTGCTCTTAATAGTACCTACCTACAAACTATTTTTCAAAATGTCTATTTCTTATTTAATTGGTATATAGCTATGTGTATTAGTGAGCAATTAGAACAATGGCTAAAGTATTTTTTTTTAAGTATTAAAGTTTATTAGTTGCAAAAAGCAGTATTCCACAAATGTGCCCCAAGTATCCATTACCAAACACAATGTAATCGTCGGCCGCAGAATGGGCCCACATTCTCACATAAGAACTGTTACAATTTCTTACAAATACAAGTGGCTACTTATTGATGTTGCTTTTGTTGTTGAAACAATAATAAGTTGTATGAGAATTGTGATATGAATGAAAAGTATTTGTTAACTAAATTATATGGGAATTGATATTGTTTTTTATAGTTTTTCTCTTTTTTGCATTTACTAAATTTATTTAGTTGTTGTTTTTTTTTTAATGGAACCACTATTTTATTACGCCACTATTGGAGAAATGAAAAAAGTATTAGAATTCTCTTTATCTACTTATTTGCTATGCGTACATTGAATTAATTATTATAGCATATATTGAAAATTTCATTTCATTTCATTAGTAGGTAGGCACATTAAACATCGAGTTTAAAACATAGGTATATGTTTTTTATTCAGTATTAAATTTAACTTTTTCAATAGCAAAGATGAAATAAAATGTAGTTTTTTAATATTAGCGATACCCGACGTTTTAGCAGCGAAGTGGCATCCCGTCGCGCCCCACACATTGTCATAGTTTGCTCGCATTATGTTTCCCACCCCACTACACAAATATGCTTCGTGTCTGCAACATTTACATGTTCACAAAGAGACTGTCACATATTAAATATAATTATGACTTCCACAGATTTATGGCTGGAAAACAAAAGAGTTTGAAGTGTGCTTAACCGGTTCAACCCTTTTGTTTTGACAAAAGAATCGTAACGAAGTCCACGTTGCTCATTTATGGGGTAATTAACGAAAGTAGTTCCCATAATCCCCTTCAAATAAATGTTTTTATTTGAGATTTTTTTAGTTTAAAAAAAAAGAAACAATGAAAATTGACCTTTAGGGTTTTATTTTACGATATTTTTTGCATACTTCGAATAATTTATAACGGGATAAATAGATAACATTTTATAACGCATTAATTCGATAAAATTACTTGAGGAAAAATCACATTGTTCGAATATTAAAATATAAATTTTACGTTTTCAAATAAAAGTAATTAGAATTGCTTAACGGACAGGTGTTAGATGCAGACGTTTATTAACGCCTAGCCTATGATTACACTATTAGCATTACATGGGGGCTACTGTTTAACTTATTTGCCGTGATTAAAATCAGTTGTTATAAAAACGAGATAAGTATATTGTTAAGATTTTTAAGTAGGACTACAAAAATATGGATTAACACGACTTAAATCCAATTCTTCAATTTAAGACATAATTTGTAAAAAAAATAAAAACATTAATGAACAAAACCTACAATAAGTGATATCTTATTTTGAAATACATTTAAATATTACAAACAACACCTGCTCTTAAAGCATTAGAATCCTCAACATACAAAAACATTTAATATTTTGCATAATCAATACGAGATTGTGCGTGACAGAGCCATCTAATGCAATGATTGTGTCGAGTACGCGCACCGCATTAGGAAAGCCGTAGGCAGGTGTCACCGCAGCTGCGTTCCCATGTCCTAGGAATTAAATCTAGTAGTATTCTACTAATTTATAATGTAATCGAGAATATTCACTATCTTGCTGATATTGAAACACGTGCGTGGAATTTAGTATGTCGTAAAATAATCTTTAAAGTTACTTTACCTTTTAATAATAAATTGCGAATTTATTTGCTCCGATTATGCTTCTATGCAATTACAATAAAACTCCAACTGCACAAATCACTAAAAACAAACAAACAAAATATTTTTATAAATGCAAAAAGTTTTGATAAATATCTTTACAGCATGACCTTGACTTTAAAGCAGGACAAGGAAATGTGTTGCCAATGAAAAAAAAAATATTGGCGCCAGTTTATATTCGAAGTTGTGTTAAAATTAAAAGTTATTTAACAGTAATAATATTATTAATAAACAATAATAATATTATTACGGTAAGCATTAAATGTATTTCTTAATTATTATTTTTTGTTTTTCCGATAGTACTAATAACTTTAGATGCAGAAGGTCTTGCCAGCGAAAAAATAATTGACATATTTTTAGTTCTAATTATAATAAAATTGAAGAGCTATTTATAGGCTAATGATAATAATATACGCATTTTGAATTACAAATAAGCGTTTGTTTTATCAATTGTAATATTACAGGGAGGGACATCGCGGCAATCGTCATCAAGATGTTATCTAGCCAGCTGTCGCAGCCACGTGCCGCCGGACCACCAACCATTATTGATCACCTTTACTTTATAAACCATAGTTCACCTTACTTTATACATATAGATTTTCAACAAAAGATTCAATCAATAACTAAAGAAAAAAAATTTATATAAACTAATTTCATCATTTCGTTGATTTTTTTCAACTTAAGAAAGAAATATATCTAAGTATTAATTTAAATACTAAACACATTACCAATTTAAAAAAAAAAAACAATATTTGTTATTTTGGTGCCTTGTAACCAATTCCCCAAAGCTGCCTCAGAACTGACCACGACAACACGAAATGAATTACATAAATTCTTTACTATAATTTTTTATTTGAACGTCAATTGACCATACGTCGTCGACTAGAGGAGGGCCGCATTCCCTCACACCTCCAAAACGTCAGCTGGTGCCTCACCCTCCGAATATTCCCTATTAACTTCAATTGAGCTCGACAAATTTACATGAAACTGATGAATAAACCATAAGCGACAGCGTTTTAGCGTTTCTTAACCGCTTTATCTTTAAATATTTTATTATTATTATTATTGGATTTTTATATAATATACTCAATAAATAACTTCTACAGTTATATTTAAAATATAATTGAGTATACGGATAAAATGTTTTTTTTTTGTTAATAAACGCTGACGCTTTTAAAAAATGTAAAAGGGTAGTCCCCATCGAAGTACACCATATGGTAGGACCTACGCGGCTTAAATCGCTATTATATTGCTTTTAATTGATAACAATTTAAATATATTTGGTGATTCACACTTACCATACTTATTATTATTCATCGTGTCATTATCTCTATGTTCACTTTATTGGGAGATGTATATCGGACACGAATGTGTTTTTCTTTTATGCTTATGTCGTCACGCCATTTTATACATTTATTGCTATAATACAGAAATTATAATTAATATTTTGGTATCCCCTAAACATGTTTAATTATTAGGCTAAATGTTTATAATTTTTTTACAGCGCTTTTATGATATTCGGCGAGTTAAAAGACATCAGAAATAAAGTCATTGCGCCTAGGAATGGATGCGACTTACTCAATGATACAGCATGTTTATGTGTATAAATTAAATTCATTTGTTTTATCTCATTTAGCTAGCTCAACATAAGTAAAATAAGACACGTGGGTCCGTGGCATGCGTCTAGTGAATTTATCTCAACGAAGAGCTATTGGAAAAAAAATCGAACATAAAATATCTCCTAAATTATGTTACTAAAATAAAAGTAGACACATTTTTATTATTAAATAAAATGTTTTATAACAAAGGCACAATTTATTTTTGTGGTTTTTGGCGATCGTAAATCAGTAGCAAGGGTTCTTTCGTGGTTCTTCCGTCCTTACAAAGGAATAATTTATAGAAACTTTGAATTTGCGGTTGGTATGAACTTTCTTGAGTTATTTTACTCTACTATAATACTTAATATTTTTTGTCAGAGTTTTGTGAATATTAATTTTTTAAATAATAACATCAATATAGAAAGTAGCTACTGCACACCTAACCGATATAATTACTAATATTATAAATTTTTATACCGGCAATAAAATATCGTTTAAATAAACAAATTTAGCGTAATGAAAGTTAAATGTGTCGCGTGTCGATGCACAAGATAGGAACTCTGTACCTTATTGCGTTCATGTCATTTACATTTATTTTGTAGGGGTAATATTCTCTCTATTTTTGTGTTATCTCAATGATTACTTCTACTTATTTGTGTTTAGAATTTTTTATTCTAAATTTTAAAACGTTATTTGAAGTGGTACAATTTTGGAAAGCATTTGGAAGTTATCCTCACTGGTGTTACACTTGCAACTGGTAGTATGACCCTGGAACTGCAAACAGGGTTAATAATCATTACTCCTTGAATTAAAACATAAGCATAACTTCAAAATATGTCTAAAAAGATGAAACAATAATGTTGAGGAAGTTAAATGTATCTATTATTCCACAATTGTAATCACAATTGAAGCCTTGTACCAGATTCAATGATCTAATTGCATATGTGAGATAAACTCATTAACAAGGATAGAGTCAGTGCTGCGATTAGAAGCCGACTGAAACTCTTATCTATTTTCTCTTTGCATATAGTCACAAGCGATAGCGTTTTAGCAATTGTTTTTTATTATTTTACACCAAAGCTAGACAAAGTTTATAAATTCCCATTGTTTTTGTATAAGACGCAATTAATAATTTACGTGTAAAAAAGAAGTAATTAAAATGCGTGTGAATATTATTATTAGGTTTTAAAATCTCTTCAAGTTTCGCTCCTCTATATTAATGTAATAGCGGCCTTATATAGAATACTACGTACAAAGGCCTTTGATGTACGGCGGAGGGCGGAGGGCGGGCGGCCCGCATGTGATCACCGATAACCCATTTGCGGCTCGTTACACGCTGATAGGCGCAAACAAAACACGGGGAAAGTAATTAGGAAAAGCCTTTTCTAGATACCGTAAGCACTGCCTTTTCCACCTATGAGGCTTAATACTTGGCTTTGTTATGTCAAGCCGTTTTTCACTAAGGTATATTGAATTATGTTAGAATCATATATGTATGTATGTAATTGATATGAGAATTTAACCCCACGTCGAATGATTTCCATAATGCTAGTTGCCATTAGCGTAGTTCTCATAAAGAGTTGTAACCATACTGATGATTTTTATTAGCCCGGTCTGCCGTATTTAAGTAGTACCACCACTTCAAACACAGTTTAATTTTTGTTAAACCTCTCTATCTCTCTCTCTCTCTCTCCCTCTCTCTCTCTCTCTTGCTGTTAGTTATTGTGTCAAAATAAATTTACAGAACAAAACCGCAAAAGGTGTTTTCAATATAAAATGTCATAAAAATATAATAAACTTTCACAAAAGTTATTAGATTGATTTTTATGTCACGTTGTGGTTAAAGGTTGTAAAATATAAAAATAACTCTATAATTCGAAACTTTGCAGCTATTCTGCTCGCGTAGAGGCATCAGGTTGAACTAATCAGAATAAACACAATAATAAACCACAAACAGTTTTTCAAATTAATTTTCTTAGTATTCTTAAGATGATATTCAAGGTTTTCTTATTTCAAATTTAAATTGGATCAAAATGGTATTTGTGACATTATAACGGCACTCACACGGGTGGAAAAATAAATTGTTATATACGAATCAGTTACATACTCATTTAGCATTAAGTTGAATTGGCTCAAATTTAGTTTATTCGTCAATCTGTAGATGCGGGTGCGCACATTGAGTACACGTGCCGCTGTGAGAATTATATAGTATAGTATGTTAAATGAATTAAAATAAATAACGTAAATTCAACATTTGATGTCACATTCATATTAACGAGTTAACCCAATTTCTAATAAGTGATTTGTTTTTATTTAAATAAAGTTAGAAATAAGTAGGTAATCCATAATTTACATTGATGTTATTTAAAAAAAATACAATAACTAAATTATGATTGAAAACATAGACCACCGCAACGAATGATTTTCGCTTATTAACTTTGCGGTGGGCCTAATTACATTGCACTTGCATTTAATAATATAATATTTACGATTTAATATCGATAATAACACAATTCCAATAATATTGAACGCTGCAAATAATTTAATGATCTCTATTTACTATTATTATGTTTGTAATTATTTTGTAAATAGTACAGAATTTCTTAAATCTTCGTTTTCTAAGAAAGCATCTTGGACAGTGCGCGATCGCTCATTAAATCGCCATAGTATAGTGTTACCTTTAAACATTTCACTGTGATAGCAATTGTCTCCGCTCATTAGATCAAGCGGAGTCTCATTCAGAGCAATATAAAACGAATTGTTTTTCGGGTTAAAGAAGAATATTAATCAGTGATGAAATCTTTGGGTTATACGGGAAGATTTTGCTACACCTAATGACAAATCGCTCGTTGATTACAAAAATAGCAAATAATCAAACGGAAGTAAAATTAATTAATACGAATATATTAATTATATCCATTGCAAAATAACCACATAAAACATGTTCTAAGCTTAGTATAAACTAAATAAAAAAAGTTCGATAAATACAACATACGAATGACTGTAGGGTACAATTAACACCCTGTAAGGGCAGGACTAAATCATGACATCGATTATCATAGTTCAGTATCCTTCTGACCGGTTCTGATGACCACGTTAGGCTAGGACATCTGGCTGTGTGACGTACATGCGACAGGGCATTCGCTTCTACTTATTGCGTAATGCAGCAGATGCTGATATTGCTTATATTTAGATATCAGGTGCTGCTATGACCTCACGTGAGATAATCAGGGTTGTTATCACAGATTTTTGATCTTTTTAATTTTCCCTAATATTAGTTTCACAGGTTGTAAAATATAATAATTTCGCTTGAGAAATTTTAATTTTATTTCTTTTATTTTCCTCTCAATTATTTTTCTTTAATAAATCTCCAATTAGAGTTTTCGATAATACCTAACATATTCTTCTAGGACGGTTCCGATTTTTTAAATATTGTATAATTTAAATATAATTATGAATTTAATAATTATAATTCACTTTTGTACATCCCTGTCAATAACAAAATAATGTTAACCAGTTAAGCAAGTTGTTCCGATTTGATTACAACAGGAATTGCAGCTTTAGGTTCTTTTTTCTTTTTCAATGGACGGTGATATTCTTTACTTGCATATTACGTGATTAAACGCACTTGGATTAATTAGAATAATTTGCATATATAAACGACATCTAGTTTTATTTAGTTCATTTTCTTATTTAATACCTAATTTTATTTCCCTAATTGATGTGTTTTATTATAATGTAGGTACTAAGATATATAAGAAAGTTACATTGGTAAGCACCAAACTTTTTCTTAGCTGGACATGGAATATTGTATTGTCAGCTATCCACGGTTCCAACCTAATTGTGTAATATATTAAAGTGCCTATTTTAATTATTATAGCGATATCATTAATGGTTAATTAAAGAGATTATAAACAAATTACATAAATACCTTTGTGAGACATTAATACAGTGGTTGGACGTGTTGTGAGCATGCGTGAGTATGAATCCAGGGTTGCAGGTGGCTTTCTAGAAAAGTTTTTGCACAGATACGCCCGTAGGCAGCTGCCGCGAAAATTGCAAGCCCCTATAGCCTGGTCTAATAATCTAGAAATTAATAGCCGATTGCTAATGACCTAATGGAAATACTCCTGTTTGGTCAAATGTGTGGATAATTGTTGCAGACGTTACAAGGAAAACCTTTGGTATACGGGCGACAGCACGTGCCCCTTCTCACAGCTTTCGCTTGTTTATAACTTTAACATATTGTTTTTTGTGTCTTATAAGTAGTTATTTGTTAAGCGCAGTGCGAAGAGGCTACTAAGCCGGTGTAAGCGATACGTCTGCTATTTACAAAACGTCTTAACTTATGGAAAATAAATGAAAACTCCGAATCCCATGACGAGGTATTAAAAAAACATGTTAATATCTAAATCTAAATAAATCCTTAGGTAGGACATCTTAGATATTGATAAGTCATTGAAATAAAACAAAAATATGCAAAAATTATTCATAAGCATTTATTTAAAACACATGCACGCGCTTTTTATTGAACAAAAACCGACAAAACGCTTTTCATTACGTTTGAATCGTCGCCTGCGCATCTTTAGTGGCTCGCGCAGAGATGACTCATTCAGTGTAGTTATTAAGACATCTGGTTTATTCAAAGATCAGAAACATGGAATAGTAAGTGATTTAATGAACATAAAATGGAAAATACCACTTGTAAATATGAACAATTATACAATAACAATAAATACAATCATAGACTAACACGTAAACTAAACGGAGACAACAGTATTTATTAGAAATTTGAAAATAAACAGTAAAACAAATGCATTTGCTATAATCACAAATATTTTATATGATAACAGCATATTACTTACTATTACATTAATCTAGATATGTTCTTATATTATTTAAAAAGCTAGAAAATCCTAATTACCAATTCTGCAATGCAATGGGTCGCAAAAATAATCAATGACAAAAGTTAATCGATGTGCGAGTGCTCTTATCTGTGAGGAATTCTTTTCTATACAGACACAATGAAGTCTCCGCATTTAAGGTCGACTTTGTATAATGAATAGGATATCGTATAACGGCCACCTGCGCGCATCCTCTTTTCATTACTACAGGAGCTGATGAGGACTTGCAGACTGCAACCCGTACATACTCGGAGACATATTTGGAATTTATATACAGGACAAAGATTTAGTTTTACACGGTTAATCTTCATAGTTAATGTAGTTATTTGGTAATAATAAATATAATTGGGCTTGTAGATTTCCTTTGTCTTATAGTATTAAAAGAAAGTTTTTTTAATAAATAAAATTATGTTCGCAAATTACATCAGATATCTACAGTGATGTATTCAAATTGTTATTGTTATATTCATTAAAGAAAGTAAAAGAATTTTTACTAAATATTACCTTAGAATTTGAAGGGAAACCTGTCGCTAAAATCCGTCGAAGCCTTGTAATCCAGAATCCGACATTCATATTAGTGTCTAGTAAGATTGGTCGATTCTCGAAGCTTCTATTGTTAATGGGCTGAATCGTTTAGTGGTCTACAAAGTCGTTACTTGCCCTATGATAAGAGCTGACCCTCGCAAATAATGAGCGGCATTAAGCCCCGTGATTGTGAACAAATCCATTTAGTCTTGCTTAAGAAATATAGAAGATAAGGCCAACTATCTATAATATCACGACGATTTCATTTAAAAATACTATGTACGGCACATGTGTTTATATATTTATATAGTAAGTGAATATATATATAAACATTTTCTTGCCGATTCTAGTATATTTAACGTAATGGATATATGTTACTGAAGCAATTATTTACCCAATAAAGCGAAATTGAAAAACCAATATCGATATAACAATAATCAAATCGTTGTTCAAAGATCTCACACGCAGATAGAGTACCCCGTGGCGTCAGTCCACTCCTGAGAATATTAGTCATTAGTCACCAATACCACCAAACATTAAGTTTATCGACCAAAATTGGTTATATCGATGTTATCTTTAACCACCAAAGGTTCGACCCAGGCCATATGGGAAATGTTTTTAATAGCTAACTAATTTGATTGGCACGTGTCTTCATTTGTTTTTTAAATGTCTTTTATTAAAACTATATACGAATAATATTTTAAGAACATGAATTATGGCCCGTCAATGTCTATGAAATAATTAATATTTGAAACAAAAAAGTGATATGTATTTTATCATTTACAAGTCAATACTTCGAAAGCTTTGCTCCTAACGTAGTCGCGACGATGTTCGCAAAATCATAAAAATCTTTATATCATACATGAAGAGACGAATGTTTTTTATTAGTTTAGTACTAATTGTCTAATACTAACAAACTAAATAAATGTACCACAGAATGTGGGAAATGAGAAACAATAGCTAGCGCAGTTGATAACATCAAAGTTAATAGCTAACCTTTGTAATAAAGGGGTGATTTCAATCCAGGGGTTACTCTTATCTCTTAGGATTACCCTGCAAATAATGACCGATGACAGATAAAGAAATTCACATTATTATTCTAAAACTACTCATAATATTATTTTGGTGATTATCATATAAATTTAAACTAAAGTTGCAATCACTAAATATGAACGCGTGAAGCCAAAGATTTAACAGTACGATTAGAATAAATCTTTTTGCGTTAAGTATCCCAATTGATACACATTTTTTTTATGCATGCTGAGTGAAACAGTAATTATAAATGTCTACCAATCTGGCAAACTTGTAAGTACGCAAAGCGAGAATGACAGATGACACGGGTTCAGCCGAACATTACCGAGAAGAGCCGAATTGTGAATGTCCGAAACACCATAGCGCTAAATTTAACGCCACCGAGACAAAGCTGTGACGTGTGAAAATTAACTTGAAATACAATGCTTTGATTGAGAATAATTATGTTATGATTTAAAATATAAATTACACCGCCTTCTTTTTATTAAACTAGTTTCTTGAAACAAAATACAAATTTTAATTTATCTTTACCAATTATAAGTTGTAATGACTGCATTATTGGTGTCAATTTGCAGCATCACGCCACACGACCGCAACCAAATATTTTGATAATCCGCTTTTTAATCCATTGTTAGATGATGACTTGACAAAAAAGTGACGTCACGCATCCCATCCCTCGGGACTCCTCATGAAAATAGACTTCTTTCCTCATTCCCATAATCTATTCCAATTAAATGACAGCTCCATATTGTTATGATAGTACAATGCACTACCCTCGAAATGTGTACACGTCCATTCATACAACAATATCTTCTATTTGCATTAACTTAAAGTACAATGTTAACTCCGCGTGACTACTTCCTGTTTTACTTTTGTAATAAGAACATTGTCATCTTAAACGTTCATGTTGGGCTTATGTCATTATAAATCAATTAAGTGTAAATTATATTAAATGCCCTTTTGTTTACCTATTAGATGTATTACGTTTATTAATACTGTATTCAGATGCTCCCAAATATGAAAAATTAGCGAAGCCAACCTTTTTTGCAATAAATAAATTATATTAAATGGTATTTTACAAACGTACAACATATTTATTAGCTATATTTCTTTCGTCCCTTTTTAGTTCTTCGTATTCGACACGAAGTACACTCTTTTTATGAGTGCTTGGATAACAATAATGAAACAGAAGATACAATTTGTTAAAAAGTAAACACAATTGTAAAATGGCAAAAATACTATTTATTGCAGTATGGTTTTTAATAAAAGGTAAGCTTCTCACATTTAGTCGTATTTAATACATATCTTAATAATATAATGTGTATATTATATAATAAAATATAATATATGATACCGGAAGTTATAAAATAAATATACGAGGAATATTATTGATTATTACGACAAAAGGTTGCGTTCTCAAACGACGGAAGTGCAGATGTCAAGTGTTAGAATGTAATTAAGAATTACTAAAGATTTAATTTAGCAGTTTAATAATAACACAGACATCATGTTAATATCTAGTGCACAATCTACTTTGATTTCATTCAAGCCTAAACACATGACCCACTAACATATACGCCCGCATCCATACGAAGACAATTAGGCGACGACACTCTGTCTAGGCGACACACTACGAATGACCCAATCGATAATCTCTGCACATTTATTAATTATCTCTATAATTATGCGCCTTTTAAATTCAATATATACCCAAACAGAAGCATACGGTGACGTCAAGTTCCACGAAAACTTAGTCTTCATTTACATATGTAGGTACTAACAGAGAGCCAAATGTATATTAGCCCGATAATAAACGAATAGCAATAAGAGAGACTGCGATTAAAATATTCAAATAAGAAAACAAAGACTATATAAAGAACGTTAGTAGGTAAATAAAAGTAAAATTTAATTTGCAACAATACGGCTACAAGTACAATTTCCTTCTTCAGAACGGTACGAATGTTTTTATCTTGAAGAACAAGCTTAAATAAAATTATGTAAAACACTTTACTTTGAACTTTTTTACTAAATAAAACGTTCAATTAAAAACATAATTAGATTAGAACTATAATTAGTTTCGAAAGTTTTAGCATTTATCGTGATATCGGCAAGAAGGCAAATCTTTCAAAATAATCAAAACGTAATAGTAAGGCACATTACTTAAATCGCAAATAATATTTCCGATCAATGCCTACAAAATGTAAAAAGTGAAAATAACATGTAGGGTAGGTTAATAAAAAGCGGACCCGCATCTACTAAGCACACTGACCACACTCAAGTACCCAAGAAGAGACAGTTGTTTCCTCTGTCTCAAGTTTAATATGACTCATACAAACCTCAAGTATACATGTCTAATAGCATTTACCCGTCTTAATTTGATTAAGTGACTAAAGTGAGAAGGACACTTGACTTTCTAGTTCAGGGTTAAGTTGTTTTCATGGGGAGTTGAAGACGGCCTCTGTAGCGCAATGATTAGCGTGCAGTGCTCAGTGTTAATAAAAAAGTAGGCATTTGTTTCAATTCAGCATGTTTTAATATCGAAGCTTATAGTAAAGGGATCTTAGTTTAGCCAAAACATTGCATTTATAGGTAGGTATATACAATATTATATATTTCCATCACCATTATTTTATTACATACAAATAACACGAATATATTTTTTTAAGAATAATAGAACGAAATATTTCATCTGTGAACTAGAAAATAACAAAAGCATTATTAGTTTTATTGCATTATTTTATTAGTAACCAAAAAATAACATGAGTTCTATTAAAGCGTGAAACTATACATCTTTTTATATCATAAAAAAAAGTAAAAAAACTGGATGTAGTTTCAAAGATTCACAATAAAAATGCAATAACAGTATTCTTGTTGATGTAACAGTGGGCAGACACAATGGGCGTGAGGAGCGTGACAATGGATCTATCGGCGCGTGCGCATCGACGCGGCACACCTTGCATGAGTGTGCAGCTACCGTGAGCGAGGAGTGGCGCATAGAACATGTCGTCGTAGTCGCGTGTTACATTATCTGTTACTATTTCTTATCTGTTTACAACATTTAATGCATATACGTTTTTATTATAAACAATCCAACAATGCCTGCTGTAAACCTTTCATTCTATGTACTACTACTTTATAAATATTGAGGTTTTAAAAAAAAATATAATAATTAAATTTAAGTTGTATGAGACGGAAGGAAATAATATAGCGATTCAGTTTAATATACAAGAAGAGATACATGGAACAAAGTCATTACGCTACAAAGATTGGACCAATGTGGATCAATGTTTATAATACCTACTATTTTTATATTATTGTTATTTTATTTAAATTATTTTATTTAGATACTTATTTGTATCTTATCTGGTTTAAGCATTACACTACTTCCTGTGATATATTTGGCCATCACACAGATTTCGTTTACCATGCTTCTCTAGTATATTGAACTCAACGAAAATAATGCGTAAAAAACGCAACAATAATAAATTGAATACACAATCGAAGCTGGCTATTGTGGCTTTATTCTCCCATATATGATTTGTTATAACAAATAAGAGAAATAAAAAGCTTAAGGTACTTAATGTCCAGTAATTGGCGATCAATGAGGATCAGTGGGCACATTGTGTGCAACTATCGAATAGCCATTGTCCGCGGGGTTCAAAAATCATAAAAAAACACCCGCCAAGGGTCATTCAATTGAATTCTATCGATAACCGTCGGATTAAAATCTTATATTGGAAATTTTAAATATTAATCCCAAATATGTTGTTGCCATTACAATCGTAATAAATGTAACGGACATTTACCTACCACAGAATGAAAATAAATTAGATTCCCAACCTTGCGTTAATATATCTTAATTAAATAAAATGATTTAATTTTTTTAATCCTACGTTTAGAAAGTTTTATATATAATTTAGTTGCGGGTTATTTATAAATTAGAATGAGATGTAAGCCGTGATGTCGAACTTATTCGCGAACAGGGTTTAACTAATTTAAAAGACTTATGCGACTAAAGAGTACAGAAGATAAGAAACCAGACGAATTATTATACAGAAAAAATTGTAATATAAGAACAACTTAATATGTAACTCCAAATAATGGTTTGTGTATTTACATAACATTTATAAATATAATAAAACAAAGGGTGAAACTTTAATAAACCGCACAAATAGTTTAAATTCAAAGGGTACTCGACGCTCACCCGCTGTCGATCCCACGCGTTCTGAATAAGAAATATGAGCTGAACGGATACTGCTATTATCAAAACATTATTACAACACTTGAAACGCACTCCCTACCAATGTAAAAATTAAACAACAATTGCCTTTAATATTCGCTCGCCGGTACCTAGGGTGGTTTGGTTTTTATAAAAAAAACTGTCAATCTGCTGTAGATCAATCATCGTTTATGAATGGTCGGAGGGGTGATGCCGCAGCCACAGTGCTTCCTAACCACAATGAATCTATACATAATAAAAGACACTTCGTATTTACGTAAACTGATCAAAGTTGATGTCCAATATTGTCATTGATTGTATTCAAGAGCATCGATTCCCTTGTCAATCAATTTAAGAAGTGTCCAAGTTTTGCTTTTTATTATGACAATTCATATTTAAACGTGATATGAGTAAGTGGCATTAACTTCAGATAATCTTATTGGCCGATCTCTATTGAGCGATCTTTTTAATGAAATTCACCGACCGAAACCGAATTTAAGAAATAAACAAAAATAAACATTAAGGTTTCAAATAATCACATGTTTAATAGCAAAGAAAAGTACACAACTAGCCACTCAAAGCTTTTAAGAAGTAATTTCCATAGCGGAGACTTGCGCGATTGCTTGCACGTGTGGATGCGCATCACGGCGTCCACGTGCGAGCTATGTGCTGCGCAGGTAACTATAATTCCTGACGCGTGCAGTCATTTCACCTTTTAAATAGTTGCAAAAACAAATTATTTTCGAATTAGTTTCAATACTAAAATTAATTTACCTATGACCTAATGTTATAAATTTGGCAAGTGACCACACCACGTCTGACATTGAAATATATTTTTATTCAGTTTTATGAATTTATTTTTATACACAATTACATAATTATTTTATAATCATCAGTAGCTTATATATTCATTCACACGGATTAAATTTTACCAAAGCTAGTAGGTATTGTTGCTTGATAATAGTTGTAAAATTTAAAAATCTTACAATTTATAGAGTAAGCGGTAAAAGCAGTTAAAATTGATATTAAAAAAGTAACTTTTAATTACGCATCTAATAACAGCTGCCAATAAAGCTCTACTACAGATATTTATAAAATAGGATAGTAATGAGCGACCAGCGCTGCCACACCAGCTAATCGCAATGGCAGCCGTACATTTTATTACCGCAACAAATTTTTTCGCCCCATTCGATTTTAAAGTAACAAACCTCCCCGTGTTCAATTAAGAATTATTACATAACAAAAAGTCGTTAATAAAAATCTTATATCAACATCTTTTTATATCATACTGGTAATGCCAATAAGATTAAGATATTTCACATACTTTTCGTTATTTTCTTTACATTGACCAAAACACAGTAATTGTCACTGTATACAAAATATTATCTCACAATACATCAACATCACCTTTCATTATTGAACAATAGTGACCACGTGCCCAGTATAATCCCACTGTTTGACCAACACCCATACCTACTATACAGATTCGCTGTTTCATATCTATTTAATTCTTTACAATAGACATATGATTTTCAAAAGCAAATCTAGCATTACAAATTAATAGGTATTTAAAATGTTATTAATAAATTTTAAATTACATACGACATAAATTATTGCTGATTAGAATTCAAATTGTTATTAATATGAAGTATGAATAACAAAAAAAGTTTAACAAATGGGCGATATTAGGTACTCACAGCATTTTAATTTATCTAAAAGACTATACTGTTTTCTTCATTACATTAAAACTACTTTGTATGTCGTTCGAGAAATATTTAATAAAATCTATTCAAAGAAATTCAAGAGTGAATAATACTATAAATGTAATGTTCACTAGGATATCAATAATCAGTTTTAGCAATATTCAATATATTAACGTTATTACAAATGTCTCTTTTGTAAGCAATAACTATAATCGTACATCTTCCATAAACAAATATTGTTCTAATAACAATAAACATAAAGTATTCTCGGCCACATTTCAACCCTTTCCCACCGCTCTCGTTTCACTGACACACTTCGGGGGTATTCCGGCCAAAAGCTATTTGTTAAATAGTTTCTGTAAATATATTGGATTACGTAATAAGTTTAATCAGTTGACTATTAACAAATTAGATATTTCTAGTGGTTTATGTTCTTAATTATTTAGTCATAGAAAAACTGTTATAGCTTTTGTAGCTGTTTAATTATAATAATATTCGATTTACAAATTTTAACAAATATTTCATCGTGTTGTTAATTATATTCTAGGAAATTAACGCTGAAAATAAATATAATCACATAATATTTAAAGTTATAACAAAATATCGCTCTAAATCAATATTGCCAATATAAAACATATTCGTTGTGACAATCACAGCTAATTGTTCATAATGAGCAACTTAACAATTGCAATATGTTTTTTGTGTGTGTATTATTTATGTATTGCGAACGCCCTAACGTTTTGGCCACCCTTCGACTCGCGGTTTCAAATAAAATTTAATGGTCCGCCAGACCCATTTTGAAGTTTTTACCAGTTAATATTCCAATGTGAAATATCGTATTTCTATTCATTGTTCGGAGATATACCAAAACTTTTGCTCTATGCATCTTTGTTCTCCTTTGTATTGAAAGTAAGTAATATAAACTGGAATAATATATTAATTGAAACATTATATTATCAGTACATTTTAAAGTACACTAGTAATACGAAATATTAAGTTTAAACGGTTCTCAAAATCCCTCAGTCTCAGTATCCTCAAAGTAAATGGACTAATATCTGCTATGAAAGAGAAAAAACTTAAGCAACCTTCAAATTTGAGTAGCATTTAGTTGATAAGCTTAAGTGAAAAAGAAACTACCAAAAGTAACACCTATACGAGATTTATATATATTTGATAATTTTATTTTACATTAAAAACCGATCTCTTCCAGGCAAACAATCTTAATACTATATGTAAATATGTCTGGCATGTTAAGCTGATGTTTGCAAGCCATTTATATAACAGTTAATAAAATAACCTACATGATTATATAAAACAAAATATCAAACCGTCTGAGTTAACGTAATAATCACATTAATTTTTAAAAATACTAAAGCCTATTAATTATTCACACCTCCATCGATGCTTCCCACGGTTACAGTCACAACATTAATATCAAATAATATTATCAATTAATTAAATTTAGCAATCAAGGTGCGTCCCCGTTCCCACGGCTCTATATCTGAAAATCACGCAACATCTTCATTTCTTTCATTGCGTTTTGTTCCCCTATCCTTTCAATAAAGAGTCCTATTGTTTTTCGGGGTGAGTGTGAAATTGTTCCCCTTTGCTAAGTTATAATTACTTTATGCTTTTGTAACACATAATCTAAATATCATATTAGGGGTCAATATGGTTAACCGCTACCATTTAACAGTAATTATTAATATATAGAAAATATTTTACACAATTACGGCTAAGATAGCCTCAAAACTTTTGAAAGTTCGGAATAAAATAATCTGAATAAACGCTTTTTAAGGCGCATGGGCTTTTAATTCCAAATGAATATAAATATTAAAATATTTAAAAAGTGAATGTAGTAATAAAAATAGGCAACATAGAACCATCTTAATAATTTGTATAATTTACGAATAAATCAATCTTTCCCTTGCAAATTTCAATAAAGAATAAACAGACAATGTCGCGCTCGTTTATGCAAAACGCCTAATATCTTTTGAAAATGCAAATTTGTTAGTGAAATTAGTTATGATAATGGGGCGCGATACTACTCGATGACACGCGCCGTTTTAAATAATTTTAAACTATATTGTAAAATTAAATAAAAAGCTTAAGGAAGAATGCGTTATTAATCAAATCCTTTATCAAAATATTTATTCCATGGAAATCTAAGTTCAGCAGACACAATGTGACCTCTAGAACACCTGGAGCACGCATCGTATCGTACAAAAACTAAAATGAGTGTCACGTGCCTACGTTACATAGTCGTCGTAAAGTCGTCAGCCTTAGTTTCGTAGCCTGCACCCGCATACATTTTGCTATCGTCAGATAACGTAAACTATAAATTACGCGCGTTGCCTGCCAACCTTTCACAACACATAAACATTTTATACTAATGTTTTACACCTTACATGTTAATCCAAAAGCAAATAGTTTTTACATTAATTTTCATCTATACTTTTTACTTAGACTTAAACTGAAAACCTAAAGCTATAGGGCTAAAGCTTTATAATATTTAAAAATCGATGAGTCACGCATGACTACAGTTCGATATTCCATCCCGACCGCAAATACAATTATTGTATTCATAAGAATATAAATCAATTATGAACTTGCATCTGTATTCATTTCAATTGAAAATGGAGTAAAGGGATTGCACAATTTGCGAGAACAGCATTGGCTGCGGTTGTTATTTCTATAAGCGCGGTTTTGTTCGTGTGGAGTCAATCATAAACACATTTGTTGGAGTGACAGCGTAGAGCGGGGGCGTATTTGGTTTGTATGCGACTCTCCGTTTAAATAGTTGTTTGATTAACTCTCTTTCATGTTTCTGTCGACCGTCGGAACGCGATTGTCGTTGGATTTGTTTAATTTGATCCTTTGTTTGAGAGTCGTGTGTGTAGGTAAAGGCTTAAAAGGGGCTCGTTCAGTTGCGGCATTCAATGGGGATGATCTGATTTCATATCAACTTTTGCATGTGCTCCTCTTGTCATTGTTTATGACACAAACCTTTGATTTAATCTTATCGTATAGATAGATAAAAGATGCATGAAGTACGTGTATTTCAAAATCTTAGGGCTGGTAACACAATTATGATTTAAATAATCTAATACGACTTTTATAATTGGTGATTAAAGTTTAATGTAATTAAAGAAGGATTGAGTTACTGACTCTTAGAAAATTGCTCGGTCTTTTTTGCTATAACAAGATATAGACACGTACTATGAAAATATATATTTCAATATTAAAGTTATATCTTTTTTCTATAGTTATATTTTCTATGATATTGGTGGGAAAAATCATTGTTAGTGTCACATGTCGGGTTTGAAGGCCTTTGATCGTGTTCTATTGACATTCTCGGCTTAATGCTGAAAACGTTACAATTTCCGTCTGCTGTTTGCTCTTTTATCCCTCGTGCATCTCTAGGGACAAGTTTTATGCCAATTAAATCATCTCTTCCTATTCAATTAAAGTAACCCATGCGTACCATAAAAGCGTCAAAAGGTGTTCAGAATTTCCGAAACTAAATTTCATGCATAAATGTAATTTCATTATGCAAGTCCCACGAACATAGAAGATTTCCTCTTCACGTTATTGGATTTAGGTACGTACCTAAATGATGGATTTCCTTTCTCGTATATATCCACTAAACTGAAGTCATTGGCAATTTCGCCAATTGTGCACTTCCGTTGAGAACCGCCAGTAATCAAAGGGGGAGATGCTTGTTGGTTAAACTGTAGAATGCTTTTTATTTGCGCGTCAATTGATTGATAACGTTAAATTGAGAGTTTTATTGTGAGTACAAATGTATATCTATAGGTACCTACATATTCACACATGATGTTCTAACCCCCAATTAAAATATTCTATGCTATAGGTATCAGGACAACGCAAACCTGGGACCATTATAAATTAAACTTTTTTAAATTAAGTTAAAAATATTTCGGGACTCATTTTAAAAAATGAAATATTTTGGTTGCTTTTTTAATTTCACTCTCTGTATACCTACTATGACTGCAGGTTTCAAAACGCATTTTTATTTTCGGAAGGTAGGTATATACAAAAAAGACAAGTGAAACATAAATGGAAGTTAATAATCGTTATGCATTTATGAGAACGTGTGAAGTGTGGGTAGAAGTAGTAGGTACAATAACGGCTAAACCCGCATCCCTCGCCCTTGCGCTTGCGCCGACAATGATTAGCGTGGACTTTGCAGCTCGCACACTTCTATTTCTTGTTATGTACCTATTATTAAAGGACATTTACAATTTAAGTCGTAATAATATAAAGAGAAGATTGTACCTAGTCAACCTGGACGATGCACATTGCACATTCATCTTTTACGTTGAAGCAATTGCAGATATTTCTCTTAGTGACAATTGTTTTCGCTCATGCAGCTTTGCTATGGTATCAAATTGGATTACTATAAAACAAATCTTATCTCCCTTTATAAGGCTCTTCAACAAAACTAGAAATGATTCCCTACACGTCAATATAAATCAATAAAATACGAAGTCATTAAACATCAAAAACCATTTTTTTACATAACGAACTATTTCATACGTATTCTTTTATATTCTACAAGTACATCTCGTAATAAAAATTATAGATTCACAAATAAACAAAATTGTGAAAATAAATTATAATATAATTTTTACTACCAACCATGATTATTTTAGATCGCCAGTGGTTATGATCACGATGACAGCAATATTTGCCTCACGTCGGTTTTCTAAACAAATAGATGCAATAATTATGAATGAAGTTCTGACTTCTATTTGGTTGGCTCTAATGACAAGCGAATATTGCCCATAGCTATATGATTAATGCAAAATTGAGTACGTGTTTAAATTATGCAGGTTACAGATATTGTTTAAATTAGTTCTAAAACAGTATCTGTCGCAAACATTGCAATGCAATGCTGAAAATTTACACAAAGAATTTTCCGTGCTTTCATCACTTAGTTCTCATTGGTTGTTTCCTTTATTCTGATTGGTTCATGGGCGGTTACTGGAAACGTTAACTTCATTCATTGGTTGAAAAATAGCCGCCTCAAAGTGGAGGGGAAGTAAGTTACGCAGTGTTTATTTTTCATGTTTAAGTTAGTAAGCTTCGAGCTTTTGTGCGTGGTGCGTGTGCGCTCTTTTTAATTAGAGAAGTGATGATGAAGTACTGATTGTTTTAGTGAACTGTGTTGTTAATTGATTATGTTCTTAATTACAATTCATTGTGGATATATTTGAAAATCAAGCTAGTAGATCAGTCGCGGAGATGGTGATTCTGTAAGTGCCTAGTATTTATATACTTGTGTATTTATGTTATGTTTTGTCTTTATATACTTTAATAATATTAAATTAATATATTTTATTGTTTAGTGTTATAATATTTGAATTAAGCTGGATAGATTTTTGAAGACCTGAATGTATTAACAAACCTAAATTCATTTTCTTATAGGATTTAAATAGAACCTATAATAAGTTCTTACTAGAAAAATGACTAATATTTGAAAGGGTTTATTTTCATTATTTTAATATCTGTTATCGTTGTCACTTTCATATTCTCGAAAAACCGGAATAGTAATAAAGATTCGAGGTATTCTCAAGATGTCTCTTTGACATGGGGGTTTACGTGTAAATTAAAATTTTATAAATTCTTGTTGGACTGTATTCGATATTGGCAAAATTGTCTTTATTAGACAGCCATTAATAAAAGAAGAAAAACGATTTATTCGAGTAGCTTTTGTCAATTATGATAATAGATTAAACAAAAGAATGTTTTGACGCAAACTATACTACAACGGTTATAGTTCAGACGAATAAATTAATAGAGTAGTTACAGCTTTGAAAACATTGTTTTAAATTCGAAGCAACTGTTAGACAGTAATTATAAAATATAAATAAAAATAGAGATAATAATCCAAAAAATCATACATTTTAAATGACTGTATATATAAAATTCTTATATATGTATGTATGTCTTCTAAATCAGTAATTTATACTGCCTTTTTTATATATCATAATTGTTATTTGAATATTTAGCTTGTCTTAAGAGAATACTACATTGCGTAAAGTAGGTACCTACGCCTTCTGTGGTACACATGTGTACAAAATTTCAAATAAATAAATGTTACAATTGTATGAGTAATTATTATACAATAGTGGAAGCAATGTTTTTGTGAGGGTTTGTTACTAAATGCAAGGTAGCGAGGGGCGACGCAATTGATTTTAATTGCATTTAATTGAAACGAATGCACCGACCACTTCGGCGTTTCGGAGTTTTGCTGCGTAATGCACGCGATATATATAACATCCAAAATAAAACAGTAGTTTATTGAAAAGTACTTTAATATTTTTTAACTAAGAAATGTATTAATATCAATTAATTTTAAAGTGAAAATTAAATAACTATGTATATACACCAATTTGAATAATAAATAAACATAATAAATATTATATGTTTCACGTGAAAAAAAAACCTAATTAAAATTCAAAGTTGAGTAGCGATTATACAAATAGATTCTTATCAGTTTTTCTTGCTAAATTATTTGTTTTTTTTAACATATCTTTGTAACAATTCTATTAAATAACATATTTTAATTTACATATGTGTAAATATTTCCTAACAATAATAATTAAAATAATAGAAAATATTTTAAATGTCATTTAAAAATTAATTATATTATAAATTAAACATAATTTAAATAAATATATGATTTCAGTGCTACATAAAGATGTTTCACAATTCTCAATTTTTTTAAATCTATATATTCATACCACGATTTAAGAACCACAGATACAATTACCATAATACTGTACCTTAAGATCATCGATTTTATTTATTTATATATACACTCAAATTCCTTAAATTATAGGTACTTAAAACAGAAGAAATCTTAATTTTAAACACAGAATTGTTACAATTGGCTCAATAAATATGAGGGGTTCTGATGACACCTACTCTTTAAATTTGAACTTGACTAGAACATAAATGTAATAACATCAATTATAGAAACCGCTAAATAATAAATATCTAAATAATCTTTAATGCATAAAGTCTTTTAAAAATGTCTCCCGTAGAAATCCAACAAGAAAAATCTATCTAATAAGTTATTGATATAATTCTGAAAAAAAAAAATACTAACGATAAATTACAATTCGCAGAAGCAGTCGGTCCGAAATGACAGAGGGCAACTCTGGTAATCCAGAGTGGGACATCAACGATGCAGTAGTTCCTAGAATATCAATATTTGATCCATTTGGTGAATGGTGCGATGGACACGTGAGACGAGTGTACCCTCCGGCATGCGAGGAAGCAAGACGCCATGCCTCAGGATGGGCGATGAGAAATACAAATAATCATAATGTACATATATTGAAAAAAAGTTGTCTGGGAGTGTTAGTTTGCTCATCAAGATGTCGACTTCCTGATGGCTCACGTGTACATCTACGACCAGCTATTTGTGATAAAGCAAGAAAAAAACAACAAGGTTAGGCTCTATATAAAGTACCTACACGCATGTTATTCCGAGCAGTTTCATACATCGCATACGCACATGTGTCTGACCTTAACCCTCTTTATATTTTAATTATATATTTCTTCACAGGTAAACCGTGTCCAAATCGACATTGTAATGGAGGACGTTTAGAAGTCCAACCTTGTCGAGGTCACTGCGGTTACCCAGTGACACATTTTTGGAGACACACAGAACACGCAATATTCTTTCAAGCCAAAGGTGCTCATGACCATCCTCGACCCGAAGCCAAAGGTGCAAGTGAAGCTAGAAGATCTCTCGGTGCTGGCAGACGAGTGCGAGGCTTAGCAATGTTACTAGCAAGAGAAGCTGCATTAGCTGATAAAATATTGACTTTGAAACCAGAGAAACAAATTCAGAAACTGAATAGTAATGCTCCCCCTCCGCCGCCGCCCCTTATTCCGGATGGACAACGAGGTAAATCTTATTTAAGTTATAGTTTGTTTTACCTCTATTGTTGTGCTTTTAGCACTCTTAACCTGAATGTTTCTTTCGATAGGTATAACTTGCACATGTGGTCCATTCGAATGTGGATGTCGGTGGCGAACAGAACCACCAGCAGAAGCATATGCAGCACCAGCCTGGACTCCACCTGAGCCTCAACCATACACCACCTATACCTCACAATCCCAACCTGACAATCATATGCAACAGACTCAAATATATGACCCTTCAGTGATTACCGATGATATATTCCACCCAGAAGAAATTTTTCAATTAGATCAACCTATAAGAATGGAGTTCTCAGTTGAGGAGCCTTCAGCTATGGAATCACCTCCAACCTTCGCAGATCTCAATGGAGACTCTAGATCTGAGGACTCGTACTGGTTTGAGTGGCAGAGGGCGGCTGGTGGATCCGAATCCAGTGAAGCGCCATCACCAGAACTCTTTGGTAACAATTACCAACAAACAGAGGTGTATTGCGAACAAGCGTACCCGACCCACGCTTATTACCCTGAAGAAGCACAATATTTCAATACTGAATGTTCTAGAACATCTCCAGAAGCAGAAGAAGAACAACTGAGATATTACAGATGGAATAATCAAGACTGCCAGTCAAATATTGAAAACCAGACATGGAACGGCTACGACTGCTCTTTCCTAGGAGGAAATGAGACAGATTGTCGCCAGGAATTCGATACACCTCATCAGCAGACTATAAACGCATTTAGCGCACTATCCTATAATTAAGTTCAATTGTTATTTTATGTGTAAGAAATTATGTGAATAGGACGTTTATTGTACATATGTGATAGAAATTAAAAGATTTATTATAAACAAGGACTCTCATTTATTCATTATGGTAATGAAATAAAACATAATTAGTATAAAATTATCTATTTATTGTATATAAAACTTTACATTAAAATTGTCAATTTACAATCGTCTCTTCAAACAACATTGGTCACTGCAATGAGCTCAATCGTGACAAAACATTTGAGTCGCTTAACATTCCGTAAAACAAAAACGCGAACCCGAATACCTAAATGTACCAGTTACGACATTAGCAAACCTAGCTAAAATTAATATATTATTATCGTTTTACTAGCATGCCATCGCGTGTATAGCAGAAAATATGTTGCGTGAATTATCCCATCCCCATCGCGATGGTAGCTAATCTAAATTAAAATGACTAACAAAATAATACCTAATTACCCTTACATGTAATTTTCTTAATCCGACTTCCACCTCCAGTGAATTTTCATATTATGAACAAAATTATGACATGGCCTTATTATTCCATTAAGTATTACACATGACTTTTGCCCATAAGATGAAAATGCAGTAACGGATAAAATGTGTGTAAAAATATCATAACCATTCATAATCAAATCTAGTGCGGCTACAAACAGCTAAGGCAGGGCAACATCCACAGTTATACTATACATATAGCCTTAACATTACGTTCGATTTCTTTTCTTTTTAATGCTTTGTAAGTATTTACCAAAATTACCAAAAAAATATCCAAAAAAGTAAAATGTTTTATTCTTAGCTGACATTTAAAAATAAAATATTCCATTTTCAAAATGAACGGTAATCGAATACTACTTTCATTTAAATCAAAATGAATAGACGGCCAGCCCTGCCCGCCTCAAAGTCGCGGTGTGGTCGTGAGGGGCACACAGCATCATATCACAGCGGTCGGCTCCAACGCCACTTATAATAAGGCCACAAATAAAGCGAATGTCAATTTACACACGATCTCGAACATTACGCTTCGATTACTACATCTAGTTTAGAATTTAATTGCAACCGCTACATGGTACATATTTGTATTGTATTTTTAAATTTTATTATTTGCATCCAAAAACAAACTCGTTAAAAAATTTATATATAATACAAAATATTGGTCTTTAATTAAAATTAGTTTTATAATTCAACAAAAATTAAAATATGCAATAAATATCTGGGTACAATACTGGGTATATAATATTTATTAATTTTAAAACTTTTCTACAAAATTACAATACAAATACATAACCTAACGTAAACACACACGGACGCAAAACATGGCGGTGATAATTGCTGGTCCTTGTAAAATATAAGACTAACAATAATTATAAACTGTTTTAAGTTGCATTTGTTAAAGATTTAAGAGTTAGAGCGGTCAATTTAAGCTATCAACTACTATAGCTACTAGTTAGGAATCGAAGAGAAATCGTCATACACTACAGACTTACCATAGGATAAAATAGACAAAACTATTTGTGCTAAATATAAAAAAAAACATGCAATGCTCTACACTACGAACAAATGAAATATACTGACTAAATAATACATAAAATAATCAAATTGTAAATGTAATTCAAATAATATTATTTATTGTAGTTTTTATTCAAAACGATGTCTTATTTTTATGAAAATGTTTGCAGCCTCATTACTACGGTTTATAATTTTTTACTGAGGGTAGAGGGGGGTAACATGCTGTATATATAAAATACAATAATAATGTAAATAAAGACGTCAAAAAGGAAGATCTTCCCGCTACGAGAGGAAAAGTGAATGTCGAAATGTAAAATGTGTTATATTTTAGTCAGAGCCATCTATCGGCGACTAGCAAAGTCGTCACGTTCTCAAATTAAGTACATATTTGCAGTTTCTCAAGGGGTCAATTTAATTCAATCTTTATTAGATGAAACTGCAAGGAAAAATAACTTTATTACAAAATAAATCATTCTTTTTTCAAACAATCGAAACATGAACAAACAATATTATTTGAAATATAATTTAGCTAGATACAAAAAAAAAAAGAAGAATATAAATAATATTAAAAGCTAAAATGACTTTATTATTAATATTTGTACTAAGATAATCGTAAAATGACTAATAATAATAAAAAAAGATTCGAGTAGCAGATGCCCCTACTGATAGCTATTTAAACACTAGCTAGTATTTTGTGCTCTATTCTAAATAACCTTTATATTGAAGGCTAATTCTGTGCCCCATTTTAATATTTATTACAATCGCGACTATTGTAGCTATAAAATATCAGATTAAAAACAATCAGAATGGATTCTAAAAATGAATTTATAATTGGTTTAAAAAAAAGAGTTAATAATAAACAAGCACAGAATAGAATTGTAGAGCACAAAATTGTTGTTATTAAGGTACAAAATAGTTATTATAACTGCCTATAGCATAAGGTCTACGTAAGAGATTGAATTATCAACTAGAATAGAGAAATAGGAAATGAGATTAGATGTAAAGTTTATTTAAGTTTAAAAATTCAAATATGGAAGACATTTTAAGCCAATTATTAAACATAAGGAGTTCGGTTAACTTCGGTTTAAATTTACTATAAAAACCGAGGCTAATCCTTTAATCATTGGAATAGTACGGTTTTCGTATGTCAGTGAAAATGATAAAAACTGCTTTTACAAATAAAATTATCTAGATCTAACAATAAAAAATATATATATAATTATTTCTCTCTTCTCTCCATAAAACCTTTCTTTTTTTTTCATATAAATAAAGAAAAAGGCACGTTTAGCTGAATTTCAACACTGTTTTAATACACGTAACTAATCTATATTTACACGCAAGATTGATATCAATCACCCAAGTGACAATCAAGTTGGTTTTGCCAACAGTATCTCGAAATAGTATTCGATTTAACATAGGCTAATTTACACAGTCTGTTCTAAAACTAATTATCAGTTCAAATAAAACACAGAACCATATTGAAATTCAGCTGAACATTGTCCTCTTAAATTAATAATGAGAGATCCTAATACTACATTATATATATACAAATTCATATTAATATTCCAATAGAACAGCCATCTTGAATTCAAAATAAAAAAATAAACATTATTTATTTCATTATATTTTCAATTTTAATACAGGTTTGTCACAGGGTATTGTGACCTTCAACCACATGCTATGAATATATGTGAGAGTCACCATAGCTACGTAACAATAAACTCCAGCTGCCAGCACGTAACTGTCTAGTACTACTTTGGGTGATTCACAGTGATCGCACTGAATATTTTTATCACTTAATGCCAGTTTCAGTGTGCACCCAAAGTAACAACTCTCTCACGCTGATTTATACATTCTAAATGATTGTAGGTTACATACAGATCTGAAATAAGATTCAAAAGAAAATCCAATGAAATTCAATTAAAAATAAAAGTATTACTTGATTTATATTATTATTAATTTACCTAGTAATCCCTCATGCTTCAAAATAGACTTATATATACATAATATTCAAATTCGCTAACTAAATAATATTTAAAATAATTTATGCGTTTTAAATTGAACACAAAAATTACTCTAAAAGTTATATTTTAAAATGACTGAAGACTGAGTAAATAAAAACTGACACACAAATTCATTTTAAACCACAATTTGTATTTATATAGAAAAATATTCTAATAAAAAAACAACCACAATCCTGTATTGTAAATCACACAATTTACGCGTAAATTGCAAATACAAAAGCTCACAATAAAAAAAAACCTTCAACAAAAACTAAATGTTCAGTATTTTCACTTAACTAGCTTCATTATATCCTATAGGGTAAAAAAATAAACATATTTCACCATTGCACTGACAAAGACAACATTATTTTATATCTCTATCATTCAAATGGAGATAAAAGAGACAAAAGATGCTCTCAAGTTAACCACAGAACCAATGTAGTGGCACAGATACATTGAATAGAGCATTCCCACGATACTGTCTTTGTCGTAAAATTATAGGTGAAATGTAAAATATTGAAACCCTATGGATATAAAGTAAACGCTAGTATGGTTGTCAGGGGGTTGCTTCCTCTGCCAATTCTGATTCTACGACAGTAGCAATCTGCGGTTCAATAGCCGCCTCTTGTGGCGACCCCAACACAACGCGACCCACGCTACATTCCATATCAGTTCTGTAATTACAACACATTAGGAATTATTATACTACAATAGACCTACTAAACCTAATCTAAAACTAGAATGCCCTGTACTATGAGTATCATTTCATCAACTTACACATTACTGACTGTAGACTGTTGCATTCTACCAATTTGGCAATCCACGTTGGCTTCAATAGAATCCAACTGGTCCTCGCTAAAGGACGTGCGAGCCGGTCCTTGTATTCCTCGAGCACCCTCAGGTGACTCCAAGTTTATTAATGTGCCCGTCGCTACCTCGGACGGCTTGTCCTCACTTGTTGAACTGCCCGCAGTTTGTGAGTCGCCTGATTTCTGTATATCTGTTTTGATAGAATAAAAGAGATTAGATAGGAATTATAATTTGAACTCGTAACTTGCAATTATATTCAGTGCCTTGTACAGAAGTCCAGTTTAATTCACAGACAGTCTAAATTCATTCCTTCCAAGTTGTAGAAATAGACGACACAGAAGAATTGCAGTAGAAATAGTTGTAAATTGATTTTGCTCTTTTATGAATGATTTTTAAAAATAAAATAAAAACATAATGGCATGAGGTAAGTGATGGTAGGATAGGATATAAGCGAGCAGTGACCTGGTGCATGCAGATAAGTAAGCCATTTCTTGACAGGCCGGTCCGTAAGCAACGACAGCTTCACCGGCTTCAAACCATCTGAAAGCCAATGTGAGCTTTACTGATCAAATACTTTAATATTCATTGAGCTATATAAGAGAAAAAAACACTGAAAATCATTATATTCGACTAGGCTTTAAAAATATTTTTAAAATAACATTGTGTGACACAATATATTTCAACACCATCTAGTTACAAATAGCGACAACTATTTTTAAATTGAAAATTTAAAAAATGTTATAATTGAAATAGCTGTAAATAAAATATAATACTTCAACTTAATATGTTTAGGTTATGAATAAGTGATAGGTTAATCACAATTTAAAAAGTGAAGAAATAATAGCGCCCGAAAAAAGAAAACGAAAAAATGATAAAAATGAACATATTGATTTTGAAATTTGGACAAAAATATAACAATAAACAAACATGCAACTAAAATTTTTTTGACCTTAAACTGACCACAAATTTCTATTGATATCAGGACAAGAACAACGCATAACACCCAAAACTAATACAGTAATACCCCGCTTTACGCGACACGTTATGCGCGGTTTCACTATAACGCCAAATTCAAATTTCGTGCTCAATTGCCCCGCATTACGCGAAAGAGTGCGTATAAACATAATGTAGTCATCAACTTCTCTATGGTCGCGGGAATTTCAGTTAATGCGATTTTTTCTGGAACGTATCCCTCGCGTAAAACGGGGCATTACTGTACCCTTTTTCAACAATGTTAATAAAAACAAGTTTCCATCGAGACGCGAACTCAGGACCTAATCATAACTAATTTATAATAATTATTTGACTTACCATGCGAATGTCTCTGTGAACAGCAAGTCGGAGCAGGGACTTTAGCTGGCTTCACACGAACTCTGTAGAAACGCGAAGTTCTGGGCATGTGATAGCGATTTGTGCTCTGAAACAATTTGAACTTAATTTGATAATAAATCAGACTAACAACAATCATCAGTCAGTTTATATAAATATAAAAACACATTTTTTAAAATTAGTAAATAACAATAGTTACCAATAGATGGCGCTAGTCCCGTATGTTATATCTAACATTTACCAACAATAATTTAGAATCCTAATTCTATCTAACATACCTTTTTAGCATAACAAAACTCCTTAGACTCGACTACACCAATGGCGTATAGCCGTCTCTCACTTTCATTTTTAACATGAACGCTGAGATCTAACGCTTGTAAACAATCACTATGCACAAAGAACATCACTGTAGACTCCTGCAAATATTATAATAAATGATACTTAAAAATAGACGATGTAAATAGTTAATAATTTTATACAGAGTCATGCAAACTAACACACTGCAAAAGTCAAAACCAATAAATTAGAGATGTAGATAAACAAATTTTAACCACAATCACTACTAATATTATAAATGTGAATGTGAGTTTGTTTGTTACGTTTTCACGCAACAACTACTTAATTAACCGATCATCATGAAACTTTGTACACATATTTTTGAAGGTACTAGAAGTAACATAGGATACTTTTTATTTAAAAAAATATATTATTTTTTACTATAGTTTTCAATTGATTATAGTTAGTATGATCTCTGATACTTATTTAATGACTTAAATGCGAGCGAAGCCGCGGGTAATAGCTAGTAGTCTTATATAAAATATTTAATAAATAACTTACCTGCATAACAGTATAATTATCATGAGCCGGATCCCACATAACGAGGACGGTGTTACCAGGTAAACATGCTGATAACGTAATGGTGCCGGCTGCTAAGCCAAGTGGTGTGTGACTTCGTTTATAACGTTTTTGAGCTTCATTTTTCGATGATGAACTGCTATAAAACAAATATTGTATAAAAAATAACAGATACAATAAAAAGATGGATTGCCTTTTCCCTCTCACTCACTTCCTTTCCTTCCATTCCTAAACTTAAATATTTAATCCTGAGTAATAATATAAATAAAAGAACTATACCTAACAGTAGCTTCACTATCACCATCCTTCTTTTCAGACTCTGTTTTCAATTCTAACTCTTTCTTAAGTTCTTTAATTTGTTGAACCAATAGAGCGTTTTCGTTCTCCGCTGTTGCCAACTGAAAAATACATAAATAATCTTTAAAATTATTGGCCTTGAGCGTGTAACAATCGTATGGTTAGGAGTAATTCTGGCATATTTTTCACTTGCCTGAGTTTTTAACAAACGATCATAATCATTTGTCTCTGGGTCTGTCAATTGCTGTATTGTTTCCTTATATTTAGCACATTCACGAGTTAGATTTACTTCACGTTCACGGAACGTTTCTATCTGTCTATCCTTTTCAGCAATAAGCCGACGTGTAGCATCTCTTAACCTTAACTAGAAAAAAAAAATTGTGATCTTTAATTTGAGTTATGTAATAAATATATTTATATTTTGTATTATTTAATACGAAGAAAAAAGCCTTAAACCTCAGCCATTACAAAACTGTAGTAAATTGCAAACTACCTGATTCTCAATCTCATGTTTGTCTTTCAAGTTCATAATTTCTTCCTCCATTTTCATTTGCCATTTTTTCTCGCATTCTTCTATTGCTTTTTTAACAGCTTCTTCCTTTTCTACTTCAGCGTTCTCCTTTGTTTGCATTATTATAGAATTATGGTTTGTTATTTCTATGACGTCTGTTCTTTCAATCTTTTCCAAACTTGACTCTGATGGGGATCTGTCTGTACTCGTTAAAGCTACTAGACGGAACCTAGGTAATACAAAAATAATGTTTTGGATATTTAAACCACATTTCATAATAATCTAATTAATTGGTGCAAATAATGTGTAGACTTTATGATCACAAACTTAAGCAATTAAGAACATTTAATTACCTTGAGCGCATAGATTCTATTTCAGCTTTATAATCCAAATGCATTTTATCCTGCATCTCTTTGATTTCTTTTTGTTTAGTGGCTTCAGCTTCTTGTAATTTCAATTCATATTCTTTCACTTCATCTTTTATATTTTCTAATAATTCAGTAATCTTCTCTTGTTCGATTTTATCTCTTTCTCTTTCCTGATTATGTTCTAATTTAATTTGTTCCACTTGCAATTTTAAAGTATTAATTTCCTCGTCTTTATTGCTGATTATTTCTTTCATATCACTTAACTCAAGTTCATGGTCCACAGTCATCCGTTGTGTCTCTTCCCTAAAGTTGAGTGCTATTTGTTCGTTGCTCTTTTCGCATGCCTTAACTATGTCTATACATTCTTGTGTGATATGTTCTTTTTGCTCATTCATTTGTTTTTGTAATTTCATTATTTCTTCTCTAATAAAAATAATGTTTAATTTACATAACTCGTGTAGTCTAATCAGGAAAGCTTTTAACTTTTCCATACTTAGTTTGTGTGTGTCCATGTTGTCCTGAAAATTTTAGTTAAAAATGAGAATAAAGTATTCTATTAAAATTTTGGTATAAAAATGTAAAAGCTAAAGGAAATAATGAACATATGAAAGTGAAATGACAGGCGACTAACAAAATTTAGGGCCGGCGATGAGCAAAATAATATATCTTTAGCACTATCATGACCTACTCTTTTTTTTCTCTTTGAAACTTGATTAAGAATGACCTTAGAAATTATGCATGCATATATCTTACTAAAGTACTGTTTGCGCTAAGTGATTTTGATATCGTTTTTAAGTAAATGAATTAATATAAACTCTATGTAAATTAGCTAAGTTGAATAATTTAAAAAGTGTAGGTCATTTGAAAATGGGATTTGACATAGACCTGCCCACCCCGGCCCCATTCCAAGCTTGATGGTAGAGACTCCTCAATGTAAAAGTCTGAGCTTTCAAATTCCTCTTTATTTCCGCTCCTTGGACTTTCGAGGATTACCGAAAGATTACTTCGCACCTCTGTAATTGTTGATACAACTGCTGTCTCTGGAACACATGTTGTTGAAGTGTCAGTCTTTTGTCTTTCAGATGTGCTCTGTCTACTTAATTTTTCAAAATCGCCTGTTTCCGTCTCTGATTCTTGGCCTCTGTAAGGTAACAAATGGTTTAAACACATCCTTCTGACACGAGTATTTATCTACTTTTTCAAGTAAAAGAAGAATTAGAGTAAAAGTTATCATAAAATAATTTAAATAAAAAAATAATATTTTAATAAAAGAAAATTATAAAACATTAGCTAAGTAAATCTATTTTAAGAATCATCCTTATTTAATATTATAATATAACAATACTTACTTCTCAATATCTGTCTGCTCATCAGAAATTTTATCATCACATTCTAAAATTTTAATTCTGCAATTAAAAAGACTTATTAATAACATGAATTTATTACAGAATATAAATACAATTAGAAATAACAAACTTACTGTTGTTGTAAATATTGTACTATGGATTCCATGTCATGTTTAGGCAAGTCGTTTAATAAATCCGGAAATAGACCCGATATTAATTCTGCATCAACATCTGATAATTTAGGTAATCTTGTGTCAAAAGGGGGAGGCGCTTGTGTTGCAAATCCAGGCGGCATATCGGCCATTCCGGGAAATAAACTTCGCAGAAAATGCCCATCAAATACTTCATTAAAATCTTGCCTTCTTGAGACCTCTTCATTATGTATTCTTAATAGACGGCTAGCAATAGAAATGGCCCACTGGAATAAACACAAATTATTATTATACTCACACACAATATGTTGTACAGACAGAGAAACTTTACATGCTCATTTTCAGACCAGCGTGAAAACGAATTAAACATTACATATTAAACAATAAAACTTACGGGAGACATATAGGCAGAATCAATAAAAGGATTAAAACAAAAATGATTAATCAAAAATTTTAACAATCACTTTAAAACAAAACATAGAAATTTTTGCAAACCTGCATATAGGCATCAGAGAATTTCCTCCTGCGGGCTACTTCATGGACGGCACGGGTAAAGATAGCCGGAGCACGATGAAGCTGATCAACAATTTCAAAATACCGTGACAAGCGATTAAAACATTGAAAACTTAACATTTGATGCGCATCTTGAACCGACATTGAGTTCTCTATTGTCAATACAGCTCTGAAATGACGTGTATTATTAGTAAAATACTGAAACATACACTATATCCCAGCAAAATTTCGATACAACTCAATAAGCATATAGTTTAAGTTTATATAACTGATAGCCTCTGTAGAGCAATAGTTAGCTTGCCAGTATATTATGTTTCGATTCTCATATACGATATACAGTATTGAGTGTTATGCCTTTTGCTTTATAGCTTTCGAGGTCAGAGCATTGTATATATATTTACTTACTCTAAACGTGCCTTCAAAATATGTGAAAGTTCTTCCTTAGATCTCGCAATGCGTCTTTTAATATCAACCAAAGTTTCATGATTTTTCAATAATTTTTCTAATTGACAACGATGCGATTGCACTAATGTCGGCAACACTGAGGGGTCGCAACTAGTACTGACACGATCTCGGTTCTGTTGAACATTTTAAATTGGACGTGTTATAAATTGTATCAGAGCTAAGACAATTTTAGACCCACACATACACATAGTTTTGAAACTCCATATATAAATGATTTTAACCTGAATTAAAGCAGTAGCCTGATCATGTTGATCTCTTTCAAGTTTCTTCACATTATTCAATAACTGATCTAAACCATGTAGTCTTCCCTCGATACCCTTGATTTGCTTTAAACCATGCAGATTAGCATACTCTAATATATTTCTTAGTTCTGTTTCTCTTTCTTTTAGAGGATCTTCATCTATCTGTAAATAAAACATATATTTCAATAGACATAGTTCCTAGAACAAATTTGATTCTTGATTGAAGGAAAAATACAATATCACTTACTAAAGAAATCCCTTTACGACAATAATCAAGAATATCTTGCAATGCATCTTTATTGCCTTGTGCTAATATCCAATGCAATAATGTAGGGTCTTTAGTTTCAGATGACTGTCCTTTAAACTGTACCCCTTCAACTGATTCTGCCTCTGAAGTATCTGCTTCTAAATGTATTGCAGTTTTCTCATCTGATTTATTACTTGATTCAAAAACTAAAAAGAAACAAAATACGATTTAAATAATTTTAAGAACTTTATGCAGCTTACTATGTACTATGAAAGCTTGACAGCTATTGTGGTCAGGCGGCGAAAATAAATACGATACTATTCAAATTTGTTAACAATTCCAATGCTCACCTTCAGTCATTGACTTAGACAGAATAAAAATACAAACATATATTTAACAATAAACTAACACCAAAATATATCTTGTATATAGTATGTTTACTTATGTTATTCTAAAAAATATTCTTCTAATCTAACCTTCTTCTTCAGACATTTTGAAAGTGAAATCTTGAAGTGCTTTATTATCGGAAGAGTAAGATTGACCATCACTTGAATTTAAATAGTGACGTTCCGAGATGCCCTCTTCAAAGACATCAAATGCTGAGAACCTATGCGCTTCCGCATTCAATTGAAGGCTTGGTAACATTGGTATTTTGCCAAGTGATTCTAATACATCATTTAGACTGAAAAGAGAATATAAAATATTTTTAAAAGATAATCAGTCTACTATTTCAATTATGAATTATATTTAGAAAATTATTCACTAACAGGATCAAGAAAAAAAGCAATTTTAATCGAATTATGGTGACATCACCATCTTAATCATAATACACATTTCTGGTTGCAAAATTATCATACAAAAATTGCAAAAATTTAAAAAAACAAAAAACAACACGTTTTTTTTTATAAATGTTTACAAATAAAAATACTGGAGTAATGCCGCAATAATAAATTACTGTCACTTAATAGATAAGACTTAATAAATTTAACAAGGTGAATGATCCCAATAAAGGATTTAAATAAATACACTAGATATATAAAAATAACTCACATGCTCATCTTATTATGATAATACTCTCGTTTTGATTTATGTTTTTTGAATGTTTCTTTAAAATTCTTTGAACGTTCGCAAAATTCGTTAAATATATCCTCAAGATTCGCAACAACCGCTGTCCAGCCCTAGAAGAAATATCCACAATAAGTATACCAAATTGATAGCCATATATTACAAGTATTACACATATATTAAAATTCATCTCAATATCATATTCTGCCTCTGTATCCTATCTCAATCATACCTGATGCTGTAAATGTTGATCATGTACAAGTTGCTCACAGGAGCGAGCGAGTCCTTGAGCACACTCACTGAACTGTTGGGCTACTTTAGCGCAAGTCCTGACAGTAGCAACTGCTGGTGGGAGTGAACGGCACATCTCCACTTCAGCTTTCAATTCGCCTACACTTTTAATCTCACCCCCTGTATTACTTGACCATTCTGTACATGCACTTAATTCTTCAATAGGACTGAGAAAATTTACTGCAAAGGTGAAGAAAAACCATTTTAAAATATTGAACAATGAAATTCATTGTTCAATTAACATCCATATAAATAGTACATGTAACAAAGTTACGTTGGTACTGGCAACATTTTTAAGAGGTTCAAACACAGGATTAGAACCATGAGTTCACACTTTCAACAACTAGGACACATCCACTCTAAATTTAGAAGATTTCAATTTTTTAAAAATATTCCAAATTATTATTAAAATAAACTCACCAGAATATTGGCTCGATTGTTTAAAAGTATTGTCTTTGAGAGATGGTTTCGTGAACAGAAATATTGGACTGGAGTCTGTGCCAGCTCCATATGAGGACACCAGATTTTCTGCCTGAAGCACATCACCACCACTCACAAGCAGAACAATTAAGTCTACTGGAATCTTTAACTTTTTCTCTATAGCCAATTTTAATGTCATCACCCTGTAATGATACAACTTTCTGTACAATTGCATTTTTATTGTTTATAAACAACATGCAGTGCTTGTCTTTGTTTATTTTATTAACAACTTACATAGCACAGATTCAATTTACTGACAATTTTTTCTTGAAAAACATTAAATAAAGTTAATATATATCTTTACTTATAGTAGCTTTAAAGACAGTTTTAAATTAAACATACTACTGGAGAGTAGAGGAATAAGTAGTGTCACTGCAACTTCTCCAACTGAGTGTTTCTCTACTTAAACTCTTGTGAATTCCTAAATGTTATTGACACAAATGAAGATAACTTACGTTTGAAGAGTTAAACTCATGTCGAACGTGACCATCACTCCAGCATCCACGTGGAACACATACAACATTTTGAAGGCTTTTTATAGTGTCGTAGTAAAAAAATACAATCCTTGTTTATATTTATTTTTAGTTATACTGAAAAAGAAGTGCTAACAATAGTTAAAATCACACATTTTAAATAGTAAAGGCATACAATATAAAATCAAGATTACAATGCTCTTTGACCAATTCACAATCTAAAGTAGGTTAATAAAGCACTAAATTCTAATGTGTAAATATAACAATCAATAAAACCCACTTTAATGCAGATAAGTGTGTGTAAATTTACCTTTATATAGACCACATTATCTTTGTGACCTAAAACGCAAATAATCGTCTTTATACTTATTTAATTATTAATACCCAATACATATAAACCCTAAGATTAAGTAGCTTTCCTTTAATAAAGTAAACACTAAAGACAGCACGTAAATAAATACAGTTATCACGTAAACAAAGGCGACATGATCAAACGTGTTATTTATTTAGAAACATTCCAAACTACAACTCCATTAGTAAATAATCGTTGATATAATTTTTACAACGAAAACCATACGTCGCGTCAAATTCAATGCCTTATTTTTTGCGTTCGGACAAAGATCTACTTACAGAAAGATGACGAACTTAGCGTTCATCCAAAATCACCTCAGTTCATTCTCGCAATTTATAGAAAATTACATAGTAAGCATATTATTTTCACTTAACCGAACGCTTAATAAAATTTTAAAAATACGATTATTTACAATTTACGTTTGAGAAACCAAATAAAGAAAAACACCATCGCACTATCGATAATTATCAACTCATAACTCAGCTGACAGTAAATAGACAATGTTGTCATACAAAATATATAATTTAAAAACAAGTACCAGTGTTGCTATAAATCCCGTTGTTGTTTCATTCAAATGGCGGGCTTTTCAATATCGCAGACACTTAAACCGACGATTACCAAAACATAGTTCCAGACTTTTGTCGAATACTTAAGTATAGGTAATTAAAATTTACACTTTTTATTTGGATGAAAAATAATAAAACATAAACATTGAAATAATATTTAATAAAAAATAATTTAAAAAATGTTTAAAAATAAATAAGTTACATTATTGGACAATAAAATATTTTACATTGCTAATAATACCTCATTCTTTAATTTATAATAATATAATCATTGTCAATGGTTCTATATTATTTTAGTTACATACAATAATCGTTGATACTAGCTCAACAGAAGTTTTATTTTGAATAAAAATGTAGTAAGTTCAAGTCAATTAAGGTGAAGTTGTTTGACCCTTGAATAATCATTTGTAATTATAAACATTCATTCGCATAGTGATTATCACATTACTAGTGATATTGTTAATTCTTTTAAATACATGATATAACTCAAAATGTTTACATTAAAAAATGTAATGACAAATGTTATCTTGGAATTACATTAAGATTTCTTAAACAAATTAATATTATAAGTCACTGTGCCAATCATACCTTTCAAATGACCTTAACAACATTTTGCATTAACAAATATAACATAAAGCAATGTACTCTATTAAAGTACTAAAATTACATTAACACCAATAGCATCATACAAAAAATAAATAAATAAAACCAGCACCATAATAAATAGTTTAGAAAATACAGTATCACAGCAAAGATGGTTTTTGCCATTTGTATGAACCAGTATACTTGAAGTCATATTGCGATAACTTAGCATCAGCTTCTGTTGGACCTCTGGACCCATACACATAGGACACTGGCCTTATATGCTCCTCTTCAAGCCGCTTCAAGATTGGAGTGAATATACGCCAAGCTTCTTTTAACTCGTCATTTCTCACAAAGTGCATTTGAGTCCCAGTGAATACATCCAGAATCAATCTTTCATAGGCATCAGGTACATCAGATTCTTTGTATCTTAAACTGTATGTCAAGTCCAGTTCTGTTTCAACAAGATCAAACTTCATGCCTGGTGATTTACTCATCAGCTTCAAATACAAAGCTTCTCCTGGTTGTACTCTTATTACCAATTCATTTCTTTTTGTATGCCCATCAAAAATGTCTCCAGGTACATCTCTATATTGAACTCTAACCTCAGCTTTCCTCTCATTCAAGGCCTTTCCACATCTTAAAATGAAAGGAACTCCTTCCCAGCGAGAATTGTTAATCCACAATGTAGCAAGGGCATAAGTTGGAGTTACAGAATCATTTGGGACAGTAGGGTCTTCCAGGTAGCCAAGTGTCTCTTCATCTTTTCCATCAGGATTACCAACATATTGGCCAATGAGCAAATCCTTAAGTTCTATTGGAGGAATGTGCCTCAATACCTTGACCTTCTCATCTCGAATGTCATTAGGATTGATTGTGACTGGTTTCTCCATAGCAACAAGTGAAAGTATTTGTAGCAAATGGTTTTGCATTACATCTCTAATAATACCAAAATCGTCAAAGTATCCTCCTCTACCTTCTGTGCCAAAAGGTTCCTTGAATGAGATGAGAACAGATGCAATATTTTCCCTGTTCCATGATGGGCTAAAAATTTGATTAGCAAATCTAATGGTCATAAGATTTTGCACCATTTCTTTTCCAAGGTAATGATCGATTCTATAAATTTGATCTTCTTTAAACAAGCCAGCAAGGTGAGTGCTTAGTTTTTCTGAGCTTTCATCATCACGACCAAAAGGTTTTTCAATTATAATACGAGTATAACCTTTTATGGACACACATGCATTCCTGATATTCACTGTTGCCTGCTCAAACACTGATGGAGGAAGAGCTAAGTAGAATATTCTATTAGCAATTGGTCCCTTCTCATATTTAGTGACTTGTTGATTTAACAACTCAAAATCTATCCTCTTATCATAAGAACCAGGAACATAATTGTTCATTTTCCAAAACTCTTCAAATTTTTCCTCATCACCAGGTTTTACTTTCATATATTTTTTGCACTTCTCTCTAACATCAGCTACAGTCATTTTGGTTCTAGCATACCCAACAAAGGTTGTATTTTTTGGTAATAGATCATCCCTATATAAATACCATATTGTAGGATATATTTTTTTCTTAGCCAGATCGCCTGAAGCTCCACATATTATAAAAGTATGAGGATATTGAAAATCACATTTGTTTTCCATTATTTAAATATATATTTAAGCGAAATAGATCAATTAGCACCGTAGGCACCACTTTGTAGCACTACTGGAAAAATCGAAGTATTGTGATAATTATTAATTAACACATAAAAGTAAAAGTAATCGTATTGTAAACCGCACGACACGATAATGAGGTTATCAATTAATAAGTTATAAGTTTTATGATACACTTTAAAATTAGTTAAGATAAAAAAGACACGCCACTGCTGTTAAATCACAACAATAATAATTTATATAAAAAAGCCTCTTTTTAAACCGCAAACCAATGCAAACAATGAATATAGAAACTATGACACCTACTTGACATTGACTTTTTCGTTTTAAGCCGCGTCTCCTGCTCCTCTGTCTTCCAAACATTAGACAAAAACATCGAAACATTGGGGCGTGGCCGTATACATTTTTGTATTCATAGACAATGTTTTTTGTTTTCCGTGGTCGACGGAAAACAAAAACATTGTGTAGGCCACGCCCCAATGTTTCGATGTTTTTGTCTAATGTTTGGAAGACACAGGAGCAGGAGACGTGGCTTTAGACTATCAAAATATGTTAATAACACAGACTGTGTAAGTGTCATTTATTTAAGGTATATGCATTTGACTCGTATTATCACTTTGTGTATCAATATTTTGAACTAGAACTAAAAAATCCATTAATTTAATTTATTGTTAAACTATTTTTGTTTAAATGAATTACAATATATAATTGTCTTTAACATTTGAATTTTAGAACTTCAAAACGTTAGAATTACTAATTTTTTTAAATAATAGACAAATAAAAAATTTTTAAGACCTTTGAGTAAGACAGGAAAGATATTTGAATTCTTGAACGCGTCCGTGACGTGACGCTAGTTTTATGTCAGTTGTGTACGGAAATATTAAATTTTGTGTTGTTTTAAATGTATTTTCGCCATGATGTTGTTGTTTTAGTAGTTATTTTTTATGAGTGACAATATGTGTACAAAGTGATTTGCGTAACAAAAGTTGGGCCTATACAACAAACAAGTTAATTTCAGCTATAGGTATATTTAGTTCATCGACCTTGTTACTGACAGGTTCATCGTTGTTACTGAACTAATATATGAAAGTGGGATTGTAGACGATAAGTAAATTACTTTAGAGGATGGAGCCCTCGAGAGAAGCAGGCAAGTACCATACTATTCAATAAGATAAACTGTATGTTAAAATAGTGTACTCTATTAGGATCATGTATTTTTTCAATTACTATCATTGAACTTAATTAATTATAATATCTATGCTATATTAAATTTGCTACTAATAACATAGTGTTATTTCTTATATTTTCTCTAACGGTTTTTTGTTATAAGTAATTGGAAGATTAATAAGTTAAGTAAATTACCCATAACCTATAATGCTTAAGTCATTATTATAGGCTTGATGGTTTGACGCCTAAGTTAAATATGAATATTCTATAACAATTTACACAATAATTACCTTATTGTAAATGTTAAAATAAACAACTTAATCTAAAAACGAATGTAAGGTATATCTATTCTTATGGATAATAGGTTAAATTAGAATATGTCCAACCGCAATATGGATTTTTATAGTCTATTTTGCTTAAAAATTATACAATGATTAATAATCTCAAAATTACTAGTACCTTAGTATGATGAGCTAGAAAGAACTCCCCAGTACAAGAGTCAGTGTTTTTCTAAGGCTAAATAGTTTGAATGACCCATGGTTTTATTGTGGCACACTTCAATCACAACCTATTTTAAGAAAGCTGTAACATTACTATTTCATTAAAATCACTTTACATGTACACATGATGCTTTAGTCTCAAACTAGGATATCCTGTATTATCATATAACTTCCAGATGCAAAGTTAGTGTGTTCTTTGTGTCCTTTATAATTGTATAAAATTATTCAAAAAAGTATATAATTATTTAGTTTCAAATAATTCATCTAAATTAAATGATATTTTCGTAACTAATTATTTATCTATTATAATGAATATATTAGCAGAAAAGTAAAATTACTGAAAAATTATCAATATCTGCAAAAGTGCATTTTAATGTTAACCGTGTCAAGTTTTTAAGATATTGGATAGATGGCGTACGTAAAGTTGTTCCTATTTTCCACTAGATGGCGCTTGTTACCTGACGAAAACTTGCTATTATTCTTACGAATATGTCCTTATGTTTACACTTACTACTATATATTAGATCTTAAAAATAAATTGTTAAATTGCGGCTGGTCTTATTTTCTTCTTATATATATATATATTAGCTGTATCTGTTTAGCACTAAAACCTTATTTAGCGATTCTGACCTTGTAAGTATATTAGGTATCATCCCTTGAGCCCAAAGGCAATTGATTATCTTTTATCATCTTATCTCTCAATAATTAATCGTATGGATCTTTCTTCACCCTTTCCCTAACCAAAGTGAATTATTTTCGTTTACAATTTCAGTTTTAGGACTGTACTCAATGTTTAGTATCTTCCACAAATTTTATCCTAATAAATCACAGTGTTAAAAAGAAAACCCATTAGTTATTCTAATGTCAGCGTAATTATAACCACTCATGTCGTTATATCAAGGTGTTATTAATTGTGCACTGTTGTGGAAGTAAATGAATGCAAATCTGTCATTGTGGGCCATCACAGACAGCGCACGTGTGATGCGGCGCGACAGTGCGGGCAGCAGGGCGAGGGATACGCAGTCGTGTGCAGTGGACCACTCGTCGTCGCACAAGGTCAAGGAGAATGATTAACAACGAAAATACAGCAAAACAAACGCGGCGGCGCGCGGGGTGTGCGGCAGTCAGACCAGCGACGCCGCCCGTACGGCCGCGCGACTGGCGTTGCTCGACATCGCGTCATCAAACGCCTGAAAAAATCGATGCACGTACGATCCACAGCGTCCCACTCAAAATAATTACCTTCACAACTTCTGCTGAAAGTATAAACACGAGTGACGTGATCTCATAAGTTTATCTGCGCATTGCACCCTCACGTGTCCAACCCCTGCTCTTACGCCTTTTCCATTACGAAAGTTCAATACTTTTAAACAATTCTAAAAGTTATATGTGTAAACTTAAAATGCGATATAGAGTTGCCCAAGTCGTAATATTAGAATAAATCAATACCAAATAACCCTATCGTTTATGACGAACTTAAAATTGGTGATACGACATTCCATCTAAGTTCTTGGTAAATACAAAAAAAAACATGTTTTTATTATATTATGTAGATATCCATTTGAATGAATAGATCAAAACAAAATTAATGAATTACGTTAAATATTATTATTAAGTTATGCTTTGTATCAACATAGGATTAATAGATATACTTAGGTACCTGATTGAATTTTGACGCAACTACGCTATCAAAAGAGAAACCTCGCAGATTTAATGTATGTAGATAAGTTGTTCCAAAGTATTAGAGCCCCCATAATATCTTCAAATATTACCCCCAGTTCAGTTTCGTTCATCGAAACTTTGCAATCTTTGTGGGTAAGTTTCCGGCAGATTGGTCTTGGTTCGCAAGCTGACGTCAGTGTGATGTAACCAGCGAACTGCCTAACCGTGCCAATGTCTGTTTTGTTTACTTCTGATGCCTCTAACACAATGTCAAGGTTGCCGCATTTCTCACAAAAATACCTTTTATTAAGACATTTTACATATTTTTTTGGATAATAATTTCTTAATCATATGTAATAATGCACCATAAAAATGTACTCATATTTGCAACTATTTCGCATCAAAGTATATCAATATTAGCATTGTTTACTTAATGTGCCTCTAGATATAGGTTTTTTGTTGCCCGCAACATTGGAGGGGAAGTGTAACAAGCTTGGTCACGGCCAAGGTTTCGTTACGATAACACGATCCATTGTCGAAGCGTTACTTATCTGCAAATCGAAATCTTTGCGTAATGATATGATTTTGTTAGTATGTCCTTTTTTCTTTATCTTGGTTTACATTTGCGATCTCTGTTACAAATTTATTTGATATACAGTGTAAACTTAAATACAATATGTAACTGTTTTGTTATGTACGTATATTCTAATTCTACTCACAAGTTATGATTGTTCTTAAAGTTCTATAATAAGCTCTCAAAAAGGGAATCAATGTGCATTGTTCCGTCGCGAGTTCCGGCTAGACTCATATTTCGCCTTCAACCGTCAGGACAATAAACAGCGGCAATCACTCAGCAATCCCGCATTAAACAGTGCAAGTAAAAAAACACCTGTAGCCGTCAGCAAATGGCCAAGGTCGCGGGCCCCGCGGAGCGCGGTGCTGCGCTCCGTTTACCCATATCTCTGGGCGAGTGCACGCGCTCCGCCCCCGCACCATTGACTCACCGCGTCGCTCCGCCGCCAGCCATCACCCGCAGCCGTACCCTGGGTCAAGTCTAGGACGCCCGATTGACTTTGTGCTTGCACTTACCTGAACGAAAACACGTTGCCGCTTCTCACTGACGTAACACCCATGAGTTTCCCATCCTATTGCATTTTAGATTCGATTATTAATGTTGATGGTCTTAGGTAGTGGCGATATTATTGTTTATGTATGAGTATAGACATCTGATAATCATATGTGATCAGACGTCATTGTCAATGTTAATTAACTGAGCATTGTTGGACAATCGTCAGCCCAAGGTCGTGTGAGATTGTACATAATATCAGCGGCTGCACGCTGCGACAGTATCGTACATGTACAACACACACAAGTAAATTATGCTCGACGAGCGTGTCTAACGAAAGTGTATGAAAGTGGGAACATTCCTTGAACACGAGCGGCATGCCCGCTCTTTACTGCTTTTATATAGCAGTTTTTATATCAAGTTATCATCTCATTTGATGGTTTGTCGGTTTTACTTATTTATTTTGCAAATTGCATTTTTCTACACCATTGATTGAATTTAATCTCATTGTTTTGACCTTTCAAAAAATTTTAGTCTTTTTAGCTTTAAATAAAATGTACTAGTATTTAATACCTAAATATCAAACCCACGCGACGGTTTTTTTTGTCGATCCATCATTCTTAATTTTCACTTAATGGGTTTTCCTTTTGTTGTCACTTTTATAATAGGCATGTGTTAGGGTAAATAACCCAGTGCGATTGTCGCAATGGCAACGAGCGTGTATACTTATATTGATTTCTTCAGGTTATATACGCCCACATGAAAGTTCTATCCGAAAGTAATATAACTCTAGTGGCGAAGGGTTTTTTCGCTTGATTGACAGCTTTGTGGGATAACCTAGAGATATTTGTTACACGATGAGGGTACAATATACAAAGACGTTCTTTATGTAAACCATATTTCATGAGCTATATCGACGTATTAATGTATCGTATTATAATAGCACGTAATTCTTGGAAAATTATTATTATGATGAATACATACATTTAAAGGACGTCTTAATTGTATATAAGCTCACACAATTATGTAATGTAATGTAATAATATTATTCCAAAACTTGCCATATGTTAATAAAAGAGGGTACCTTTATGTGTTGATTTCCGTCCCTCCAAGGCTATGATCGTGACATTGAAAAATCGGCATGTGTCTGCAACACAAACATAACAAAATTATAGTGAATTTCTTTGAATTATGAATTTTCACACATTAACGTGCGGTTTCAACAATAACATTACATTTTCATTAAGTTTAAAGTCTCAGTTAGGTGGTAATGAGTCGAGCTTAATGGCTGATAAGCTTTCTGTTTGTGAACGTAAGACAGATACTTTTGCGTCATGTGTTTATATGTTCCTCGTACCTTATAAATCCTAATCTTTTACTATTGTATTATCGTATGATATCTGTCGAATTTTGTTCCGTGACGTGGCATAAATTTTTATATGGTAGAGGCTATAGCGAGGAGCCCGTTCTATGAATGACGCAAAACTTAATTACAGAAACGCGCAGCAGCCACGAAGGCCACACGGTTGGGCTAACTTAAATTGCGCTTACCACGAGCTACCAAAACAGATAAAATATTAAGTAATAACTAGCCCAAATTGAGTTTATTTACATATTTGTAGCAAAAAGTGCGAACTATTCTGGCCGTTTGGTACATTAAGTCAGATTTATACATGTATGATGATTGTATGCGGACCTTGAACACGTCGCCGAGACCTTCACGGCGGTAACCGCGCGGAAGTTGGTTGCTATGTTTTTTGTCAAATTCGTATATTCGTCGAATGGTGGTGGACGCGAGTCAGCATAGCGCGTCCGTAGAGCCTCTAACGACACGCTTGTTGACGCGCTGCATGCGATATCGCGTCGGGTGCAATAACAGCCGCTATCACAATGTCATAACGACGTCTGTTTTGCCCCCGGCGTGTGATGCTTTTGTCCGCGTGCGAGCACTATCGATGCTCAGTCGTTTCGTTCCTCTCCAATCTCGTGTCGCCTGTCAGGCTGCAACAAACTTGTAACGCCTCCTTTATTTGAAGGAATATTGCAACTCAAATACATATCGTACCACTTTATTTATTTTGTTATCACAACAGACGTGGAGGTTCAGTGTGCAATTTTAGCGATATATCGTAGGAGTGTAGTGTAGTGGCGTATCAGTGATGTGAGGATGCTCGTGCGTGGCCATGTCCAGCGTGGCGAAGAAAGACAAGCCGACGATGTCGGTGGCGGCACTTATTAATTGGGCGCGGCCCACTCCTCCACCGCCGCAAGCTGCTCCAGCGCCCGCGTCCTCCATGCTGCAGCCGCTCGCCACTTCATCGGTCACCAACAGCATTGACTGCTCCTTAGACATGCAATGTAAATATTATGACTTATTTTTACACAATATTATTAATATTCATTTTATCAATACATGCAGCGGCTTATATCTCGCCTACTATCCTTCACATACCTACCATCAATACATTATCTGTGTACTTATCATAATGTTCATTTTAAACCGTCGAGGCATAGTGACATATTTTCGGCACCGACCTATTTAATAAAGTTCTAAACGGAACATCACTATTAATTTCAGGAATACCTCTCAGGAATATTACATAATTTACAATTTTACCCGGGATTCTTATTAAACATGTTAATCCAATCCTAAAGGGAATGTAGACATTAAATGCCACACGTGAAGCAATTACAAATTTCATACAAATTATTACATATTTTAATTAAAGCAATAGCTATGTAAATGTAAAAGGAACGTTATATCTCATTTCTCAGGACTGAAAATTCTAATTATGTTTGTATAAGATCTTCTCTTTGAAGTAAACTTCATTATACACTTGTGATGATACGCTATTACGAGCAACTGATTACTGCTTTGCTCTTTAATAAAATTTGCAAACTAAGTAAAATGTATTAAATAGATGTATTGATTCATCACACGCTTTTACAGCACCTTCGATTCCGCTCGTAATCGAATGAATTGGATTAAAAACTGCTGTCAAATGAATGGCCTCATTTGTTTGCTTTCTCAACAATATATGATTTTTTTTAAATATCAAGTGTCGTATTTTAATTGTAAATTTTTTATTAGTTAAAGTAAACTTTGGAAATTTTGTAATAAATCAAACAACCCTCTTAATTTATTCTTGTTCAGTTGAATTAAAACTTTTGAGCAAGACACTTTCGTAAATCTTAATTGAATACGTTATATGCTATTGTTCATATGAATATTAAATTGTTTTTTATCTACCATGACTTTTAATATGATGTTTAAAATTGTTATCACGAATATTTTACGTGTTAAAATCGATTTATTGATCGCAATATTATTAGTTGCGATAAGGAAAAATATCTTCGTTTTTACTTTCTCATGATCTTTTTGAGGATTCAACACCTTTCGTGCTAGATTATTTCTTCTGCAAACAAGTTATGGGATACATAAACTGATTATTGTGTAAGCTGCGAGAAATTACTACAATAATTATTTGTAATCACTTTTTTCCATCAGAATGTACTCGAACAAATGACGGTGACAGATTGTGTTCATTTTTATTTTTAATTGAATTTTTAAAAACATTTAGAAACGTAAAAATATTCTCATACTTTTAATGTAACTTATAATAGTAAAATTATTTAGGTAAGTACTAATCGGGAAAGGTTAATTTGTTTATATCTCGTTCGATTGGATGTTTAATTTTGGTGAAAGTCGTATGAATTATTACTGGCTTTAATATGTTTTATCGATTGATAATATTATTTATGTTTGAGGGGACTGAACGGCAAGCCTTATTAATTACCTGTGACACGCCCTTGCCAGACATGGACGGGTAGAATTCACTGTACAATAATGTATTTTTAATGTCGTCTATTTTCCTTTTGATATCTTTAAAATTGATTTAAATATTCTTTGTGAATATTCTCGTCGCAAAGATTTTTTTCTTTCAAATAAAATTTGGCTATTGTGCAAAGTAATTCTAGTCTAGAGTACCTTCTCCTTTCTTAATTCACCTTCATGATAATTTGAAATCATAATTTCTCAAGTTTCCTTACGACGATGGTTTTTATTTACCTATTTCATCTCGAGTAGGCGATTCTTGTATACCTATAGGTAGGTACCTTGTTTACTTCAAGGCGGCTGTGATAATATATTTAATAATGAAATCTATAGATAATAAGTTGCTGCTGAATCCTGATGGGTATACTGGTATATTTTTAAACAAACAACATTAATATTACTTTGAATTAAAATATTCAAGGTGCGGTCACCAGATTCATGTTTTAGGTATTGATGTCCGCATACTAGTACATAAGTATTATAATATCGTGTTCAAGACAAAACGTTATATGTACAACTTTTTACATATTATAAATGAAGTATTTTTATATAATTAGGTGTGAGGCTTAATTTTCAACTCAAGCGCACGTTATAAAGAGTTTTAGCTGTTCAAATTTGGCACAGAAAAACTTCAAATATATTAAAATGAATTTAAATTATTAAATTACATAGTAGTTTTTGAATGGCCAACGACAGTAATATGTGTTTGTCAATGCATGATAGATAATAATACAAGAATTATTTTAAGATTCACGATGACATCATTTTAGACTGGTGATGGTGGGTGTCGTATTTTTATGCATACCATTATTGGTGACATGCAATAATAATGCTTCGTACTTCATCAAGTAGTAGAAATAGTTGTCCGTGCGAATTAGAATCAAATGAGCGGAATGTCGCCTTATTCGGGGCCAGCTTCATTCTCTCATTATGGAATTAACATTTTATATAGAACAATGTAGATCTATTTTTTATTTAGTGATGATTTTCTACTTTTTTTTATTTTATTCTTTTAAGAAGACCAGCCTTAATATTACCTAAAATTGACGTCTATTGAAGAGTTGTTATTAAAAATGCATTTTACAATGATGCACTTTGCATAAAATGTGTTCTGCTGATGTTTATACTGTAATATAATAAAACATACAGATAACTGTTTATCTTTTAAGAACATTTGTGGTTCACCTTTCTGCAACCTTCTATGCTCGAGACATTTCGTAAACATCTAATTTAAACAATTATACGGGTAAATACGCACTAACCTATTTATTTATATTTAATTAATTACCTTCATATTTTTTTATTTGAATAAATTATCTTTAGTATTTTAAATATGTGAGTTTAATATATATGTGATATATAAGTGAGTGAGCTTAATCGCGGATATGATTTAATTTATTTATTTAAAAGGCTTTGTGCGGCTTACTGTTGCGTTTATTTTAATTAATTTAGTATTTCGAAAAGTTTGCAGCCAACGTGTGTTTGTTTTAAATGTCAGATTAAATTATTTTAAATTTAAGCAATAGTAAACCGCATAAAATCTTTCAATTCAATTTATAGCTTTAGTATAACAATTTATTTTCACTGAACGTTGATGATAGTGCTTTTAACCATTTCTAAATTAGTACCTACATAATTACTTAAGTTGTTTATATAAAATAAAAATATGAATAAATTGTAAATTGTTGATCAAAATTTTCGCTTTATAATGTAATGTAATTGAATACTTCACCGTGTACCTACTCAAATGTATCACCCTATCGACTAATATACATTGTTTAATTAATAGGTACAATATGTATATATAGCCATATAAAGGCCGTTTACAATATATTCATTTTATATTTAATTTCATGATTGATAGCTTTTTTATAACTTTTACATTACTGTGTGAAAATTAAAGATTCATGTACAAATTAAAAAAATGAATAATCGGAAACGTTGTATAAAAACATAGTATCGATATTTGTAATCAATCTTAGCAAGATGTTTAAATTAAAAGAATTACTAATTGAAATTTTATTTATTACAGGGCTGAATATAGAAAGTATGATTTCGCCAATGTCACCACCTGAAATAAAGCCTGATACGGCAATGTTAGATGGCTTACGGGACGACGCTACATCTCCGCCATCCTTCAAGTCATATCCACCAAATCATCCACTCAGTGGATCTAAACATCTGTGCTCAATCTGCGGCGATAGAGCGTCTGGAAAACATTATGGCGTCTTCAGGTTAGTTTTGCATATTCACCATTCTCTATTAATAAAATAATCAATAACTCGCATGCCATGAAGGTGGACTTCACTTAGTTCTTAGTACGGTAATGTTATCCTTTTCATATTAACTTTGTTTTATTGGTCCGTTACTTGAAACCTCTCAAATTATATTTACAAATTAATTTGGAGCATTTTCATTAAGCAGTTGTTGGTATTTTATGTTAAAGCGAAAAGTTTTGTGATCATTCGAACTAATTTCTGGAGTCAGAGCGCGAATCCAATTATTTTGTAATTCGGTTTCACACTCAATCTAAACTCGAGTCTCAAACGGTCGAAGCAATTTATTTCTATGATATCATCAATATTGTCTTCCATCTTTAATTAAAATTGATAAAGTTGGCAACGCAATATTCTTATATATTTCTCCCTCTATCTGTAAACATCTATTATCTTAACAAATGCGAAACAATTAACAGTACGAAATAATTAACAATGCGTCATTATGTAAATATTATTACTTGTGTATAATATATAATAGGATCTTAAAATTCAGTGACATGCGCAGAAATAAAGATTTATTTCTTTATTCTTTTAACTAATTTAATCGAATCGCTATAACGGGCGTGGGTGGGTTGTTGCCTCTGCAAGTGTTTGCTTTATTCCTTTGTAATTTTAAATACATTTACGACCTAAATGTATATATTATAATATAATCCGATTTTATGTATTATTATTAATATACATATACTAATAAAATACTTAAGTCCATTTTGGTAATAAAGATTAGTTTTTATATTCTATCGGACGTCGAATAGCCATTATGTTGTATATTGTACTGTACATACCTGCAAACTACACTATTAATTTTCACCTTGGGAATGTTACGTAGATATCGATATACTAGCGACATTAACTGTAATTTACAATGGATATTATCTTCTTGTAGAATTATACAAAAATGCGTGTAAAAAGTCAGATCATCTTTTTTATTAACTTTACTTATAGTAAGTATAGAGCTAAAAGTGTTATGTATTTTTAAAGATATCCTTAGTTTTAGCTACTCGAGCTTAATTAAGACTCCTTTATTTGGGGGAAATAACTAAAGCCGTGAATACAAGTTTTGTACTATTATACAATTACCTTACATTTTAATTATAAAGTAATTTATGGCATTCATTTGAGAATGACACCGAAATAGCTTAAATTATTATATTTCTAATTTAAATTGATGGCACTTTCTATGGTAAAAAAAACTTCATAGTTCAGACTCCTGTAGTCCGAATTAATTTAAAATTCAAATGGTGTCCATTTGTTTTGGATGTCGGCCTAATTTATTGTTTTCCTATTGACAGTACGTGTTGGCTTGGATACTAGTATGACTGTGTCTACCATCGAACCTTGTATTTTTCACATTAAAATTCAAGATATAAAAAAAAACTACGTAAAAAATGAATTAAAGCGTTACATTTATATTAAAATTTGATTGCGTCATAATTCTCAGTATTAACGTACGATTTTTATTTAAGGAAAATATTGTTACTTAAATATATTTTTGTTAATAATTTGACATATTAGTTTTCTACTCTGTGATTGGCAAAAGTGTAGGTACGAGACTATTTTTGTATTCTTATACACAAAGAAAAATATTATTATCATACGTTTTAACAAAAGAATTCGTAAACACTCTTCTAGATCTTCGGAACAGATGTCTCCTTTCGGCCATTTTATACAATCACTTTGAAAGACTCAATAAGACTTTTCAATAGAAAATAAAATTCCCTCTTCAATTTATACAATTTCTCTCAACTTATTTGCTTCGTGTCTCGTGAAAAAGATGTTATTTGCGTCGTTTATTAAATTGGAGCTCTGCAGTATACGAGATTCGTATACTTACAGTTAGTTTCTCAATTAATGTAATCCATAAAACTTTTGTGCTTTATTGTTTCAAGATTTTTAGATCATTAATCGATTATATATCTGTCTATTCTAGACCGTTTTAATTGTCAAATAAAATGTTTTCACACTTATCTGAGTAAATTTAAACTTTCTCCGAAAATCTCTCTTTTTACGATGTTGTTGTTGGTAAGCAGAATATCGACTAGCCGGCTGTTATATCAAAATATTACTATTGATGTTACAAATTTGTACGAAATGTGGGTCGGGCAAAAAATAAAACAGGCAGAAGTAACCATAGAATATCTCGTTACACGTAGGTAGCTATAACTGTCAATATTTTTTTTTGTTTTATGTTATGAGCAATAATTTCTTGTTCTATGAAAAGTAACAGTATTACGTAGCCATAAAATGTCCAATTAACAGAGTGGTATAGTTGCATTTTGCGTACTAGTGGAATCAAAGTGCAACTGGCCCTAAAAGTAACCAAGATCTATTGTATTGTAGTTAGCCAGGCGTTGTTAAAAAATTAATATAATTTAAAACATATTAATAAATTGAGTTTCGACTGATAATCTGTTGGGGACCTCTGCTTGCTGGCTGTGTCAATTTATACGTGCCAATAGATAGTTATAATAAGGATAAAATATTTGTATGAAAAAGTGAAGCTGCAACTCCTTACGCACAAAATACATGTTTATATTAAATTGTATGTATACAAACAGTTGATGTGCACATGTGTGTGTGAACTATGCTTATTGGCACACAGAGCTCGCGTGCCTCTATTTTTATATTATGAAGCACTTTTTTTACCGAATTACGTGATACCTATTCTTATAGGTTAATCTGATGTCCCTTAAATTATATGTTTGTTTACATTTGTGCTTAAAGTGCCTTATGTCATAGTATGTAGTGCCTAATTGTGGTCGTGATGGCTGAGGTAATCCGCGGTTGTGAGTTTGTTAGCACAAAATACCTTAACCGACTTACTAATATGTTTATTTTGATTCATTTATAGAAAACTTTTCTTGCTTTCAATAACAACTCAAAACAAATCAAGACTAAAATTAAACTTGAAAAGCGAAATGTTAATATGCAAAGTGATGTGTTGATTTTGTCCTAAAAATAAACTAAATTTTAAATTGTTTTTCGAGATATTTTTAGTTCTGAAGTTCCATTAAAACTCACTAACTTGATGTAAGGTCATGTTACATGCGCTACCTAATTTAAGAACCAATATGTCTGTATGATGCGGGGAATTATTTATTCGCAAAGTATTAGAAAAAAGAACGCCGCATATTTGATCGCGTACACTCGTATTTGCTCTGAACAAATAAAACATGAATTATTTTCTACAATTCCCTTTGTCTCTTTGTGGCTTCCATTTAGATATTAATATTTACGACTACAACAAAGACACAGATCTCTTATTTTACTGTACGACCGAAATAGATAAAATTTATTGCTTCTTTATAGCAATTCTACAATATATTATAATATAGATAGATGTCTCTGAAATCGAAGGAAAAGTGTCGTATGTTCATTTATTATACTTACAAGAATTGTTTCGAAAAAAAAAAGAAACATCTATTCGTGTAATATACTTCTTTTCTATAATTTTTGCTGTTTTATATCACGCTTACTGTAGCACTTTTTTACTTATACAGTTACATTGTTTTAGTAGACATTACATAATATTACAAATTCAGCGCCTCTATCTCGCCTATTTAAATGTTAATTCAATACATATTGATTTAAAATATGAAACTATAGTTGTGACAATGTTTATTTTTGGTGACTATGTAATAATTATAATAATAATGTGCGTAAATATTAGTGACTGGCTAATCAGAAACGTAGTGTAGCATGAACTAAGTGTGAAATCAATAGGACAAAATTAGATTAAGTCTCTTGGAGTTTCTTATAATAACATTTGTATATAAATTACAATTTGCATTTCAACGCCGTATTTACATGTTATTAGATTAATGACTGCTAATTCGACTAAAGTAATATGTTACCACAGTTTTATTGGATAAGTCATAAAACAATCTGTCCTATACATTTTCATTCATTTATTTATTAATTAATGCCTTGATTTGTTAGTCGTAATGTCTTGTTTCTTCTCGTCAAAGGGAAGAATTTAAATGTATACATAAATATATATATGTATAATATAATACTTGTGTAATATTGATTAAAATGTGTTTTTCCAATTGTGTATAAACGACATTATGCATTGCTTTTATGCGAGAACGAGCAGACGACGAGAAATGTTTTCCTTGTGAGTCATTAATTCTTGTTAATATTTGCAACAGAAGGACAGGTTTATCGAATGCAATGGAACGACTTTTGTTACTAATTAGTGTAGATTTTAAACATATTCTTAATGGAATTTAATAATTTAAATAAAAATACTTATAGTAGCAACATTGAGTTAAATATACTAGAGAAGTGCTTGGAACAAATTTGTTATTGTGTATAAAATGTACACAAATATTTTTAGATCTTGTTTAAACTTTTTTATTTATCTGATAGCTTTTAAATATATAATGTTATTGTGTCCCATCTAATATAGTTTGCGCAGTACACAAAAGCAAAAATAGTCACGCCCGCCACTTTAACATATTTTATATGACATGTGTTCTTTTCTATTATTATTAATGATAAATATATTGTAAACAAACGCAACGAATTAATATTCCGCGGTTTTTTTTTCCATATTTCCATTACCATATGTACATTTTTTGTCTACAGTTTCTATTGCTCACTTACCATCATTGATTTATTATAATTCCAGTTGCGAAGGCTGCAAAGGCTTCTTCAAGCGTACAGTACGAAAGGACCTGACGTACGCTTGCCGCGAAGAACGTAACTGCATAATTGATAAGCGACAGAGGAACCGTTGCCAATATTGTCGCTATCAGAAATGTCTCGCTTGTGGCATGAAAAGGGAAGCTGTCCAGGAGGAACGACAACGGGCGGCGAGAGGAGCGGAGGACGCTCATCCATCGAGCTCTGTACAGGTAATTAACATACATGAGCTGGCCAGCACGACGTTAAGCCTGTCCCAGTACTCGCAGTAAATATTAAAGTTTAAAATGTCACTTGTAATTTAGACAGCGCCATCTAGCGGTAACTACCACAGTTGTCGTTCTTAATTATTGTACACATATTTTTTTTATAATAATTATCTTTATATTTACATTTAGATATTATAATAAGGTTAACATTTTGTGTGTTACATTTTGCAGGAATTATCGATCGAACGTCTTTTAGAAATGGAATCGATGGTAGCTGACTCTAATGAGGATTTCCAATGGCTACGTGTTGGGCCTGATAGTAATGTGCCACCACGGTATAGAGCGCCTGTGTCCAGTCTGTGTCAAATAGGTAAATATTAATTTACTGTTTGTTGTACTAAGTAGTGAAATTTTGTACTTCCTAGAAATACAATACTACTAACTAAAATTATCTAAATGACTAGAACTAAGAACTTCAGTTGGTATCTATTCGTACGTAGAATGGATATATTTTATCTTAATTAAGGTATTATAAACAATTCATGGCATATATTTTTAGGCAACAAGCAGATTGCAGCTCTAGTTGTCTGGGCACGTGATATTCCACATTTCTCTCAATTACAACACGATGATCAGGTGACGCTCATCAAGGCTTCCTGGAATGAATTGCTCTTATTCGCGATCGCTTGGCGTTCTATGGAGGTAAGATTTTTGCACATGCGTATGTTTATTGACAACTCAGCCTTATTATGGCTTTAGAATCAAGTTTATAAGGAGTAATAAAAAAAGGTTTTAATAATATTTATTTATTACTTTTCTTAAACTTTAATTTTATTTTCAGTATTTGGAAGATGAACGCGAAAATCCAGATGGTACGCGATGTTCGGCGCCACCACAGTTAATGTGCCTCATGCCAGGTAATGTTTAATATTTATTATAACATTTTTGTTTATTGACCGACTGACTCTATATTTATTATATTTTGAACATGTTTTCAGGCATGACCTTGCATCGTAACAGTGCTCTGTTGGCTGGCGTTGGACAGATATTCGATCGTGTGCTGTCAGAATTGTCCCTCAAGATGCGAGCTTTGCGAATGGACCAGGCAGAGTATGTCGCACTCAAAGCTATTGTCCTTCTCAATCCAGGTAACTGAAAAAAACTATGTACGTCTAATTTGCTAAAGATCAGCGCCTTCAATTTATTACATGTTAATTAGTAATATATTTATGCCCTGTTATTAAAGTATGGATATGCGTTCTTGTAAATCATATTGTTTATTTGCAATTTCAGATGTTAAAGGACTAAAAAATCGTAATGAAGTTGAAGTCTTGCGAGAAAAAGTAAGTATTATGTCAGGCTATAGCATGCAACTACTATTACAAGATAAATGTGTTCATTCAGCAATCGCATACATTTTGTTATATGTTTAAATAACACAGTCACTTTGAAAGATGGATAGATTAACAAAAGTGCTTGCTGAAAATTTCTTTAATTTTAAATTAACTGTTACGTCTTTATTTTCAGATGTATTCATGTCTGGATGAATATTGTCGCCGTTCGCGTAGCACAGAGGAGGGCAGATTCGCATCACTATTGTTGCGTCTACCCGCACTTCGCTCTATATCGCTCAAGAGCTTCGAACATCTATTCTTTTTCCATTTAGTCTCCGAAACCAACATCAGCGTGTTCATTCGTGACGCTCTACGCAATCACGCGCCGCCTATTGATGCTAACTCCATTTTGTAAGCCTAATTAGGTCAGTAATAACTCTTTTCCATTCTCGAAATGTCAGCCTAATTCGAAGCGGTGATTTTACCCTATGGTATTATTGCAAGTTAAGCGTAAATGTGTGAAAAGGACAGTAGTAGTGCGTACTCCCTCACACTTAAAAGAAACATTACGTTTAATAAGCTCAGCTGTAGTAATTAATATCTTACTAAAAGTAAATAGTTATAATACGTAGATGATGAAATTACGTAGTTGTAAATAAAAAAGTAGCTGATGATTCAAAGACATTATCCAAGGCCCCTCTCGGCTAGAAAGAAGCGAAGTAACGACAGGTGTGCAACAATGTTAGATAATATAAATGGGGCCGCCTCTTTAATTATGTTATATTAGTACGTTATTATTATAAATAGTAAGTTGTTCATGTAATAGAGAAATCTATCTGTTAAGTAGTTCATAATTATAAGGTAGTATGTAGTTGTAATCTACCAAATCTTGCTCTCCAAACTATTATAGCTAGGCATTATGAATGTCCTAGAAATTTGTTTGTCAAAAAATATATATGTATAAAAAAAATCAAATTTTATTATGTACTAGTTAAAACATTTTATTTAAAAAATATGAGTTAAATATACTGGGAAGATATCTAAAACGAAATAGAAAATTAGATGGGACGCGACTGTACCAATTATGTATTTCATTAAACTAATATAAATTAGATTTAGAGAAAAAAAATGTTTTTTTAAATTTTAGTCTGGTTTAACCGCATTGTTCCCGATGTTTTCTCTGGTATATTTAAATAGATGCTATTGATTCATAGTTTTGAGCAGTGCATCATGGTGCTTTTTGTATAGCAAAAAAAAAGAAGTTTTTCGTTGGACCTTTAATGGCCTTATCACAGTGGCGAATTGCGCGCCAGTGCTCCGTTCCTAGTGTGGGTTTTAAATTTGGAATAATTATTTTGTAAATATCAAGTTTTTTATGGAGCGTATTTAACTCTGCGCGTCACCGATAGATTCGCATTGTTTCGTTCTCTATAACACTTGACATTTACGAAATAATCGCGTTTTCAATGTTGAAGCCCAGACTAGAGACAGGCGACCATATTGTATTGTCATAGATTCCTACCGTGAAGTAACAGCCTATTAAAGAGAGGTGGGAATCGCTTGCATCATGTCAAATTCACCTCTATGGTATGGCTGTAATAGATTGAGAGTGTTATATAGGATCATTAATTACTGTACATAGTTTAGTTTTAGTACTTAGTCAATCAAGTACTAATAATAATAATAATGATTGGCCTATAGTTTAAATCAATCGAGAGGTGTGCAGGCCAGTTTATTTCGTAACCTCATTAATAATTGCATTTTAAATTAAATGAATATATATTACATTAAAATGTATTGGAAATTAATGAATTAATAAAATTAAAAATTATATTATTATTATGCATGTTATATATGAAATTTCTAATGAAAGTTTACTGTTAGTATTCTATATGTATTGTGATGTTGAAAACGATATAGTGTTTACGTGAGAGGCTACATACATAGTGAACATTTTATTGGAATGGTGCTTTTGGCATTTATAGTTATTATTATATTGAAGTTTTAAAATTTATTAAAAGGAAAACTATTATCGGTTTGCGATTTATTTGTTAGTGTTTTTATATTATGCATTCAAATTATAATGTATAGTTATCTCATCTTTTATGATATATGTATCTGTTATTACTATCTAATATCATATATTTTAACATTAATTTACGCTCTAAATTGTTGATGAAATAATTTTTGGTGTAATTGATATTTTTAATGGAACTAATTGAGGATATTGGGAATTAAATAATATGCAAGGGATATTTAATATTTATGAACGGTAAAATGTTGACTGTGTTTGCGGGTTTATGTTAAGTCACTTCCACACTAGTGATAAAACCGCTATTGGATATTTGGGCTTATTCCATTTCGCTCATAATGTGTATTTCTTGGGAGGATCGGAAGGGACAGAGATATTCCATCCAAATAAAGTTAGCGACGTGTATTTCCGAGTTCTTGCTAATTGAAACGCAATTTTATGTGTGGAAGTTTTTGTTTACATTATAAATGGTCTTGGTGTGGATTATTATGACGGTGTTGCAGAGGTTGTGAGATGTATTAACTTTAATGTTCACTAAATATCTATTATTAAGTTATATATTTTTTTGTATAGACATTAATATAAGTTAATAATAAATATTATATACATCAAGCCATTAGTGTTTTATTTAATTAAAAGCACATTTTTTTTAAATAATGTTTATTGATTGTAGTAAATATTCTTAAGAACAGCTAAAAACATACATTGATAATTCATGAAAATTATTCCTACAAAGCTACAAATATATAATTTACGAAAGATAATAGTATAAATACGTGGTTGTAATTATTGATATATCGTGATTTGTGGTGTTACTTATTAAAATGCGAAGATTCCATCGACTCAAAAGCATCTATGGTCACGTTGATTCTGAAAATAATGAATACACAATCAGGGCAAGAACACAAAATTTTAATAAACTTATATGTATTTGAAACAAACACAACCTCTTTTCTCAATTTTTTTTTAAATATTACTATAAACCTTTTATTCGAATTGCCGCCACGTGTCCTATAAACGTGCGCTCTATAGTAATAGCCGTCATATTGTTAATTAGCAACATATTCCCAAAGAATCGTCGCGTCATTATATCTGTTATGCTTTTATTGATATAAGTGTTGCATGGGTTTAAAGTGTTGAATACACGTACTTTTGGAAAGCCGCCTGCGTACTAGCAACTTTGCTGGGGTGGCATACAACTGCCACCTTAGACTGTTGCAACTTCAGCAATGCCGGCAACCACTTCGCGGCCGCAACTTTTGCATCATTTGCGGTTACACCTGAGACGGCGCACACCAAATCTCTGAAACACCACAAATAAAATATTAATTTAACTCAAGATTTTTTTTAATGCTTAATATTGCATTAACCAAACGTTTCATTTAATATAACTGGTCATATCAATTACCGGCAGACGGTGTTAGTAAATCATTTATACTATATTCTTTTTAGCCAGCACACAACTTACAGATGTTGATTACATAACAAATTTCACATGTCTTTTTTCTTTTGACGTCTATTAAGGTAATGGGTGAAACATTTTTGAAAAACAAGACAGGTACATGAGTACAAAAATACCGGATTACTTCCTTTTCGCTCAGTAATCAATAACTAAATTTAAAAAATGGCAATCCATTACCTATTATAATGGTCATCAACTCTCTTATAATAGTTGAGTAAAGATTGTTCCACAACATCAGCAGGGCATTTCTCCTGTTCCACAACTTCGAACACTACCGTGCTTTTAGCTGACATGAGCAAATCTTCTTCAAACTCGCCACCAGACAAGTATTCCTCCTGTAAAATTTTAACATAGCAAAATCTTTTACATAAAACACTTTAAATGATAAACATAACTTATATTTACATATAAGTGCGCATGTCTGTAATAGAAATATACCTAATTGACATAATCCATACGTCATATGTCAATGAGATTTTGGGATACCTACCTTAATATATCAATTTATTGTTATTTATTAATTATGTCAAGTTACCAAAGAGATTATAAGTAAATTCTGTGTTACGCTTTCCATACACTGCTCGTCTCTTAACCTCTTATCTTGGCGATTGAAGGTAGTTCTCACAGTACCATACCAACTACTTCCAGCATAAAAATGTTTGACTAATTTTCTCTCATCCATCCATTACTCTACTCTGATCATTTCGTTGCCTTTCGAATTAAAAAGAAAAGTAAGCCAACTCAGTACTCACCAATATATACTTGGCCTTAAAATAAGCGCCGACAATATTAGACGCCTTGTAAAGTGAGAACAGCAGGCATCCTTCGTTTTGTTTCATACGAATGCCGTAACCGTAGGAGAGACCACAACCACGGATGAGACGCCACAATGGACCCTGCGAATGCATTACGTTGAAAATTATCATTATTATATATATGCTGTTGGATTACTAAAGCGTTATTTACAGGCATTGTAGTTTCGCCGTGATCGTGGCGTTTTATTTATGTATCAGTTCTGTATTCAAATTGCAGATTTTAGTGCGTGGATTGTCTTTTTTTAAATATTGATGTTATAATTTATGTATTAGCATTGAGAAAAAAATTTACAAGTCAAGTACATTATAATTAAGTACCTGAATTGTAGTTACTAATAATATTAACGTGTACCTCAAGCTGTGTAAAATAGTTGAGTGCAACAAGCAGCGGTGCAGAGACAGGCAACTCGAATCCCTGCGGACCCGCACTCAGCTGTGAGAGGTAGCTGGACTCTAAGCCCCCGACACCCACTACGAAACCACCGCCCCAACCACTCAGTAACTCCGCGTCCCAATATAAACGTGGTCTACATAAAACAATAAAGTAGTACACAATATTTTACAATGATAATTTTCATTAATGAATTAGCGTCGGTTAATTTCCTACTATTGATGTTAGTTATAATAGTGGAAGCTTTAGGCTTATTTTAAAAATCTCCCGCTATATGAAGATCAAACAGGAGGGATTAACCATTCAGAAAGATGCATTTCGCCTTGATAAATTGAAAAAAGTATGTGACAAAGTATTTCGAATATTAGACTTCGGTTCTATTTGTTCAACAATGTAGTACGTTTATATAACATGTAACAATAATAATGATAATAATAAACTTAATAAGCAATATACCTCTCCAACAGCTTTCCAAAATCAAATCGCCTCCATGGCTCAGCAGATATGTTATGCCTATCAAAGTCAGTGGCTATATGCAACCATGGTCTGCTTCTAATATTGTTGAATGCTTCCTTCGCCTGATTCAACGCTTCATCAGCCAAGTTACCTCCCTCTTTCAAGATGGAAATGAGCTTCTTCAAGAATTTGTATTGACGCAGAACAGTGCACCAATGAGCGTTACTGTCGTTACTGTACAAAGAATCAAACAGTATGTCACGTACCATTTTCTGACCGCTTCTTCTTACCTATAAAAAGCATAAAATATTTACAACTTTCTTTTTCAAAGTTCTATTAGTAAAAATTCGTAATATTCTTCAGGTTTTCACATTTGAGGTTGTGATACAGCAACCTAAATCAATGGTCAGCCTCAGCAAAGTATGTCTGGTCTCTCCATTCATTTTTAATATCACATAATTGAACTTACTTGAGCAACTTCATTGATAAGTCGTTGAGCAAACACAAGCAGCCGTTCCTTGCTGATTTGTGCGCAATACAGAATTTCGAAGAGGTGCTGAACCAACTCTTCATAATCTTGCGGCTCGCACTGAAATTTGAGTTTTGTTATTTTTTTAGTTAGATAGGCAGAACAAAGTATCAACTTATTATGTTATTGGATAAAAGTGTATTTTAGTTTACTTAATTATTTAGTTTAATTTAGTTTAGTTAATTAGTATCAAAGTGACAGATAATTCATGCAACTGTTACTTTAATAGTCCAAAACTCTTCTTCTCATAGTTTTCTGTCTGAGAACTATGCATGTTTTTTTATAATAAATATTACAATTTGAATTGTTATTTACTCACTCTGGTTTCGAGCCTAACAAAATTCCCAAAGGCTCCAGCAGTGAAAGTGTCAGTGCTGCTTACACCAATTCCGCTCTTAAACACGACTGTCAATCTCTCCGTGGTTGATACCACCTCCTCGTGACGTATGAGCGTATTGCCGCGATACACCGGACATTCACCCAAAGAATTCATTATAACGGGTAACCATTGACGCGTCATTTGATCTGTTTTTGTCATGTCCAATAGGAGGTTAATCTGTAAAGATTTATTATTAGGTTAATGTAAGAATTGCTTTAAACTTAATGGGAGTTCGGTTTAACTAACTTTAAATGTTAAAGATAGTTGAAGAAATAATTTTAGTTTAATTATAAATACTTGAATAACTATTTTATTTTTGAGCTATAAATATTAGGATAAATATACATATTTTTTTCATTTTTTAATATTTACTTACATAGACAAAGTTAGTCTTCAAGCTATGCACGCGTGCGTACATTGGCACTGCAGAGAGATCGAAGTGTGGACACTGTTCATCATCAGTGGCCCAGGTCTGCAGATTGTGGAAGCTGAGATTGGTACAAGAGGGTACTGGTACCGCGCTCAATGTCCCAGGAGGCGGTGGACGCTGTAAGATTCAAACATATCTTAATAAAATATTCAAAATAGCGGATTCTATTTGTGGAACATTCCAGAAGCTATCCTTGACTTATATGAATATTAAATTGACACTGTCCAAATTGAACATACATACCTCGTTAAACTCCATCGCCTGCTTAAGTATCTTCGCTCTTTCAGCAAGACCAGCTTCGCCAAGATATTCTCTTTGATTTGTAATTCTACGCCTCTCTTCTTCCGCCATTCTGGGAACAAATAATTGAAAATTCTTTAACATATGCGAACCCATTAGTAAATTTCCACATACAAAATCGTAATCTGAGACTGTAGTTACACTTTGGGCGTTTCAAAGATTCTCTGTTTCATTCATATCGCCATATATTCGTTGCAATATTATCAACTAAAATAATCTATACTGAACAATGTATAAGTACCATACCAACCTAGTTTGTAAATCAATGCTCGGTTTCCCCATAACAATGACCATTTCATCAGTGAAATACTTCCTCAACATGCCCCACCAATATTCAACGGACTCCAATAGCAATTGTCTCAGATGTATTTGAGGATTCAAACGCGTAATGAACTATAAAATAACATTAGTTTGAAAATATAAATATTTTAAGACCTTTGAGGTAGCCAGCGCGTTCTCTTTTTCCCCCTTAAAAATGTGTTCTTGTCCCAATACCTATGGTATAGAATTTAATCAAATCACATAGTGGGTCAATCACACATTGGTGGGTGGATCTACAACAGAATACTTACGTCCTGCTCACTCATAGAATAAAGCGCGTCACCAATACATTGGAATGCAACAGTATGATGAGGGTCTGATTCCAGCATTGATATACTCTCCCGCAGTTGTTTCCTTAGAAGGCGATGCATTCTATCCATTTCTATGAACTCTTCACCGCTTCTTAATCTACAAAAAATATATTTTTAAGTTCATTAAAATGTTATTTCAGAATACTTTTAAAACAATTGAATATGCTCATTAACTCTGGTAATGATTGTGTCTGTTTCAAGTTATAAAAATAAACAATAAATTTACCTAGCAAGACAAGCCTTAGCTTCATCACGAGCAGCTACCATCTTTTTTAGAGGGACATTCTCCAGTTCTATCTTGATCATTGGAGCAAGATTCTCAACCAAGTTGAACGATACCTGATAATTCATCATAAATTGTCTTAGTGCCATTATTAATACGAGAACATTGTCAAAAAAATAAAAAAGGGCAACTGACATCTCCAGCGAGAGCATCTTCTCTCTCAACCAAACAGCGTTGTAAGGGTGCAGTGGCTGTTTCACATAAGTATCTCAACAAAATTGCACATGAAGTCAACTCCTTAATAGATGAAGCTGCATGCAATAAAGGTCCACGCCAACCGAATAACACCTGAAACGAATTTCTAACACTAAGAAAAGGTTTTTTTTATAATTGTGGATGATCTTTTCATATTTAAAAAAATTGCAATAATTAGCCCTAACGTAGCAATATAGATGGTTTTTTAAATAAATAATACAGATGCCTACAACTGTACCTGTCCACAATCTTCAGTATCAGCAGGCCATTCAATACTCCGCACTCCGTAATTAGGTGGTGGTGGTACAGTCTGCCATGGCTTCACCCAGTCCTCCTCCATCTCGTTTTCTCTCTAAATGTAAATAAAAATGAATTTTGTACTCCCCATAATTAATATAAGCAAAAATGTTACAATTATTAACTAAATTTTATGTAATAATTTTAATTGTTACCATTCAGTCAGCCTCAGGAAAAAATTATAAAAAATCGTATTATTATAGAGATTATGTAAACAAGGAACTATTAGCTTAACAAAGAACTAGGTTTTACACATTGTAACAATTATTAATAAATGAATATACAATACATACAACATATAAATCCAAAACAAAATTTACTCTTTAATATCATATTTATAATATGTTAATAAATAGTGTTGTTTACAAAAATGTTTATTTTAAATTATTTTAATTAGATGTTTCATCATCATGTTTGCAAAACTTTGTCAAACATTAGTAAGTCACAAAGTCTTTTAAATTACTTATATGAATAAATAATAATAAATCTTATGAACATTTGTTTGATAGGGAATCCAATTGTAGCCTCTGCATAACAGACTGTTGTGTTGGCCACTTCACTACAGAAACATATATGACATAGCTTTAATTGTAACCTATAATCATGCAGCTCAGTTCAGACCCCACAGGATAGATCCAGCTTAACAACAACTGATATACATATAGGTATTTATAGTTACAAATGTCACAACCATCTCATATAAACAAATGGAGAGCTAGATTGTGTAGATTTAAACAGCTCCATACCTTAGCAAGGATATCACTCTCAACAATCTCCAGTGCCTTAAAAACATCGGATGCTTTAATTTGTCCAGTAAGAATAATTGTCAGATTCTCTGGTCTGTAGAATTTCTTGTGATAAGCACGTACCTGGAGATATGGATTAAATACTTATATTATTAAGCAATAAAATAATTAATTCATGTTTTGTCTCTTTCTAATGAATTTTAAATACACATTATATATTTTTGGCAGTAACTTCCTTCACTATATTCAATAATAAATATCTTACTTTAGTGTTACTAGTAGATGATCTTAAATTTTTCATAATACCACCAGTTTCGCTCGAATAACCGCTGTTAGGGTACATCGCTTTGAGTAAGTTGTATTCACATCTAAAAATAGCATTTAATAAAATATACCCACACATAAATACCATAAACTCATAACTTAATCTAAACATAATATGTGATCACTCTAAAATAGTACTGACCTACTACTAGCACTGTTTTCCCGTCCCTGCATTTCACAATAAACCGCACCTGCATCATCTCCTTCACCATCAACATGATGCACTTCAGTTACAAAACCTTCATCTGTTAAAGTGGGCCTCAGAATATGATCTATGTATATTGGTAAAAGTGTTAACATTCCTGTTGCACCAGCAGTGTAAATAGTGTAACATGTATGATCAGTATCTGTCCATGCATTGGTCCCATGCGCCATACAACGATTGGCAAGCAAATCTAAAATGCCTTTGTAAGGATAACGCTCAGATCCCAAGAAAATGAGATGCTCTAATGTGTGAGGTAACCCGTCGTCATCGTGCGCTTCAGTCGCTAAAAATAAATATTATTTACAAAAACTAGCATATTTAGATATCGTTTACTCACTAATATGTAAATCTATTCGAAAGACAAAACGCGGATAAGATACACACCCAAACAAAAGAATCCATTAACGACCGGGCCCTCGACATCGGCGATGATGACCGTAATCCCGGTCTTTTCTGAGACATATTTATTCACTGGTATAACATCAGATGCTTTCGTTGATAACACCAACTTAAAACTAGCCATTTTTGACTTTATACACAGGCATAAAACCAAAAAAGCTCATAAGAATCCACAAACCGGTATAACACGACACGCCACACTGACAATCGTAGTTTTTTTTATGAAGCAAAGATTGCAATAATAGCCACATTAAAATTAATAAAATTTGATTTCTTTAATTTTATTTATTATAAAACTAAAATTGTAATTTATACTAATAATTTGTTGCTATACCAGTATATATTATTTAAATTTTTAAGTATAAAAAATATTTTAAGGGGGATATTTAAAAAGTGTTTGAATGTTATTATTTTAGTGTGATTTGATTAATAAATAGATATTATATGGCGTCGAGTGCGTAAATAATGGACTTTACTCAGCCATATCTTAAGGTGCCGGTACTAAGTAATTAGCGATAAAAGATTGTTATGCAAAACAAATCGTCTATTAGATAATATTCCCTACATAATACCAAGGATGTCGATAATTTCGCTAATTCATCTTCTCGATAAAAACGTTTAAAATTCACTTTAATCTAATCAATTGCATTTTACAGTGTTATGTAAATATCATAAAATTCCTGAATCTTGCTTAAATTATTTAATAAAATAAAATGAAGTCTTTGCCCTCAAATTCCTCCAACGGGACTTTATCATTTCTGTTTACCAAATAAATCAAATCATAAATTTCGATTGAAATTGACAATTCACATCCTCAAATTCTTTACATTTTGTAGTAAGAATTCACATCACATTAAGTTCATCAAAATTCTAAGCACTCACTCAGATATTGAGGTATTGGGTTGCGTGTGATTTGTGATTAGTTGCGGGTCGATAACTTCGATGCCTAAAAGCATATTACAAACATTATCCAAGAATAATTTCATTTTGTAGTTAAAAATATAAACAATAAAAATAAAATTATATGTAAAAACCAAATTCGAAAAAGGGGATTACCCATTAAAAAAATTAATTTTTAGGCAATACATTATGTATTTAGTTTCATGTGAATCTCCTTTGCTTGACGTCAATGCCCAGTAACCTACCTCATTGTGAAAAAAACTTGTTCGACTACTCACTACATCGATTCGGGGTTAGTCCAAACCGCAAATCGAGCTTTTTGTGAAAAAAAGAATGAGTTTAGAAAACATTTTCATTATTGGCACTCTAGAGTCTAACCAATGTTATAAAACTTTATTAATACACGCTTATATTAGTGTAATTCTGAATGCGATTCGAGTACTTGTATTATATATTCATCTAAACATAGCCCCGTGTAGCAGTTACGTTTTGTATTGTGTAATCTTAAAAATCTTCATCATGTCATGCCATCGTTCTCAACTTTCTAATTTACAAGGTGATAGTAAAATCAGCATCAATCTCTAACTTATATTGTAATCAATCATCATATTCACATAGTACTTTCACGTAATATAGGAAAAGCACATACAATCTAGAATCTAGATACGAATACTACTTATAAACTGCAATTAGCCGCAGTTTTTATTACAATTAAATAATCTATTTTATTCACAAATACATTCAAATAAAGTAATAAATAACAACAAAGAAATTCATAAACTCGTTATTATTTCAATTTGAATTACTCTATTTATTAAGATTTATTTTTTGGGTGAAGAACGAAACTAAATTTTAAAAAATATATGATTAAAATTTTAATAGGCATATATCTTATAATTGCGTGTGAAACAAAAGAATAGGTCTTAAAAGCGACGTCTATTTTTCTTTGTCCTTTTTAATCCTTTTTGTAACACAAACATTAATGTTAATTGATAGTACACATATATTTCATTTCACTATCTTGAAGTATTAAATAATATTGGACTTTCGTGCTCACCACTGGGGTTTGAATGTATATTTTTCTTTAACGAAGCGGCTCAGTCGACGTTTGTCGTCGCCACACGCCGCTTGAGTTTCCTAGTAGTGCATGCACACGCACAAGAAACCGCGCATTTCAAAGTGTTAAAGAAAGTTAGTGCAAATAAACTGAACAAAGAAAATATATTCGTGGTGAGTGCAATTTAAAAAAATTGTCAATAATTTTTACGTAAAAATCCAACTGAAAATACCCTTCAGTTATTATTAAGATTTTCAATATTTTTTAAAAATGATTTAGGTGTTAAAAAAAAGAGTAATAAAACTACTTCTACACATAGAGATTAATTATTTTTTTATAATGCTAAAACTTTTTAACACTGAGGGCCATTGACCACAGAGGCGACGCGGTATTATAGCGCTCACCACAGAACAAATAAAATAAAATACCTGTGTTTACTCTATCCTGTGGTGTTTAGGTTCACTGAAATTTATTTTATTTGAAATTATATCGGAAACCTTCAACGGGCGAGGGGCTAATATAACAGAACAATAGTTACTTTAAAATACAACAATAAAATTAAATGTTTGACGATTTTTATTACTTAATTATTTACTCAGGCAGAAGCTATTGTAGAAATGTGTGACACAATTAACACTTGTATGTTAATTATACATTACTGCTAATGTATGTATATTATAATAAGAAAAAAACAAAACGTTTTATTTTTGAAAATTACGAATCTGTTTTTATTTCCAAATCATAATATAAATACAATACATATACTTTTTTGTGCTAAATATTAAAATAATTTGTTAACTACGCTTCATTCAATGATGCGAAACCATAGTTACTGGCATGTACGTAATTACATGCAATCTTGCTACACGAAATATTCACAAAAAAACAACAACATACATTTCTAGCTGCATGTATATTGTGTGCAATAGTTTTAGTATGGCGAAGGAATTACTTCACCGAGCAGTCATACGGTAGAATAATCCTAAAACAAAACGAATTCTTTTGTTTTAAGAAGACGCAAATCAAATACGTACTTAGTAACTAATTAGAATTATTTTTAAATTTTAATTATGTATAGTAAGTTTAGTTTTATTCAAAATAATTATATAAACATTTCTACAAAACAGCGGTCAATTATCATATCGCACCTAATCATTAAGAATTAAAGTTTTAGGGGCATAACATAATATTGTTGATTACCACACTGAAAATCAGTGAGTTGATAAGATAGTTACTTATTTTATAACTAAATATAAATATTATATTTTTCAGCGCACTGAAATTATATATATTAAATGTCTAGTTTAAAAAAACATATAAACATATTTTATGAAGCAGAATTATTATAATAATGAATCTATTATTATAATAGAGGAATTGATATTTAATAGATAAATTGAAATTGGATTATGTATATCTTGGATTTTCTGAAAATAGATAATTCAAATAATATTATTTAACATTTTCTTACTTATATGGTCTCTTGATGTTTTTATCAGAAAATTGTGTAATATTATTATTGATTTATTAATGTTATCTACTGACCTTTTAATTACGTATAAATGTTTATAATCATATCAGTGTTTCACCGTTAATCAGATTTAATCCTTACTTTTACGTCAATGCAACATTCATACAGTAAATAAATAATTTCAATAAGTAGTTAGAATGATTTAAGTCTAATAATAATAATAACAAAATAAAAGTAACTAAGACTTTCAAATTGAATAAAGAAACTTTATCTTTTTTGTCGATTGAAAGCAAAAACGTAGTGCATTGAGATATATATAATAGAGACAGATGACTTCAAGTCACGTCAAGTCGCCGATAGCGTTAAAATTCTTCCTTACAATTTTGAAAAAAATATACAACTATTTACATCTAAACTTGGGAAAACGGATCGATATTATATTGGCAACACTGAAAACACCAATAAGGTGGTTTTACATTAGTTAGAAAGCCTAAAGGGTGTTCACAGACACGATTGAGAATCGAAAATCTATTTTATATTAGATCAATGCAAAAAGAAAACTTGAAGATCGTGGTCGGCTAACCGCAAAAACTTTTCACTGCGCGATGCAAATAAAACAGAATGACCAACACGAGCTTGCATACCTTAGAGAGGGCAATGTCTTGTAACTCGATGCCCAATAGAGCATGATTTGTAATTACTTTATATTTTGTCTTTGTTTTAATGTAAAATCAGCTATTTAATCTATGTTTATTCGTTTGTCTATCTTAATTTAGTTTTGTATTATAATTTTAAAAGAAAAAATTCCGATCATTAATCGTTTTGACCGATAAAGATTACGGACTTCAACTATTGTAATCTAATTTTTTGATTAACGAGAAACGAATGAGTTTATCGTTAAATATTTTATTATAAATACATGAAAATAAAATAAAATATATACCATATTACCATTACTCCTAAGCCAGTTTATTACTAAGTATTTACTATTACACAATAAAAAAGAATTAAGATATTTGAAAATTCGTAAATTAATAATGTAGCCTTTGAGTATCAATTTTTTTGTACGTTTAAAAGTTTTAAAAGACGTGGCGTATAAACCCGAGACAATACGTGCACGTTTCTTTAGTTCAATTAGTACTATATCTTCTGCGGTTTTTGCCCAGTTTTTATTAAAATTTTCTGAGCTTTGGACCTAAATTTACAAATTGAAGATACCTATTACAATATTTTGTAAGATTGCACGAAAAAAACTTAAATACAATACAAGTGTATTATTATGTACATATGTAATATTCTAAGAATATAAATTTTACGGATTGGAAAATATCAGAAAAAAATCGTTCACGCAATTCAATTCATACAAATCAGATATATTTTCATCGCGTAAAATATTTTTCGATATAACATGTCAGTTATCGAAATAAAACTACGAATGTTGTATATTTAGTTTAAACAATCGATTAGAAATGTATATCTAACGTCACGACAACGTTTGAAAGAAGACCGTTCTGAATGTGGTCGAGTTATAGACCCTTGGCATTGTTTGCGGCTATTAAGCCACCATAATAAGAAAGGTTGCATTATCTGTAATGTACAATGTACAATGGGGACACGTATCTATAGAATTGGATAATGGTTTTTACAATGATATTTTAATGCGCTCTTTAATTTAAATGTTATGGGATTTATATCGATGCTTATTTTATTTTAAATTTTAAAAGTGTGAGTACGGTGTACAAGATTTTTTGCAGCAAGGCAGAGGAGATAGATGTGACATAAAATATGCTCAAATTCTTATATTACTTTAAATTGGTCGTGGTATTGCTTCATATATCCGTCCCTACTCCCGTGCAATTTGTTCATAATTACACGGCTCCTTCGCGGACGTGGCACATTGATATTAAAACTGTTACAAAATTAGGCACACTATCTAGATTTTTAAATTAAAATAAATATAATTTGGAATTATTTTGATACAAATCCGCAATAAAAACTAATAGTTTGATGACCGGGAAAGATTTATGGAGTATTTTATTTCTCTCTTTTTTACTTAAATAAAGTAAAAAAAAATATAGGTAAACTCATCCAATTTAATCTTGACTATTAAAATACCTCATGTAAAAACTACAATTTTTATTTTCAAACAAAAAACTAACACAAATAAATCTATGCATTACATCACTTTAAAGATTCATCTAAACCGGATCATAATTCGACCGGTTTTCACCTTTTTCAACGATTTCAAATAACTTTATTGATTATTACCAAATTATGCAATAGATATAAGTCAAGTTCAAATTTCAATGTTTTTGTGCTGTAAAACGGTCATAACTGAAAGTATTGCGATTTTGAGATATTTATTTCAAAGTCAAATAATATATAGAGATTGGCCTTTACAAACTTAACCAAACTCTTTAAATACTAAAAATGGAGTTGTATAAAGTGATTCAACATGAATCACTTTCTTCTATTACGCGACAAATATTTAATTCTTTATTTTTGTGCGTACGAACTTACAAGAAACAAAAATGTGTTCTCCATATCATAAAACTATCAATGAAATAATAATATTAGAAAATGTAGGCAATTCGAACTTATTGAGTTAGGTTTGAATAACGGTGTCCATAAATCTATGGCCAACACAGGTTAATTTTATAGCAAATTTTATTGTTTCTTTCGTATGTGAATAACCGTGTAAAATAATGAGTAATGTTACTCGGTATCCAGTATTACGGGACTTGGCAAAAGATGACAAATATTCAAATAGTTAAACGTCTTGCATACTAATGATTACTTATTCACCGTTAATAAATTGTAAACATCATTAGGTCCTTAAACAAAAATGACCTAACGACCTTACGTTAGTCAGATACCTAATCTTTATCCTTTTATTGTTCTGCAAATTTATGTTTTGTTACCACTTCATACATATTAATTAGTATGACAAAATACGCCTTTAATATTCAAACTAATATATACGTGTACTTACATATATAACTATTTATAGAATTTAATATTTTATTTTAGACGCAGCAATTTTAAAACAAAAGAAAACGACCTTCCATCCGCCTGTCTTAATTTTAATCATTATCATAGCCAATACGTGTCTGAAACAAAACGACGCAATATGACAATCAGATATGGTTTTACTTTCACTACGGCAAATAATATCATCTCTACACTTTCACAGAGCGCAATACCGATAATAACTTTCAGAAATCGCGCGGAATCTCACACTTATGAAAGTTGATCACCTTTTGCGAAGTTCTTAACAAAAAACTTAACAATTAAACATTTTAATTAGGTAGCATACATTAGTTTTATTTTAATAAGCATTGAGTTAAAAAATACTAGAGCAGACACCGAGAACAACGTTATTAGCCAAGCGGAAATGTAATGCGGTGTAATCAGTCCTAGTGCTCTTCATGATACACGTTACTTTGTTTTAATAACTTATTTATTTCAAGATATTTTCACATCTAGTACATGTGGTAGATGGCTTCTCTTCTATTTTAAGTCAATGGTAACAGAAGTTAATTTTAATAAATCGTACGTGTGTATACATATAGATATATTATACACGTAAATAATAACCTATTCTTATCTGCGATCTTTTTGGTTCGGTTATCAAATATTAATAACATTTTCAATACCATCTTATCATAATATGATCATATTATAAAAGGAAAAGTTTGGACTGTTTCTAACTTTACCATCTATTTATTGCATTCATAGTTCAGTAATACGTTTTAAGTATGTAAATATTTTAGTAAGTACGTTAATACACTGCTTTGTGTAACATCGAAATTATCATGATTTATTTATTTATGCGCTTTGTTAACAGCTTCGAACAATCGACAATTTCCTGTGCACCTTTCATTGCAGATTTATGATGATTAGTAGACATGTTCTTCTCATCAATTACTAGGTTTATGACTAATCAAAAAGTAATTTGCGTTACTTTCAAAAGCTTCTAATCAGGCCATCATTTTGAGAAAGTGTTTGTCAATATTTTTCTTAGAATTAAAATTGAAATTCATTTATTTGCCATAAATATGGTTAGTAACATAGGTCTCAAAATAATGTTAGTAGTATCACATATTTTTCACATTGTATATGTATAACTTCCATAGTACCTATAAATATAAAAGTTGCATTAAGTTGTATTAAAACTTGTATACCTATATGCCAAGGATTAATCTCATATATATATATATATATATATATATATATATATATATATATATATATATATATATATATATAAAATATAAAAATTGTTATCTTTTCGGGTGGGTTCAGGTATTCAGGTCAGTTTCGCATACAACCCTCTGTTCATCGACCTTTGTGTTAATTAGTCGTAACTGCCTAAACCAATTTCAGTCACGCATATCTATATACTACTTGCAAATATCTAAATATAGCTTAGGTACTTATATTTATTAAATTTAGATAAGATGAATTACGTTCACGTACTTTGGTAGGGGTAACGTCAGTAGTCAACAATTTATAATAAACTAGCTTTTGCCAGCGGCTTCGCTCGCGTTAAGAAGTATTATTATTAATTAGGTTTAGTTTGTGTGGCTTTACTTTTGTTTAACGTGTGTTAAGTAGTTATCACCATTCCTGTCGTGGGTCATAATTGAAAACTTGCTCCAGTTATTAACCACATATCTGTCAATTTTTAATTTCAGTTCAATCAGTCGAAAATCTAATAAGATTTATACAAACTTTCATCCCCTATTTTATCCCGATTTCAGCCCGATCCGTCCAGTGGTTTGGGCTGTGCGTTGATAGATCACTAAGTCAGTCACCTTTGCGTTTTATATATATAGATAATCATTTTATTGCATACTTTATGCGTTTACATTTTTTATTCATATATTTGGATTAAATAGCGTTAAATAAAGGGAATATTGCAGATACTTATTAAATTAAAAATTATATTAAGATTAAGGCCCTATGAGCAAATAGGGAACGTCAACATAGTCGAGAGAGGCAGCTGCAGTGTGCACATAAAAGTATAGCAGATCTTAAAAACATTTATTATTTTTGTTTCATGCAGGGTCTTATAAACGATTGGGAACCTCTGACTCAATTACATGTTGATTATATTCTACTTAAGATCTATATAAATCCTATCTATGTAAATTGTCAAGCTCTTGAAGTCAACAAACCTGTACCATTCTGTAGACTGATTACACCTCAAACAAACATCAGCGCATTTATCCAGAGTAAATAACATGACCAAATAGAGATGAAGTATGCGAATTACAAATATTTTTTGAGTATGTTATTCAGCTAATATTTGTAAAGGAAATCAAATATTTATAATACATACGAAAA